>OX101754.1:95718080-96144207 GCA_944452675.1 Tachina lurida | reverse complement strand
CCCTGTTGTAAGACGGGGTAGCTCCAAACAGCCTCAAAGTGGGAAAGTGCGGGTATCGAAATTCTTTCGGAGCTTGTAACTTTTGTAAATAGGGACAGATTTCAATAATTTTTTCAGCGGACTATCTACGTTAAGAAATAAAAATAAAACATGCAAAGAGTACCATTTTATCTCTTTCAGTTTCCAAGTTATTTGACTTGAAAAATTTATTTTTTAATTTTTGGCCCTGACTTTTTTTATTCGTTAGTACATAACTTCTTTATTACTTGGCAAAAAGCAGTATGTTTTAATGTTTTTGAAAGAAAACTTCATTACAATTCATAAAAAATATTTTTTTTTTGATATCTCAAAAATTGTAGCAAGGAATAATTTTGCAATTTGGATTTTTAAAAATTATGAAAAAATTTGGTATATTTTGTGAAAAAAGTATTCTTAATTTTTTTGGAATATTTTAAAAAAATTATTAAGTATTTGATTAAAACTTTGATTGTTTCTGAGAAAGGAGACATTGAGAAAGGCTGTGAAATAAATTTTGGAGATCGTTGTTGGTGCACCCTACATTCAGCATTGGTCGAAAACTAGCAATTTTTTTTCAAAAAATCCGATTTTCGGATGTGGCAAAAAAATTGCACGGTCGTTTTTGTAAATTTTTTGGTTTTTTATTATAAATAAATTTGTTGTAAGTAACCTGTAAGAAACTCTTGACATCTTACACATAAATGTAGGCAGGAGAGGAGATTTTCTAAAAATTCTAAAATTTTTCTAACACAATTTTTCCCAATAAGAAAAAAGTATTATAAAATTATAAATTGGGAATCATTTTAATTTTTATCAATAGTATACATTTAGCTTTGCAAACTGAAAAAAAATTATTCTCCTACCTTCAATACTTTTTGAAATATTCGAAATCCAATTTTGATTAAAAATTTTAATTTTCTACATTTTTTATTTTTGTCTAAATTATTGATCTTATTTTCTTTACTGCAAATGTTTCTTAATTTTTTCTATGTTATTACAATAGTAGATATAATTGTCTATTCAACGGTATATAATATGTATTCCTTTGCCATTATATCAGTCTTAAAGTGTATACACAAATATAACACCTCAGGTAACAATTTACGTGTTTTATCTGATACTCAAACAAACCCACATTTTTTATGAACTCTTGAAGCTGTTATTAAATACTTTTTTTACTTAAATACAATAAAATATAAGAATTTATAAACATAAATATAAGTATATTTATATACCCACAAGCACAAAGGTACCTGCGCGCACATCTCCAATATGGGTATGGTTTTACCTGATATTTGTATCGGTTTTGTATTCGTAGCTTGTAAAATAGCTATATATTTAAGCTGCGATGCATTTAATGTCATTATTTCAGTTATAGCTATCATGGAGATAACAATTATATCCATGCGCTTAGATACGAGTAATAAAGAAAATGAAACTGAACTTACTAAATATATATATTTTTAATACAATTATCAGAATCAAAACGAGAAATTTAGTTGTAAGTTTTCATACTCATACATACATATGTACATTGTACATATATCTCTTGATACATAAGTATTTATATTCATACAAACAAATATCTGATATCATGGCAAAAGGTCTCTGGAATTCTCTGTCAAATTATATTCAAAACTTAAGCAATTTATATGCGTTTAAAAAGGAGCTACATAAAAAATTGTTCGTAATTTAATGTTCTAATGCAGCGTGACCATATTAGCTTATTTTGAGCTAAATTTAGCTTATTTATTTCAGATTTAGCTTTAAAATTTTCATTTAGCTCTTAGCTTATTTTTTAGCTTTTTTAAAAAACTCATTTAGCTTTTTTAGCATTTTTTTAGTCTAAATTGCGTGTTCTCTAAAAATATATTAAAGACATAAACACCTTATAAAAATTATGGTCTTTTGACATTGTAAAATAGTTTAAAAAAAATACAAAATGTAAATTGTACAACAATTTTATAACAGAAATGGAAAGTTGAAAAGTAGTAGATAATGGCAGAATGGTTAGAATTACAATGGAAAAAGTTAAATTCATATTAGTGGTCAAAACAATTTTTAATTTGTTTGGTTATAAAATTATTTGACTTGAGTTGAACGTTCATTCAGCGGCATCAATTAACTTAAAACAAAAACCTGAAATAGCCTTAAGCCTGGATAACACTATGTACCGATTTTCGTCGGGCCACCTCAATAAAGTCATAAGCAGGGAAACCGCAAATATGCAATTGCATGTTTTTTCTTGTGCGACGTATTCATGCGGGGACAAGATATTTATCCGTTTCAGAACTTTTTATTAATTTTGGCATCAATTTGTTAGTGCATATTTTTTCATATTTTGCCCTTTAAAGCATATTTTTGCATATTTTACCCTTTAAAGCATGTTTTTGCATTTATCACTCTAACACGCATATTTTTTAGCATATTTTCTCATTTTTAGAGCATAATTTACGCTTTTAGGGCATATTTTGAAAATAAATAAATAAAATAAAACAAAATAAAATAAAATAAATAAAAATTTTTATTTTAATTTGCTTACAAGGCTTAAGTGTTACACAAAATTTTTATTTTTATTTTTCGCCATCTAAGTCTCATTTAAAATGTTGCATGTAGTGTATAAATTTTTCTTATATACTCATATTACGCAGTTATTACGGACGTTAGTTTCAATAACGGACTCTACCCCGAGTAAACGTTGAAGGAACATATTCAATATATAAAAGTTTATTTAGATGTGGCATGCAACGATTATTTGAAAATCTATATTGACCTAGATTGTTGTTTATTGCAATAAATATTGTACACACAAATCTTGTCTTATTTATCGAAAATATAGTTCCAAAGCTTTAATTCTAATATCGCGATCTCTTTTGAACTTGAAGTTAAATTTTTATGAAATTATTAAAAAAAATAATAATAATTGGAATTATTTGCTTTAGTCAAAATATGTATGGTAATTTTGTTTCAATACGGCAGTTATTCTTTGTTAATTTTTTATTGTTTGCTTTTTTGCTTATTTTATATGCAATTGGTGTTGAATTTTTTAATTAAAAATATATTTTCATTTAAAATAAACCAATTAATTTTATTTTAAGAGCATATTTTTGAGTTTTTTGTGCATATTTTCAAGTTTTTAATGCATATTGAATGCGCATAAAACACTTTTTTTAGAGCATATTTCTGGTTTCCCTGGTCATAAGTAATAAGCCAAAATGGCATTATTACTCAATTAATTCTGGAATAAGTCTATATGGGGTTATTAACAATGCAGTGTGGCGCAATTATGTCCTTGTATTTCAAGTAGTCGATAAATTAGAGCAAAATCTTTACTTATGACTTTATTTCACTGATCTGACGAAACTCGGTACATTGTGCAGATAGTGTGATCCATGCTTTACCTTAAATAGCATTAAACTAATAAGATTATTTTGTGGAAGTTTTTGTTTTGTTCTTCATTAAATCTAAAATATAATAATTAATAAATAATTTCATTAAGCAAATATTCTATATGTATAATGAAAAAATATGTTTGTGTAATATTTAACGTTAGTTTAGCAATAAGAAACTATTGAAAAGTGATCAAAGAAGTGGAAAAAAGTTTAGCTTTATTTTCTAGCCTAAAATGTAACTTTTTAGCTTAGTTTAGCTTTTTTTCAAACGTGATTTAGCTTAATATTATTTTAAAATCTGGTTACACTGTTCTAATGTTAAATTGACTACTAATTTTTTTAAATAAATAAATAACTCAATCTATTTGTCCTTGTAGGTATATAAATATACTTATATTTATGTATATAAATTCTTATATTTTATTGTATTTAAGTAAAAAAAGTATTTAATAACAGCTTCAAGAGTTCATAAAAAATGTGGGTTTGTTTGAGTATCAGATAAAACACGTAAATTGTTACCTGAGGTGTTATATTTGTGTATACACTTTAAGACTGATATAATGGCAAAGGAATACATATTATATACCGTTGAATAGACAATTATATCTACTATTGTAATAACATAGAAAAAATTAAGAAACATTTGCAGTAAAGAAAATAAGATCAATAATTTAGACAAAAATAAAAAATGTAGAAAATTAAAACTTTTAATCAAAATTGGATTTCGAATATTTCAAAAAGTATTGAAGGTAGGAGAATAATTTTTTTTCAGTTTGCAAAGCTAAATGTATACTATTGATAAAAATTAAAATGCTTTCCAATTTATAATTTTATAATACTTTTTTCTTATTGGGAAAAATTGTGTTAGAAAAATTTTAGAATTTTTAGAAAATCTCCTCTCCTGCCTACATTTATGTGTAGGATGTCAAGAGTTTTTTACAGGTTACTAACAACAAATTTATTTATAATAAAAAACCAAAAAATTTACAAAAACGACCATACAATTTTTTTGCCACATCCGAAAATCGGATTTTTTGAAAAAAAATTGCTAGTTTTCGACCAATGCTGAATGTAGGGTGCACCAACAACAATCTCCAAAATTTATTTCAAAACCTTTCTCAATGTCTCCTTTCTCAGAAACAATCAAAGTTTTTATACCCTTTACCAACAAAAATGGTAAAAGGGTATATACAGGTTTGTCATTCCGTTTGTAATTTCTATAATATCAATAAGCTACACATAAAATATATATATTCTGGATCCTTATGCATAGGGAAGACGAATAAGCGATGTCCGTCTGTCCGTCTGTCCGTCTGTCTGTACGTGAAATCGGTTTTCCGAAGCTCCCAGAAAAGCTAGAGACTTCGTTCTTGGACTGGTGTGTCAGAAATTTTCCAAAATAGATTGGTATTGAAATTCAGCAAAATCGGACAGACGATTGCAGAGCTGGAAAACGTAAACTTCATTTTGCCATATAAAAGTAACTACCGAAAACAAATTTTTATTTTTTTTTTTTAAATAAACTTATTTTACACATCAGTACGACTACAACTGATATTTTAAATTAAAAAAATATAAAAAAATTAAAAAAACGTTTCCAGGGTTGGAAAACTGTAACTTTTTGTGTTATGTAAAATTAACTATGTCTAAAACTATATTAGTATTTTCTCGAGAACCGTACGAGCTACAGACCTCAAATTTGGACACAGTGTGTAGACCTTTGGCCGCTACAACAACAAATACATGAAAATTGGAAATTAAAGGGCGTTCCAAAACGAGCAACGAAAAATGTTAAAATCCCATGTAATATACATACAATTATATGTATATACACTTTTTATACAGACTACAAAAATTAACACTAAAATTTCCAAAAATTTAAATTAAAGGGTGTTCCATCAGTTAATGCACTTTTGACTATGCAATTTTGACAACTTGCTGTATCTTGGAAACCATAAGAGCAAAACTCTTAAAATTTTCAAAAACGGTAAAACTAAAAAATCAAAAAATTATAAAATCGCCAAACTGAAAAAAATCGCCAAAAACAAAAAAAAATCGCCAAAACGAAAAAAGCACCAAATTAAAAAAAATTTCTAAGACTAAAATAAATCGCATAAAACAGAAAAATTGCTAAAATGAAAAAAAAATTGCCAAAATGAAAAAGAATCGCCAAAATGAAAAAAAAATCGCCAAAATGAAAAAAATGCCAAAACGAAAAAAAAACCTAAAAACAGAAAAAATCGCCAAAATTAAAAAAAAATCGCCAAAATGAAAAAAATCGCCGAAACGAAAAAAACCCCAAAAAACAGAAAAAAATCGCCAAAATGAATAAAACCAAAAAAAAATCGCTTATATAAAAGAAACCCAAAAACTGAAAAAAATCGCCAAACTGAAAAAAAAAATCTCCAAACTGAAAAAAAATCTCCAAAATGAAGAAAAGCCCAAAAACAGAAAAAAATCGCCAAAAAGGAAAAAATCTCCAAAAACAGAAAAAAATCGCTGAAACGAGAAAAAAGCGACAACACTGAAAAAATTGTTTAAACTGAAAAAATTTTCGAAAAAGCAAAATAGCCTGCCTTTCGTGCGCGATTCAAAGTCGCACTTTACTGAATTTTTTAATATTAAAGGAATTAAATGAAGTTTTTCCTTATTTCGTTTTTGCTTTGTTCACTTAACATATTTTATGTATTTTTTTAAAGAACTAGATTGGTATCAATAATCAGAAAAATCCAAAATTATGACTCCAGGGTTGGAAAACTCACACTTTTTGTGTTATGTAAAATTAAATAGGTCTAAAAATTTTTTTCGTTTTCTTTATAAATTGAATATATTTTATACTTCTGAAAGAAAAGTTTAGCAAATGAAATTTGAAAAATGAAAATTAAAGCTCCCAAGATGGAAACAAATATGTATGTATGTGTCTGTATACTATATACAGTACTGTGCAAAACAAAAGCAACAAACTCTTCAAAAATAAATGGAGACGATTATTTCAGAATATACATCATATGCAACAAAAACTCTGAGCATAATTTATTTGTATTTATATGCCCTATGTATCGTATTGAATAAAATCTTTCTTAAAAAAACTGGGGTTTCGAAAGTTATAGAAAATAGTCCAGACTTTGATATGAAGCTGTGCATAACAAAAGCAACAAATTAATCCTTTTTGTATAATATTTAGTTCTTTCATAATACGTGGATATTAACGTGGATAAATTCTCAAATATTATTTATTATGAATTAAGGAATATATTTTGGCTAAGTTAATAATAATATGTATGGATGTGTTTGTATACTATATATGTATATGTACGTACGTTGGTAAAGGGTATATAAGATTCGGCACAGCCGAATATAGCACTCTTACTTGTTATCAAATACTTAATAATTTTTTAAAATATTAAAATTAGGAATACTTTTTTCACAAAATATACCAAATTTTTTCATAATTTTTAAAAATCCAAATTGCAAAATTATTCCTTGCTACAATTTTTGAGATATCAAAAAAAAAATTTTTTTTATGAATTGTAATGAAGTTTTCTTTCAAAAACATTAAAACATACTGATTTTAGCCAAGTAATAAAGAAGTTATGTACTAACGAATAAAAAAAGTCAGGGCCAAAAATTTAAAAATAAATTTTTCAAGTAAAATAACTTGGAAACTGGAAGAGATAAACATAAAGATAAAACATGCAAAGAGTACCTTTGCATGTTTTATTTTTATTTCTTAACGTAGATTGTCCCGCTGAAAAAATTATTGAAATCTGTCCCTATTTACAAAAGTTACAAGCTCCGAAAGAATTTCGATACCCGCACTTTCCCACTTTGAGGCTGTTTGGAGCTACCCCGTCTTACAACAGGGTGCCTCAAAATATGCTTTCAAAAAATTTCAACACTTCTACTTTCCAAAACAGTTGGTTTCATCGAAATCGGTTAACTAGTTCAAAAGTTGCGGACTTTTTACCACTTTTTTTTTAATTCACGCCACTGTGCGACGTATATAGTCCACTTAAGTTTTAACATACGAAATGGACGAATTATAGTCAATTTAATTTTTTATAAAAATTTTAAAAATTTTAAATTTTGTACATATGTACATCGTCCATTTTTCAATTTTTTATGAAAAAAATTTATGGTGTATAAATCGTCCATTTCGTATGGAAAAAATTTAATAGACTATACATTGTCTATTTTTCATGCAAAAAACTAAGTGGACTATACATACAAAATTTAATGGACTATACACATGGTCCATTTTATTATATTTTATAAAAAAATTAAATGGGCTATAAGTCATCGATTTCGTATGTAAAAAATTAATGGACTAGCATGGTCCATTTTATTATATTTTATAAAAAAATTTAATGGGCTATAATTCGTCCATTTCGTATGCAAAAAATGAAATGGACTATATACGTTGTCTAGTTTTTTGCAAAAAATCATCCACTTTTAATGCAAAAAATTTTTTTGTGAAAAAAATTAAATGGGCTATACATCGTCCATTTTTCAATTTTTTATGAAATTTTTTATAAAAAAATTTAATGGACTATAATTCGTCTATTTCGTATGCAAAAAATTAAATGGACTATATACGTTGTCTTGTTTTTGTGCAAAAAATTTAAAGAACTATACATCATCCACTTTTTTTTCACAAAAAAAATTTAATAGACTATACATCGTCTATTTTTCATGAAAAAAATTAAGTGGACTATACATACAAAATTTAATGGACTATATACATGGTCCATTTTTAAATTTTTTATAAAAAAATTTAATAGGCTATAATTCGTCTATTTCGTATGCAAAAAATTAAATGGACTATATACGTTGTCTAGTTTTTGTGCAAAAAATTCAAAGAACAATACATCATCCACTTTTAATGGAAAAAATTTTTTTGTGAAAAAAATTTACTGGGCTATACATCGTCCATTTTTCAATTTTGTATGAAAAAATTTTATGGTCTATAAATGGTCTATATACGTCGTCTATTTTTTGTGCAAAAATGGGATTTTTGGGTATTTCTGTTGCATTTTTCTTATCTTTCGCTGGGCGCAAATAATATTTAAGGAAACATATCATGTCGTAAGGTGAAATGACAAATTTTTTGGTTCAAGCTTTGGAATTTGAGAAAAATGCCTTACATTTGATATTTATAACTAAAATATGTCTATTTCGAAACGATCTGGCACCTTTAATCACGAAAATTTTGAACAAAAAAGTACTTCGTAATATTTCTTATAGTATAACTTTTTGAATAAATAAAAATATAGGGTTGGTATTCCTGCAATATTTTTTAATAATAGCGAAACAATTAACCCACTTTTTTCTGGAAAAAAACGGCAAAATCTCGACTTTTTTCAAATATTTCATTTAAATTGCGTATAACTATTGACTTCTGTGTGCTTTTAATACCAAATTTTTTTATAAATGTTAAAAATATTGTTCTTAACCCATACTAAGTTTTCTTTTTGAAATCAAACAAGATTTGACTTCACCACTAGCAGAACCGTGGAACAAGGTTGATAAAAAAGCCAAAATTTAAATTTTTTTCTCGAATTTTTCCTAAACAGTAAGCGGAACTGCATAAATGTGGCTGAACTTTTTTTAGCTCTTGGGTAGAGAAATCCACTTGGGAAAAAAATCTTTTTTATCAGATCAAAAACATCAGCTTGGCATCAGTTTAAACTTTTCATTACCCCGAGGTTGCCCACTTTGGGGCTTAGTGGACCCCCGCCCCCTCCTAATATATATACTCCAAATTTCAGGCTTAAGCTCGACGATACCTCTTCAAATGCTATATGACATTTCATAACAATCGGACGACTCGTTTAAAAATAGCAGAATTATTTCCACTTTTTTTTTTCAAAATCCCCCACTGTCCAACGAGAAGACAACTAACATGTGTGTTATCGAAAAACCTTATGGGAACGAAATTGCACACATTTGAAAATGACATCAAAAAATTACAACATAATGAGAAATGCCAGAATCTGCTTTTGGTACAAAATTTGTTCTGTAAACCTTTTGTAAATCAAAATAATTTTTTTTTAATTTTTTATTTTAATTTAACCATTAGACAGACTATGAATACGAAGTTAAAACTTTTGTCTGCTGTGAATTAGACTCGTCTGAATAGATATAGATATTGCTACACAAAAATATTCGAACAGAGCTAATGTAAATATGTATTTTTAATAATTATGCGTACACACGTGTGCACATACAAACACATGGTAGAAACAACTCTGTATTAGCAATAGCACACGGTATTACCAATATAAAAGTCGTTACATAGTAACTCTGAGATTCAAAATAACGGACAATCGAATTATCTACAAAGAAACAGAGTTTTGCTACAAAACCAGCGCAGGCAGTTGCGTGAGACCTGTCTATACAATAACGAGGAAGACGTAGTGGTAGTGGTATATTAAGTAATCTATATGTGTGTGTTTATTTAATTTATTTGAATTGGATTAGTATAAGTGTATTTATTGGTAAATAAAGTGTCATTCTTAACCCTAATTAGTAAAGTGGGATCTTTTATTCATTTGCAAATCTTCGAGTAAACGGAAAAGCGTTTAAAAGGGTAAAAACGTAACAATATATTGCTGTAATTCAAACAAATTTACTGTATATATATTTTTTAATTCTCAATTTAATATTATACAATTTTTCTATAAATGTTGGAGTTGTGAAATTGTAGTTGTTGTCTGCTGATGAGTTGCTTAAGCATAAATTGAATAAGTTTAAATTTCCTTAACCCTCAATGAGACCTCATGCTCTTTGTAGGAGCGACAAGAATATATACATATAAACAATGAGTTAGGGCCTTTCTATATTAATGTTTAAATAATAATAATAATATTAAGTGAAATTGTAACAGCCTTATATATAAAAATTCTAAAGGCTCTATAAATTTTCATACAAAATATTTCTTATTATTTATATATTTGATTTTTGCTGGATTAATTTTAACAATTGCCAAAAAGCACTTAAAACTTAAAACTTGGACTCTCAATAATTAGTTCTCAAAACAATTTAATGGTGCTCTAAGTAATTAAACAAGACTTGATACCTCGGGCGTTATTGTTCTTAATTTTTTATTTTTCCGTTTACATTTCTATTGTGAGAGTTAATAGCCTTAACTATTGATACTATAAAACTTCAGCCAGCTGCAATCCATACTTACCATTCGGACTGGAATGTTTTATAGAAAATGGAAAAATTTTAATATTTTTTTTCATTGTGTATACTTTTTTTCTTCTTATGCAAAGTTTATAAAAAGTAGAAAACTACATTAAAAAATTCTTGTTGTAGTTTTATTTTTTATAACCACAACTGCTTGTAAGAGAATGGCAAAGTATTCGCATTTTTTTCTCGTCTTGCTTACAATTTTCTTTATTATATCTTTAAATGTAATGCTCTGAAATAAATGGTATTTTTTTTTTTGACAAATTATGTTAACGATAAAGTTTTTTGTAAGAGTAATATATGAGATAAATATTTATTTTCAACACAGTGAATAATTGAAAGCGTTCGTTAACAACAGAATCTTATACTTTATCTACCCTAAGTAATGTAAAATATATAATAAAAACTTTGTTAGTGGTAAATTTTTTGATTAAAACAAGGGTCTCTTAATGAAAAGCAACTACAAAAAGAAGAGCGTTCTTATACCTGTTCAATTTTCTTTTCATCTCCAGTTTTATGATTTAAAATTAAGTTACATTATTTTAGCAATATTTTGCTTTTGTTTGCCAAGTGTTTTTTTTTTTTGTACAAACAACACATGCAGAGATATCTGCTAAAACATTCCTCTTTTAATGATCTGATTTGGAACCAGAGCTTTAGCAATAAGTACTTGTGAGCAAATATCTCCCATGCAACATAAAACTTGTCTTGACAACAAGTACTGAAAAATATTCTAACACTCATTAATATAAGTATAAAATTTAATATAAATCACGAAGTAATTAAAGAATGAAACAGCATAAGATTTATATTTCTGTTAAAGCTACTTAGAGAATGCCTCGAAGACATGTACATACAAAATTAAAGAATATCATAACAATATCTCATATCATAACTTCAATTGTAAACGAACATACGAACAATTAAAATTTTTTATATCCTATTTTCTATATTTATTTTATAACTTGCATAAAACTTTTGATAGGAACTCTGCGCTCGTTACCATAAAAGCAACAAATTTCTCTTCTGCTAATTAATTTTTTTTTAATATCAGAAAAACTTAAACTTCATTCTAGGGATTTTGTATAAACCCTTTGCAATTTGTTTTACATGTTATAACAAGCCCTCTCACAAAGTGCCTGGGAAAATGACTGATTTTCTCTATTATATTTTCATTATAAAACATAACATAAAATTATACACGCTTAATTTAAACGGTAGTAGCTTATATAGATAATCAACAGCCTTATTATAAAATGTTTATTAAGTGACAGCAACAAAATACCGCAGACATAATTAACGTGAAACTTTTTTGTTATTTTATCACTATTTCTTAATTACAAGCTGAACACCACCGTTGAGTGTCAGTGTCCTGATACATTATTTATGACACCTTATATTTGTTAAAATGTTTTCTACAACAAAAACGTTCAAGTTACATATTATTTAAATGGAAAATTAAAAAAAAAATTGGTAAAACGTTAGTGAACGTATTTAAATCATAACAAAACAGGGAAATATATTTTTAATCAATGAAATGGGTTTTATTGGAAATTAAATTTTATTAAAATTATGTTTAAATATGATTTCTGGCATGTTGCTGCCACAGCTGGCGCGTAGAAAGCGCAATATGGAACACCAATTTTCAACAACTTTTCGCAGAACTTGTGGCCGTATTTCGCCGATAACTGTTCGAATGTTGATTTCCAGGGGTTCAATTGTTTATGGTTTATCGACGTAGACAAGTGATTTAGCTTAACCCCAAAGAAAATAATCCAATGGAGCTAAATCGAACGATCTTGTTGGCTAATTAATTGTGCTATTACGTGAAATTATTATACCCTTTACCAAAAAAAAATGGTTTGTTATTCCGTTTGTAATTTCCATAATATTAATAAGCGACCCATAAAGTATATATATTCTGGATCCTTATGCATAAAGAAGACGAATAAGCGATGTCCGTCTGTCCATCTGTCTGTACGTGAAATCGGTTTTCCGAAGCTCCCAGAAAAGCTAGAGACTTTGTTCTTAGACTGGTCCAAAATATATTGGTATTGCAAATCAGCAAAATCGAGCAGACGGTTGCAGAGCTGGAAAACTTAAGCTTTATTTTGCCATATAAAATTAGCTACCGAAAAGAAAATAATTCTTTTAATAAATAGAGTTATTTTATACTTCAGTACGGAGAAAATTGGTATTTCAAATATAAAAAAATAAAAAAATTAAAAAGACGTTTCCAGGGTTGGAAAACTTTAGCTTTTTTGTTATATAAAAGTAATTTACTAAAACTAATTTTTCCTTTTTGATGTGTAAACATCTATACGCTAGGGGGTAAAAATTTTTTCACAATACAATCAAAAATTTTGAGTAGGATGTTATCAAATAGATGTGAGCGAATTTTAAAGCATACCTTCAGGAGCAATTATCAATTAATTTTAATAGAAATTGCTTGTGAAGTGTAATAGTGTTGTCAGTGGGGATAATTTGGTCAAAAAATTGAAAAATATAAATAAAAGAACGTTTTAAATGTCAAATTTTTTAAAAGATATATAGCAATCTTAATAAAAACTTTATAATATTATATTATAATATATCTTCATTACGTACTGTTGCCTTACACTGAAGCTGGTGTACGACAATTGGTTAACAATATCCATCTCATGCCAATTATTATGTATGGAGATTTTAATACAAATTTTGCAAACCCACAGTCGCAAGCTTTATCAAAATTTTTATTTGACGTTTTCCACATGAGCAATTCTCCACAAACCACCACAACTAATAATTACACTACTATACATTCAGTTTTAAATACCAATAAGCCAATATTAAAAAAAAGTTTCATTACTAGATGTTTACACATCTCCCCTGTGATCGGACTCACATTGCTTCTTTTTTTTTCTATAAATTAAACATATATTATGTTCCTAAAAGAAAGAGATTGGTGTAAGAGATCAGAAAAATAAAAAAAGGATGATTACAGGATTGGTAAACTTACAATTTTTGTGATATATAAAAGTCAGTACGTCTAATTTATTTTTTTTTCTTTTTCTTTATAAATTATATATATTTTAAGTTTTGGAAAGAAAAATTTAGTGTAGAAAATTATAAAAATAAAAACCACAGCTCCAGAGCTGGAAACTTTTAAGTTTTTTTCTGGGTATTAAAGTAACTAAATAAAACAATTTTTTTTAAATTGCCTAATTTCTTTGTTCTTTGTTATACATTTTTGAAGAACTAATAGATTGGAAGGAATAAAAAATTAGAAAAAATCTAAAATTATGATTCCAGGGTTGGAAAATTAACTTTTTTGTATATAAAAGTAAATAGGTCAAACTATTCTTTTCCTTTTGTTAAACCGTAAGAATTACGGACCTGAAATTTGGTAAGAGTATGTGGAAAACTTTGGCCGCTACAACAAGTAATACACGAGAATTAAAAAGTACAGGTTTTTCTAAAACGAGCAACGAAAAATGTTTAACTCCCATGTAATATATATACAATTGTATGTATACATATATGTGCACTTTAAATTTGTAAAGTTAGTGTATACAAAATATAACAATTAACACTAAAATTAAAAACAT
The DNA here is from genome assembly GCA_944452675.1 of Tachina lurida. Taxonomy (NCBI): domain Eukaryota; kingdom Metazoa; phylum Arthropoda; class Insecta; order Diptera; family Tachinidae; genus Tachina; species Tachina lurida. The sequence goes on along the minus strand of OX101754.1, from coordinate 96,130,016 downwards.
TTTAATTAAAGGCTGTTCTATCAGTTAATGTAAATTTGAATATGTATTTAATTTTGACAACTTGCTGTATCTTGGAAACCGTAAGAGGCAGACTCTTGAAATTTTCTTAAACGGTAAAACTAAACAATCCCAAAATTAAAAAATCTCCAAACCAAAAAAAACGCCATATTAAAAAAATCTCTAATACTAAATAAATCGCAAAAAACTGGGAAAATTGCCAAAATACAAACAAACGCCAAAAACCGAAAAAATCGCCATAACGAGAAAAAATCGACAAAACTAAAAAAATCTTTTAAACTGAAAAAACGCCAAAAGTACGTACGAAACCCTTCATGCGCGAGTCAAAGTCACACTTTACTGAATTTTTTTATACATGTTAAATTTTTATTTAAGTATAAATGAAGGTTTGTGGCATGTTGCTTGTTATGCACTCAGCACAGTTGTGTTTTAAATTGATGGTCTTTCGTTGACAGCTTGTAACGAGTTCTTATTAATTTTTAGTAAATAGAGATAAAAATAAAAGTTATCGCTAAAGAACAGTTCTAAATATAAAATAAATTGAAGGACATATTCCGTTTCATTTCCCTGAAACCGTTCCTTTGTGCTGAATAAATTTGAAAAAATTCCTTTGGACGAGTTCTATTTGATATTGTATGACGTGATGTCATTTTTGACAACTGGAATAGGGCTAAATGTAAAATATTTCTTAAATACAGAGCGTAGAATAAAATATTCAACTTATTGATAATATCGACAAAAAAAAAGATTTAATCGAAAAATACTGAGAGGTCACTTACTAAAAATTGCACTAGAGCAAAAAGTGATAAATTTTTTCACAAAACAAATATGTATGTAATTATATGCTTATGTATGTATCTTTTATACGCACTTTGGTGAAGGGTATATAAGATTCGGCCCAGCCGAATACAGAACTCTTACTTGTTTGACTTAGCACGTGGATATGAAAAAAATGTGTTGGATGTAATGATTCGGAACAAAAGCTTAAAGCATACATACAAACCTTCAAGCATAGACAATAAATAATAATTGTATTAAAGAGTCATAACTGTGACTTTTTTCTGTCCATATACAAGACGAAACAATCGTCGAACAGAATTAGAGTATTAATGTGTTTGGCTGGTTTCATATGCTATATTTAGAAAATGAGAATAGTATTTTGTGTCTCCTGTAAAATTTGATTGAAGTGAGTTAGCAGTTTTTTACTCTAAGCCGACGATATGTATATGCATATTATTCTAATCAAGTCACTATGCAGCCGTATATATAAAGAGCAATTTTTTTATCATAACACCTCTATTTTAAAAGAATATGGTCTATCTGTTGAATTAAATTGATGCTCAAGGACATTTTTCACTCCATTACCTCAGCAGTTTTATTTTTTGTCTTCTTCTTCTTGGTGTCCTGTAAACGAAACTACATACATCAAATATAAAAAACTGTCTTTCATTGGATATTAGAAGAAGTTGCAAAAACACAGAGCTTTAGCAAAAAAAATTATAAAAAATAAAATAACGAAGGAAAGGAAGGAAGGAACATTAAAGCAAAGCAAATATTTAGAATAATGTTGACGTATTTAAACTCTGTGTCTCTCTCTAATTTTTTCAAAGGTGTTGGAGGTACTGAGCGGAAAACGATTAATTTTGTCAACATAATATAATATCTTTGGCCTCAAGGCAACCAACAAATACGTCTGGCAGTTAAATATTCTTTCTTTTTTATCTATCATTTTCTTGAACAACGTCTAAGTGTAATTTGGTTTTTGAAATTGAATACGAGCGCACACACAAACTTCTATGGTATGGGGATTTCTTTTTGCACAAAATCTTTCGCTACACATGTGTAAAGTATTTCACGACATACACACATACATACTTACATATTTACATATCGTCACCTTAAATGCAAACGTACGTAACTACACTTTTATATTTTTTACAGGAGAAACAAAAAACACTTCAAAATCGATAACAATAAAGTGTTCTTGAAAATTTTCCTCGAAATTTTCTTGTAGTATAGATACTTAAGGTACGGTCACACTTGACAAACATTTGCCCAAAAAAGCGTAACCGCTCAATGTTTGTGAAAAACATTTTGATTCAAACACGTGTTTCTTAAGTTAAACAGATTCATAAACAACTAATATACAACGTCATTGAATATTGGAAACACGTATCTGAATTGAAAGCTTTTTCATTGATATTTTGTGGTTACGTTTTTGGGCAAATGTTTGCCCAAGTGTGACCATACCCTTATATGTTTTTAATCATTTATTTGCTTTTTATATATATTTAAGCTTTTATGTTAGTTCCTTCTGTTCCTTGAAATAAAAAAAGATGCATTCGTTATTAAGGCCGTTTCAATTTCTTTAATAAAGTCGTCATTTTTGATCGCAGAGGTCTAAATATTTGCGTTAACATGTAGTTTGATAAAATGAACCATAATCAATCAAAAACTCGATTTCAAATTTTTATGTAGTTACGTCCGTTTGCATTTAGGGTGACGATATGTAGGTGTGAGTATTTTTGCGGTTTGAGGGTGAGAATAAGCAGTTTGCTAAAGCACTACAATAATTTTTTCGTGCGCTTAATTTCCTGTTTAAATTTTAGCAATACCTGGAAGAAATATTACCCATTAACTTTTAACCGCAGCCGCCATAAATATTTTACAATAATTAACTTTGATTGATACGACACAGAAAAAAAGGAAAAAGGGAAGTTTCTCGAAGGTTTAAGTTATTTTCAAAGATTTTTTTTGCAATAAATTCTGCCAAGTCATTATTACATTATGCTTTGGTTTTAGTGGTATTTTCGCTGGTTGCTATTTCGAAGGCAAGTTTAATTTAAAAAATCTTTTATTATGTCTAATACTTACATTATATTGTGGTTTGAAATACATAAAAGAATGTCAAATTATATATTTATTTATTGAAATAATAACTTTTACTGCCAATGTTATTGATGATGACTGTGCGTAAAACACTTTTTTAATACAAACTTACCCCTTGAAATCAAGGGTAAAAGACCTCTATCTAGGTTTGCTCAGGAAGAAGATTTTAAAATTTTTTTTGTCATTTTTTAAAGTTAGTAATTTAATAGAACAGACATCAGTACTTTTGCATGTAAAATAACCAAGGAAAGCTCATTAAGAAAAATACCTTCAATGACACGAGAATGAACTTGAATAATTTTGGAAATAGTATCCACAAATTTAATTTGTTGAGTTCTACTAGATAACATAACATGGTTTACTTTGCCGAGAGAGCATTTTGCTTAAGTCCATTTGTCTTGTATTCTGAATCATTGGTTCACAATAAAAATGAGCTATTTATACGACAGGGCGTACAGAAACTACGTTGACACGAGAATATGAAATTTTATGATGCAGACAAATCAGCTATTAAAGTTTTCGGAAATTAAGGAATGGCATTAAGCTTGCCATTTCCTCTGTAAATAGAGACCTTACTCTGTCATTGCAAGTTTCTGCTAGGAAAGTAAATGAAGACAGCTAATATAAACCTCACCAATTTGGCATAGCTTAATTCAGGATTTTTAATTTTGAGGAAGTTATGTATGAAAGTAATGTTTTTTTTTACCACGCACAAATGTGTAATTATGCAAAGAGGTTTTATGAAGGAACGATGAATGAAACATAAAAACCCGCGAGATATACTTCTTTTTTAATTTTTATAGCTTCTGCTGCTAACTATTGTACTAAAAACAAGCTATTTAATTTATATAGTTTATGCTATTGTTGCTATAAAATATTTAATAATTTATTAAAAAGCAAATACATGAATTTTTTTTCTGCTGTTCAACGATTGGTATGTGATATTTTAGTAATTTTAAAGGTACTGTTCAAAGGATGTACAGTATAATTTCATGAACAAATATTATTAATATATCTTTAAACTTTAAAGTCGATTTTCTCAAAATAATTTTTTTCTGTATATGATGTTATTACAAGAAACCCTTTATTTGTTAAAATAACGAACAATAATGTGATGTAATGTGTACTTATGCTTAAATTGTTTTTGCTATAAAATTTAAACAATATATCCTATGGTTATAAAATTTTGACAGATAATGCCAGTGATAACAAGTTAATGATTTTTATAAAATGGCATTCTCCCTGGAACCACCGTGGGGGTTCCCCATACAAACATTTCAAAAAATCACCATTTTAGTGCGTATGACTGATACTGATGAAGAATAATATATTACTCATACGCATTTTTATACCCTTTACCAAAAAATGGAAAATGGTATATAATATATACCCTTTTCCTTTTTCGACGACGATTCGAATTGCTGTTTATCAATGCTGTTTGATTATAGCACAGAAAAACGATACTGTGCTACGAAGAAAATTCTAATTTTCTAAATTTGACTCGATTGAGGAACTCTAAATGCGTCAAAGTGAGATTTTTCAAAATTTGACCCTTCGGATCAAAAGTCGGGACATCAAAATACATTTTAGAGGTATGGTTCCTGCGGCAAAGTTTCTTATTTTGATCTCTATAATACGATTTTCCTTGTAATTTGAGCGATTTTTTTTGCCTCCATACAAATCGACCCGCCCTAATGCATATGCATATGCATAACATCATATAAGTTCATAACAAATTTTTGCTTTTGTATAGGTTTTAGACTTTTTATATGAGTATATTTTTTTGTATATAATAATTGAATAATTAAATTTTAATATTGTATTAATATTAACTGCCAGTTTATAGACGACAAGTTCAAATTTTCGTCCGTCTATTCATATTGAAAAGAAAAACAAATGTGAGTGCTTTGTTTTTGTTTCCAACATAAATAGGCAGATTTTATTAGGGAGTTCATAATAGCGTTTTAGAATATGTCTTAGTATTGCAACATTTCAATTTTAATACTTCAATATGGGCTGTTTTTATTTATGTGTAAATCAAATTTATTACCAGATGGCAAATTTAAAAGTATGAAAAGCAAATCATTTTCAATATGGCAATATGGTAATGTTAAACTTAACAAATTAAAACTGTCAGCCCAGCTGTAATTTATGAAAAAATTTTTGTATTTTTTGCAGAACAAAAGTTATTTTGAAAAATGTATCCAACAATAATTTATAATTTAAACATTTTTGTTATTTTATAACTTCACTATACATCAGAGAGAACTAAAATGAACGTGAGTACTTCGTTATTCGGTTACTTAGATGTACCTAAGCTCACGTATAGAAGAAAATAATTCAGTCTATTATAAGCATTCTTACAAACATGCAGTTTACTCTTTCAAATTATACATTAATCCATAAATAATATTAAGATGTACATATGTGTTTTTGATATACATACATACTGTGTTTTATATCATTGCCTGCTCACAATTGAAAATTTAAGATGGCACAGTGTTGCCATATTAAAATTTTATTATAGTCATTGTGAATTCCCTAACTGTGTTTCATACTGTTGCAATTTTGCGTTGCCTGCTCACGATGAAAATATTAAGATGGCAAATGTTGCCACATTATAATTTTAAAATACTCATTGTGAGTGAATTCCCTATATATTACTCATACGCCACCATAAACTATTTTCTATTTAATGTTGCTTTTTCGTTGCTGTTGGCGCCAAAATATAAACCCCATATTCGTAAAATTTAAAATGAGTTTGAAATGTATTTTATTTAAAATTTTTCATAAAAAATTTTCCTAAAATGGGTTTAAAATTTCTTTAATTTTTTTTATGAATATGGAGAAAAATATTTAGCAAAGTAATATTAAAAAAATATTTAAGAAAATGAGGTAAAAATACTCCTGTAGTGTTAGATAAATGATGTCAACTTATGTTCTTTTAAAACATGGCTTGGCATTTTTCATGACAATTTTATATTCACATTAACTTGCCAAACCATGTTGAGTGCTATAACAAAAAACTGTTGGAAAAACTATGCTCATAAGAAAGCCAACATAAAAATTATTAAAAAAAAAATACTTAATACTTGTGTGTACACATACAATGCAGTTTTAATTTTTTTAGAATATATCATTCATATTTTGTATGAGACACAAAAGAAGGTAACGGAATTCTAACACAGCAGAGCTACGCCTATTTTACAACATTCGAACATGACATAAAACATAACCAGAGATGTAAGCACACAAATATGCCCAGAAAAATAAGCAAACAAACAAACAAACAAAACTTTTAATAATTAAAAATCAAAAACTGTTGCCAACTAAATGTTGCACCTACGCCCTCTCATAAAATAAGTACACTAGCACTAACACATATACATATAAAACATACTTTTGCAGACTTATTTTGTAGTATGCGTACAATAACACGCACTCAATACACAAGTATATACATAAACATATACGAGTATAAACTCTGAATTATTTAGTTATTTTATATATTTAATGCACTGCAATGTACTCGTATTGTTGTTGCTGCCGTTCATGTTGCCAATACAGCCACCCTGTTTTGCTATGGCTTAAACTGGGTGTTGCCGCAGATTAAATTCAAAAAGTCAAAGGCAGTATAATCATAAAATGAAAACAAAAAGAACACTTAAATAACATCTTAAGTGCTGGTATCTTCTTGCAGATAGTCTAGTTTAAATGTTTGCGTAAAGTGTGTGTATATATTTTTACACATGCACATTAGGGTGGCAATGGAATGTGTGGGATTGCTTATTTTTTTTTTTTATTTAAAAAAGCTGTGCGTATTATTATAGCACTAGGTCTAAAACTCACGTAGTGAACATCTTAGCCAAATCGGGTAGCTCCCTGGCATGAGCTTTTTTTTAGCTCCAGCGTTCAAGCCTTACAGTTGTCCGATTTGGCCCAACTTTTGGCATACAGTCACTGAGGTATTGTTTTATGTAAATTAAGCTGAATTTTGGTTGATTTTTTTTAAAATTTGGAATTTTACCTCTATGGATCAAGCTTTGCAGTTGTCCGATTTGACTCAAATTTTGGGATCCGTTTACTGAAATATCGTTTTATGTAAATTGAATATAATTTTGATAATTTTATAAAATTGCAATTTTGAACTAAATGTCGCACGCCAGGGAGCTACCTGATTTGGCTAAGATTTTCACCACGTGAGTTTTACACTAAGTACCATAATAATCCGCACAGTTTTTGACAGAATTCCAAAACGGATTCTTATTACCACCCTAATGCACATACGTATGGGTATTAAACATGTTTAATATGATTTTATTTAAGCTAAAACTCTTGCAATTTTCTTCTCTCAATCTTTTTGTTTACTCTTCTTTAAGCTTCAAAAATATTTAACGAAAATATTTTAGTTAACTGTAGGAGGGGATTTTAAGTATACAAGCATAATTATCATTTTGAAATTTATTTTTGAATTATTATTTTGTTTGCTATTTAGGTAAATTTAAGATATTGTAAATATGAGAACATAAAACAAATATTTTACTTTACACATGTCCAAATGCAGTTATCCTATCAGAACTTTTAACCACTAAAGCACATTTTCTATACTGACCACTTCTAAATATTAAAGTTAATTAACTTTTATTTTAAGACATCTTATTTTTAATCTTTTACCTTATTGTGTGCAATAAGCACAATAAGTTATTTAAATATTATTAAAAAACAACTACTGTTCGCTTTATATATCTAATACAATAACACGGTTTAAAAGAAAAAGCATACATAATAATAGAGAAAAACATTATATACACAAAGATCTGACTATTACAAAATAACTTAATTTTTTTTTATAGCTGAAATAACCCTAAATACATATACATATATACACCCAGCAAAAAAAATATGTATGGCCTATATATTTTTAATATATGAATGTACTCGTATATTTATATACAGAGAAAACAGATTCGTTGCGACAATCGAATTTGTTGCCAATCGAATTTTGGTGGTTGTACCAACTATATACATAGATTTCTGGTATAACGACTGCAATTGTCTTGTGGTATCACTATATTTTAATTATAACCCTTAAACAAATAGTTGCAGCAACAGAAAAAATTGGTTAACAGTATGGAATTTGAAAAAAAGTTATTCTTGCTACCGAAAATGTGGTTAGTATAACTGAATCATAATTGGTACCTGTGAAAGAAAAATTGGCCTTCCTTGCTAAAATTAAATAAGAAATAAACGCAAATAAAAATATACAATTGAAGTAATTTATTATTATGAACATATTGTCATAAGTTATTTTTAATTTAAATTTATTTATTTCAACCACACATTTTGAACAGCCACAAACCTGTTATCTTATGCACAGACTTTCAAAAATCATCTGAGAATTCATAAATCATAATATCTTTGAAAATCACAAAAGTTAATTTTTAATTTGCTGCAACGAGTATAAACTATGATAGTAATCTCAACCTATAGTTAGTTGCAGCAACTGATGGAAAGTGTTTATTTTAACCTTAATATAGAACGACAATTTTTTAGTTGCCAATACCAAAAGTTGGTAGTAACATCCAATTCATAATATTTTATTCGGTTGTGTTAACCAATCAATGAATTAGTCATGGCCAAAGCATACGCTCGGTTGATGCAATCAATTTAAGAATTGTCAGAATCATATCTTTATTACAATTATGCCCTTATGGCAATAAATATGGATTGTTTTTTGGATTAACAGAAAATTGATTGTGTGAACTGAAATATAGTCTATGCAAATGATATTTTGTTGGCCTAACCATTTTCCAACCAATCTTTTTTCTGTGTGTATATATTAATTCATGTATGGAAATGTATGGGATTATACATGGCAAAAACATTATATATGAATTGATATATGAACTAATATATGAAATGTATTATACAATATGAGCTCATATATGGAAATTTAATTATGTGGATCCATATATAGAAATAAGATGTAATATATGGAGCCATATAAAAATGTATGCATATGTATATGATATATCACATAAGCTCGTTTTTGCCATCAAGAAAACTTGCATTTGATTAACTCGATAGTTTTCTCTCTTTTTTATCACTGGTGAAATAGAACTCTATTAGAAAATACATACGGTATGCAAAGTTTATATACGTACAGCCTTAAAGTTTAAAAAAGAAAAACGTTTGTAACAAAAAAAAAGCATTCTTGTACTATTTGATACATTGTGGCTCTATTTAATAAAACAAATAATCAAAAGAATAATTCAGTAATTAATTTTATAGCCAATAAGGGAATAGTCTATATTAATTTGAAATTTATTTGCTGGTGGTTCAAGGATGTCTATATGCATTTCATTGTTGCTGTAACAAATAGTCAGTAGACTTCAACGACATATTTTGAACAGTCACAAAGCTCTTATCCTATGTACAGACTTTCAAAAACTATTTGAGAATTCACAAAAAATAATATTTTTGAAAATCACAAAAGAAAAATAAGCATAGTAGGCTTAGAAACTTATACAAAACCCAGCAAATAATTTATATTCGATATGAGATTATTTTATTTTTCTACACTTTTATACAATTATAAGTTTCTAAGCCTACTATGCAAGATTTTAACGAAATTGTACTTTACAAAATGTTAAGGCGTACTACTGTATTTTAAGAACACAAATATTTTTTTCTTGAAAATATTAATAAGCTTCGTAATAAATAAATAATAAATAATAAAGTAAAAAATTTTCTCTTATTAGCGAAATTAACATAAAAACTCTTCGGGAAATATCGTACCCCCGAATCTGCTTTTTGCACTGACTTATAAATTGTATTTCATTCCTCTTGCTATCTTTCTCTCATTTTGTCTCTTTTTTATTGATATTAGGTTTGCTAATTTTTTTGGTTTTTATTTATATTAAAAGAAGCACAAACACACAGTCGCACGTGACATAAGCACGTGGAAGTTTTCCCATATAAATAGTCATTTATATTATTATGTATGATTACATATATAAATATACATATATAAATATACATATATAAATATACATATATTTATATTACTTCTGTAACTCTTTTTACGAAATTATTTATCAGCAAGCTTAGAAAAAAATAATTTTAAATTATCAGAAGCACTCAACTACTTTTAATTTTTTTTCTCATGTCTATTGTCATCAATTTTGCTTGCACTTGTAAGGATATTGGTTGGCAGTTTGCTTTTCTGCGAACTCCTGCTGCCTTGGCATCTGATGTGCGGTGATTCCGCCTTTTCTCTTTAATATTTTTTAATTATTTTCCATCAACCCACGCTTCTCACTTTTTCTAAGCATTCTCTTTTTTTTAATTCCGGTTATGTAATAATATTTTATCTTCCCTCAACTTTTCTCTTCACCTTAACAATCAATGCGTTCTTTTTTTTTAGCATTATCTTTGTTTTTTAATTTACAGTTTTGTAATAATATTTCGTTTTCCTTCAACTTTTCATTCCGCCGTTTGCAATTCTCTTAATTTTTTTTTTCGCAGTTTTTGCTCGTCTTAATTTAAATAACTTAAAGTATGTAAAATAATTTATGTAAAATATATATTTTTATTTTACACTTGTGTTGTAGCACGTGACAAATATTATATAGTTACCGCGATCGCAAATCATTATATATATTTTCCAACTAGATTGTTGTTATTTTAATTGTATAAAATATCTCAGTTTGCACTTAATATTTGATGAGCTTTCTGCATGTGTTTTCGACGCACTGATAAAACGATGTCGCATGTGACATCGAGTTATGAAATTTTGCAAAGAAAATATTTGCAGTTATTTGTAAATGCGTAGTTTCTTGTGCAAGCAAATGTGAGTGTGTTTTCGACGCACTGATAAAACGATGTTGCATGTGACATCGAGCTATGAAATTTTGCAAAGAAAATATTTGCAGTTATTTGTAAATGCGTAGTTTCTTGTGCAAGCAAATGTGCGAACTTTTCCAGTCGAAAAAATTTTTATCATCTTATGAAACACAGGATTAGTTTCTTACTCATTCTTGAAACTCTATTTGTTGATAGTTTTTTTTATTAATGCCCCTGTGTGAAAATACGGCAACCAATATAATTATTTACTTTCTCTCGGTGTGAAACCTTCTCGCAAATTACAGAAACGAGACACAGATTTATGACAGATAATTCTGAGTAAATGAAGATTTTTAGGTTGTGATATTTAATTAACAAAAGAAAATCGAATTTATATCCAATAGGATATACCAATTTTTAATAATGCTTACAGCAGTTTGTTTACTTAATTAATTTATCATATTGAAGAAAATACTAAGGCAACATTAAGTTATTTGTAATAAAGGGTAGTGATATGTTTGCCTTATAATTCCAGAAATATATAACTTGGTAATCCATAGCTAATTTCTACAATATAACGCCGCCATTATTAATAACTCAAGTTACTTGCTAAACCTAAACTTTGGCTTTAACTTGCAAACGCCAACAGATCTAATATATATATATATATATATATATATATATATATATATATATATATATATATATATATATATATATGTATCTATAACTGTTTAATAACCAAAAACAAATCACAATTTCCTTCTTGTCTCATTCACTTGTTTTGTTGTTATTCCTGCAGTGCGGACAGCAAGAGCAGTTTTATGTCCGGTCATAAAATTGCTGCTGCAGCAGAAACAACAACATCAGTAATAAAAACAATAAAAACTGTGCCACACAAAGTGGGTGAAAAAAGTAATATTTATGAAAGGACAAAAGTTTATGTGTGTCATTATACTATGTACAATGTGTATACTATGAACAATTTCTCAATATAAAATAAAAAAATTATATAAAAAAAATTGTTTATATAAAAACATTTTACAAAGTGACCCATAACTCTTTGAAGGACACCCTAGAAATGACCTCTAGAAAAGCCCTGAATTAGAAAATCAAACTTATTCCAAATGTCAACATCACGTCGTGTCAATATAATAACAAAAAATTTGGGATTGTCTAGCAGTTGTGGAAAACAACTGGCTGCTATTGACACGTTCATGCAGTTTTTATACGTTAAGGAACTGAAATTAACTGTCATTAATTGTTTTCAAGAGCGAGCAGATAAGCCCCAATTTTTTGGTATTGTATTGACGTGACATCGATATTGACAACTGGTAAATGGGTGAATATTAGCAAATTCTCATATCGCTCATTAACTTAAAGAACGTTATGACTGTAAAAAATTCATACAAATATCATGAGTAAAGTTAAATTTCTTTTCACCATTTTTTTCCATTAAATTGACAACTTCAAACTCGTTTTCTGGAAAACTGGTTTTTTCGAGTCCTGGCGTTCTTTGTGCCAAAGTTGAATGATCGTTGAATTTAAAGGCTTCTTTAAATTCAAAAACTATTTGAGAATTCACAAATAATATTTTTGAAAATCACAAAAGAAAAAATAAGCTTAGTAGGCTTTGCAACTGATACAAACCCCAGCAAATAATTTACATCCAGATGAACTCTGTGGAAGTCTGTGCATAAGGTAAGAGGTTTGTGACTGTTCAAAATTTGTGGAAGCGCCAATGAAATACGTATAAAAGACATGGTAAACCACCAGCAAATAAATTTCAATTATTGTGTATGTACACTTCTGACAATATGCCAAATAATAAATTTCTTAAAAGTAAATAAAAATATATTTTTAATTAAAAAATTTCACAACATTTGCATATAAAATAAGACAAAAAATAAAATAAACAAAAAAAGGAAACAATAAAAAATTTAACTGGCGTATTAAAAAAAAATAATTTAGGTTTGAAGTGTACTTTAAAACAAAATTGCCATACAAAGTTTGACTAAAGCAAATATTACAAATTAATTTTTTTTGGATACTTTCGTAAAAACTGAGCTTCAACTTCAAAGAGATCACGATATTAGATGTAATACTTTGGAACAGTATTTTGGATAAATAAGATAAGATTTTTATTTATAATTTAGATTTTGAAATAAAAATCGTTGCATGTCAAATCTAAATACATACTTTGAAACGGATAAATATCTTAATCAAGCTACAAAAGCCAAATTTTTTAAGCCGTGTATTTCTTTTTCATCTTACTGTGATCTTAACTATACAAATTGTAAATTTTAGCGTAATGTAAAATTTTGCGTTGACTGTTTATTTATTTTAATTCAAATAAATAAAAAAAGTAATTTTTATTTAGTAAATTTTATATATATATTTATTTATTGACTTTACTTTACTTTTGTATGGAAAAGTAACTTTTATATATGAATTGATATTTAACTAGGTTGATGAAATAGGCTCTTAATAAATTATAAATAAATGCCATTATAATTTTCCCATTAATGACGTTGCCTCAATTGATGGTTGCAATCAAACGTAATTTTTTTAATAATGAAGTAAATAATTTTTTTTCTTTAAAAATCATGTATTACATTATGTAACATAAATAAAAATCTGGCTTCATTATATCGTGCCATTGCTTGAATACAGTAAGAGCTAAAAAAATAGTTTGAAGTTTCGAATTTAGTAACAACTTAATCGAAAAATGTTATTCTTGTCTCAAGACTTGAGTACACGGATTAAATGTGTAAATGATTATGATTCACTACCTTAAGGATAGAATAATATATTTATTTATGCATATACATATATAGCATTAATGGAATTTTTATATTAATACAATTTTTCATCACGTCACATAACATTCACTTCTTAAGCATTTTTTTGATTTTTTGTTTTGCAAGTATTCAGATGAACTACGATTTTTTTAAGTTCAATTTTTTGCGTAGTTTTATTATCCTATAAATTTCATTTCATTGATATTTCTGTATATATTTCAATTCATAGACTTTGTTTTCTTTTATTCTTCCTCAATCAATTGCCTCATTTCACAAACTTAAATCTCTTTTCATTCATTATAATACTCACAATATTGATGCTAACAAGAAGTGAATTTTTATTAAAAAAAATTTTATAACATTTTCCAATAACTACCGTCGAATTAGATGGTGAACAAACGGTTGCAGTCCAACGTTGGGTAGAGAAAGAATAAAAACATGTGCATACTTTAGGGAGCATTAGCATTAAAAGTGATGATGCAAGCATTGATGTGGTTTGCAAGTGGCCAGTTATCAAGTGGTTGCAATATGAACCTCTCTTTTTCTTTAATTTTTATTTCATTAAAATGTTTTGAGGAAGAAGTTAATTATAAGGAAATCTTATTAATGCCCAAATACATACATGTACATTAGGGCGGGTCGATTTGTATGGAGACAAAAAAAATCGCTCAAATCACAAGGAAAATCGTATTATAGAGATCAAAATAAGAAACTTTGCCGCAGGAACCATACCTCTAAAATGTATTTTGATGTCCCGACTTTTAATCCGAAGGGTAAAATTTTGAAACATCTCACTTTGACCCATTTAGAGTTCCTCAATCGAGTAAAATTTAGAAAATTAGAATTTTCTTCATAGCACAGTCTCGCTTTTCTTTGCTATCATCAAACAACATTGATAAACAGCAATTCGAATCGTCGTCGAAAATGGAAAAGGTTATATATTATATACCCTTTTCCATTTTTTTGGTAAAAGGTATAAAATACGTATGAGTAATATATTATTATTCATCAGTATCACTCATACGCACTAAATTGGTGATTTTTGAAATGTGAAAAATGTGGGAACCCCCAGGGGTGGTTCCATTGTCGCAAGGAAAACATACTTCCTTTCATCATAGAATTATTTACCATTTAAAGGCTTATTGTAATAACATCATAAGTCACTGGTTTTGTGATTAATATTTTTGTTCCTATTGGTTATAACAATTCAATATATATATATATATATATATATATATATATATATATATATATATAAATTAATTATGAAAGTGGTCTAACTCAAATATTTCTTTGGTCGATATAATTTTTAGATTACATTTAAGCAAATCAAACAATATTTTTATTTATTTATTTATTTATTTATTTTAATTAAGAGTTTCACTAGTCACGATTAATATAAATTTGCTTAGTATTTTTTAATACTTTTATTTAATCTAAAATATGTCTCACTTTATTAATGGTTTTATTTAATATTTCGAAGCATAAATGCATATGACTTAGACCACTTTCTTAATTAAGGGCACATATATATTTATATTTCTATAATATATTCAAGAATTCCTACACATATACCAGATGCTGCAAATAGGCAAGCTCTGCTCTACCTTGGACTTACATATTTCTTACAAATGCTTACCTGCAGAAGTCGTAAACGACTCAGATCACCTGCCGGTAAAAATTGTGTTAAATATTTTATATAATATCTCACCAACCTTTAAGTGTGATTTTGCTTATGTCAACTGGAAAAGTTGCTGGATAGAGGACTAGTCTTACCAGATATTGGAAACATCACATTAATTGATAATTTTGATAACCTTTTATTTAAATTCAAGCATATAATAAGTGACGCAGTATAGAATAGTGTTCAAAATAAATGTCTGCCGCAAACGAACAAACTCCTTCCTTATTACATAAAGCGCATGATTCAGATAAGACATAGTGTAAGGCGAGACTGGCAAAGATATAGGAATAGAAATAATCTGCATGAGATAAAATTGTTAAATCAAAATATTCGAGAAAAAATGTATTAACATACGAATAAGTCGCGCAAATATTTACTAGCCACTCCCGACGAAGGCTCTCCTCCGTTTTGGAATTAACAAAAAATACTACAAAAAAGGTGTAGGAGCATTCCCACATTAAGGAAACCCCACCAAATAAGAAAAATTTGAAATTTTGGCTCAAACATTTACTTTAAAGAATTCTGTTTCATATAATCTATTTTTGCTTCAAAGTGTCAAATAAATCTTAAAAAATCTTCAATAAATATATGTATATATAATAAACGTTAAATAAATTTTGTATTAATCGCGACTGGTACAACTTTAAATTAAAATGTTGCATAATATAAAAATAGTTTTTGTTCAAATGTTCGACCAAAGAAATATATGACTTAGACCACTTTCACAATTAAGGACACATATGTTAATTATATAAAAATAATTCAAAGCTTTCTTACACTACGTTCTTTCCGAGTTCATATTGGCTCGTCAATGTCTTACTCTTTAACTATTACAGCAGGCTGTTCACAAGATTCTTGTTTATCTCCTATTCTCTATAACCTATATACATCCGATTTTCCTTTACTGACGACACAGATATTCTTACCTATAAAATGTTTTATCTAACCTTCAAAGACCCTTAACTGAGTTACAATCTTATTTCAATAAATGGAAAATAAAGTTGAACACTGATAAAGCACTGGCAATCTATTTTACAAGAGATCACAAAATATGATTTCTGCCGCAGAATAACATTATATTTGATAATCACTCTATACAGTGGGAGCAAAAAGTTAAATACCTTGGGGAATAAACTGAACCCTAAAATGAAGTTCAAAGACCTAAAATCGTAAATAAAATAAATTTACTAACTAATAGGAACTCTAAATTTAGCATTAACAATAAAAAGTTAATATTAAAATCAATTTTCATGCTGTAGCACCTGTTTACTAACTGCCATTTCAAAAATTACAAATGATGATGAGGCAGATGCTTACATTTTTTTTTCAAAAATATTTATCCAGCAAACACACGTATTGGCTTTCAAATCTATGACATGCGAAAAATATTTTGTTATAAATAATGCATTTGGTAAGATGCAATGCCCTTTATGTCATGAAACATCTAAGGAAAAAAAGTATTATGACATTAAAATGCTTTTCATATAGAGATATTCATAAGTTCAATGGAAGGGAAAGAGAAAAAATTTAAAGAAAAATACAAATATTTATTTGAAAAAAAAATAAATTATAAAAAATAGTTGCTATCAGTGGACCATACCAAAGTAAAGTTTGAAAAAGTTTTTTACAATTGACTGTTTGCTTAGAAAATGTTTTATTTTCAATTAATATTTTAACTGTGCGGCTTTATGTTTGTAGGTAGCTTGCTACCTCAATACATTGACAGTTTACCAATACATTCACAGCGCCCACCAATGAATTATGTAAAAAAGGAGAGTAATCTCTTTATTTATTAATGCAAAGTTTAAGTGAAATGTATGTATGTATTATAAACACGAATAAATTAAATGTGTTGAACTGTAATTCCTATTCTTAAATATTTTTCTGCATTTCGTTCTGTCAAAAATATACCATAAAGCCTCAGTATGGACTATTTAAAGCTACTAATTTATTAATTTTCGTGCTTTGATTACATCACATGCCTTATTGAATGCCGTCTCTAATCTACTTAATGAGAGCTTGACTTGTAAAGTCTTTTTCAAATGCCTTTTTGTGTTTGCTTTGAATTGGAAGTTTTTTTTTTTTTGCTGTATAAAAGTTGCTTTCTTTTACTCACAATTTCTTTGAACATTACAAGCACGAACAAAATGTTTCCTTTTTTACGTATATTTTGGCTATTTTTATTTTACACAAACTACAGCATTAGGGCCATACTTTTTAGATGTTTATTTGCAGAAATAAAAATTACGTTAAATAGCCGTTGGTACTTTCCTTAGTTTAACTGTTGTTGTTGCTATTGTTATTATTTTGTTATTGTAAGTACTTTGAAATGTCAACAGTAAATGTGTTGACTACTTATTTCAACAAATTTACTTTGATTGAGATTAATGTTGCCAAGAAAAGTAAACGATTTGAACTACTTTAAGTGCAAATTTTCTAGCATAAAATATTTCATTATTTCCTAGATTTTTTTCTTAAGCAATTGAAGTATTAAAAGATAAGATAAACACAAAAACAGTCATAGCACTTAATAGAAAATCAACAGCAAAGAGGTAGCATGTACATTAGGGCGGGTCGATTTAAAAATCGCTCAAATTACAAGGACAATCGTATTCTAGGGATCAAAATAAGAAACTTTGCCGAAGGAACCATACCTCTAAAATGTATTTTGATGTCCCGACTTTTGATCCGAAGGGTTATATTTTGAAAAATTTCACTTTGACCCATTTAGAGTTCCTCAATCGAGTCAAAATGTATGACCGAGCCCCACCAATTTTGAAGGGCCGACCCACCTATGCCAGTGGCACACGCCCTGGAACCACCCCTGAGGGGTTCACCATACAAACATTTAAAAAATCGCCATTTAAGTGCATATTAGTGATACTAATGAAGAATATTACTCATACGTATTTTATACCCTTTACCAAAAGGGTATAAAATACCCTATTCCATTTCGACGACGATTCGAATTGCTGCTTATCAATGTTGGTTGAAGATAGCAAAGAAAACCGAGACAGACTCTAATTTTCTAAATTTTACTGGACTGAGGAACTCTAAATGGGCCAAAGTGAGATTATTCAAAATTTGACCCTTCGGATCAAAAGTCAGGACATTATAAAAACATTTTAGTGGTATGGTTCTTTCGGCAAAGTTTCTTATTTTGATCCCTAGAAAACGATTTTTTGCTTCCATACAAATCGACCAGCCCTAATGTACATATGTATATTATTAAAAAAGCTCATAGATTATATAGAGTATTCTAGTTTTATGCAGGTTTAAAGTTCTATTTTTCCACTTTTTCTTAAACTAAGAACAAATTTCTTAAATTTGGAATGAATATTTTAATTTTGAATACATTCTACAATAAATAAATACTCTTAGTTCCCTTTACAAACTTATTTGCAACTACTTTCACGAAAATTACCAGTATCTCCTGTAAAATAAAAAATAGTTTATCAACTTTCAACTAAATCTTTCAGTTAATTTATTATGATGTTATTAAACTTAGTACTTTACATAAAAGCACTAAACTGGATATTTATATCCTAGACTCTAGACTGTATTTAATTTGATGACTACAAAATAATAACGCAACATTTTTTGCAATAACAGTCATAAGTCTCAACATTAAATCTTTATTGGAAATCTCATTGGCATACATTGTATATGTAAGACAATAACCCCTCCTAAATGAAATAAATCTCAGCGTTCTTAAATAAAATTACTAATGGAAATAAGACAATTTTATTGTTTTCAAACTACATTCTATTTATCGAAAGTTACTCATAGCGCAAAGCGTTATATTAAGCTAAAATTCAATAACGAAAGTATACCCCATATTTGTATATGTATGTATCAGTGATCGGCAATGAAACGTTTTTTCGCTACATACTGACTCATAAAATTTTAAATATAAGTGAGTAGACAACATTTAAGCTCAACAACTCTGATTTACGCATACTCACGATGACATTGATTTATAAGTATAGGTTGAAATAAATATGAATGCGACATCGACATCATAGTCATACTACGCTTACACTCATAAATCGCCTCAGTTTGATTTCTGATTTCAGGAAAATACTTATACTACTTACATTGATTCAGCTCACTCAACTCATGTATGTATGTTTATTTAAAAGTTTAGTCATTACACAGTTTGCAACTAGTAGACAATGGTTGTTTTTTAATTCGTGCATAAGAACGAGAAAAAAACAACAGAGAAACACATAACTTCATAATGAGAACTTTAATGTTCGTATGCGAAGTTCGCATTGTAAATCATATTTATTTTGCATCATCAATGGGCATTGAGTTAAGGAGAGCCCAAATAAACAACGTCATAACGATGCGCACTTCAAATTTTCGAGTGAATATGATTCATAGACAACATTGCAATAAGTATGAGTGTGCATAAGTACAAGAAATTATAAGTCATGATGCAACTCTACTCATTTTTTCACTGCTCATTGCTGTTCTCTGGTATGTATGTATATACCTACGATTGTATGTATTTGTTGCTTAGACATATTTATTTAGATTGGCTTACTTTATTAACGCACAACCTTAGCAGCTCGGTACTTTCATCTTATTTAGTATTACGTATTTCAAAGAATAGTACGTCAATTAATGTAAATATACCAACAATCACTTTTTCAATGTGAAGATTTAAGCAATCAAATCTTTGAACACAATGGCCAACTAAAATCCCCTCCTGTAATTCGAGTATTGTTAAAATTTAAATTTCAATTTCCTGTTTATCTCTGGAAACAAAAATGTTTACAAAAGAAGCAGCTAAGGGGGAAAAGTGAAAATTAAATAATTGTAATATTTTACATACAAAAAGAGCTGTAAGCTGTTTTCAAATGCTTAGGTAGACAAAAAAGCATGAATAGAAATCTTATATATACACAAATGCATTGAGAGAATAATCACTGGACAGTTTATTATGCGCTCCTGAAAACTTAGTAAAAAACACTTAGCTGATTTTGACGGAGCAACGACGATTTGTAAGTTAAAAAACCGAAATTTTTAATTAACTATTAAATAAAAAATGTTTCCTCAACAAAAACAGTCTAACAAATAAATTTGTTCACAAAAATATTTTCTATAAACGTTTTTAGATTTTATGCAATATTAACACACAGTAAAACACACTTGTTGAAAAAACTATTGCATACTTTTTGGATCTCTTTTAAGAACAAAATGAACTCAGTGCGTATGAGTTATATGGAATTATCGTACGTAGTCAAAAACGTTACCGTTGAACAACAAAATTAACATTTTGTACCTTATATACTTCTTTGCCACTTGTTTGCAACACCTTTTCTAAATATAATTTTTTATAATTTAGAATTAGGGAGTTCACAAAAGCGTTTTAAAATATGTCTAAATACTTTAATATGGGTGGGCAGGTTTGTCTATATGGGCACAATAAAATGTTAAGATACTCATTGTGAGTTCCCTAAATTATTTTGTGGCCGTTTTGATACATATTAAAAAAATCTAATTTCTGGTGTTTTTTTTTTTTGCAATAAATGTGAGCAGGTAACACTGTGTAGCAAAAAAAAAATACGTGGTATGTGTTAATATTTTTCTGAAAGGCAATGTCGAATATCTCCAGTATAAATTTTTGTATTAGCATCTTATAAGCCGTTTTAAAATACAATTAAAACAAAAAATTTAAACGGAAGTGTATTTGTATGACATTCACAGCCAGTACTTGAAACTTATTTTAAAAAAATTCTATTTTAAATAAAATTAATTTCAAATTTATGTAAAATTTTATAAAAATTTTATGGTGGGCAGGATATTTTATTTTTAATTGATTTTAGCATTAATTTGGAAAACCATTTACACATTAATACAGAATTTCATTGTGCTACGTATATTCCATTTCTTATTAGAACTATGTTTTTTTATACCCTGTACTTTATTTTGACTCAATGTTAAACATTTATGTGATTTGTTTGACAGTTAAATTATGAAAAATTAAGTAAAACTTATTTGTTTATACTGAATTTCATGTTGTTACAGAAACAAGGGCAACAGCTTTTCTTTGTACAGAAGTCGAGATTCGTTCTTGTGAAAGTTAAATGTATCCGATTATTGAAAAAATCGGTCACATTTTCTCGTTTATTTAATTTTTTTTTGTAATTTAAAGTAAAAAATAAAAGAAAAAATTGTTTTTTTCTGTTTTAAGTCAGTTGATATTTTAACATAAAAAATTTCATAACATTATCGTTAAAGCCAAATGAAAAATTTTTAGACCGATTTTTAATTAATTTTACGTACAGAATTTTATGAGTGTAGAAAACTGAAAGCTCTTTGGTTGTCACTCACTTGAAAATAATAAAACATTCTAAAAACGTAGACATTTTGTTCGTTATTTTAAGGAAAGTATACACTTATTCATTTTTGAAAAAAAGGCTGTCAGTCTTTCATGTACTTGGACTTTTTTTTATTAAGCTATGTCTATATGCATTTCGTTCCTGCTTATAGGTTGAAGCATATAGAAGATTTCAATAAGCAGGAACGAAAAGGATATAGACGTTGCTTATCCAAAGCAACAAGCAAAAATTTTAAATAAAATTCAATAAAAAAATATATTATGCTACACTAAAAGTCTTTCAAATGTGATGAATTATATTTTTTTTTTTTTTTTGAATGCATGATTTTTTATTTATTGTATCTTCATATATGAACTAACAATAAGTATTCAAATCTTAAATCTAAAAATATAATTAGGCCCGACCAGTGTCGGACATAAGCTTAGTAATAGTTATATATAATACATAAGTAGTGATAGTCAAAAGGAAAAAAATAAAGTATTTTCAAGAAGTCCCATCTGGAGTGCTATGAATAAGAGCCCATGTGTCCCTCTTTTTTAGGCGGATGTGTCCAGTAAAGTTCAAAATATTACGGGCAAGCGGATTAGGATGTGACTCGAGTTTTGTTAAATATTTGCCAGCGTATTTTGCAATTTCTTCAGTCACTAGTGGCATATTTAAATCACGATGTATATTTGAATTTTTTATATACCATGGAGCCAATGTTATTAAGCGTAAAATTTTGTTTTGCCTTCGTTGGATTCTCTCGACATTAGAAGCTGAAGCAGTGCCCCATAACTGTATTCCGTAGCACCATATTGGTTTCAAAATCGTCTTGTATATTAAAAGTTTACAATCTAGACTGAGTGAAGAATTTCTACCAATCAGCCAATGTAGCTGAGTTAATTTCAGTTTCATTTGTGTTAGCTTTGAGTCAATATGGGGCTTCCATGTAAGCCGTCGATCAAGGTGTATACCAAGGTATTTTACGTGTGAATGTTGAAGAACAACTTGATTGTTGATTCGAATAGGGGAACAAGTATCTCTTCGCAGGGTAAATGTTACCTGGACACACTTTTGCTCGTTTACTTTGATTCTCCATAAATTTAACCATAGTTCCAGTTGTGTAATATGTTCTTGTAGATATCGGGAAGCCTCGTGAGGGTTTTCGTGCATACTAAGGCAGGCTGTATCATCGGCAAACGTAGATGTATGAATATTGCTGCTCAAAGGCATATCACAAGTGTAAATCAAATACAAAACTGGCCCCAGTATGCTCCCCTGTGGCACACCGGATGATATAGATTCGGGCACACTCATGAAGTCTCCTTCCACAACCGTAAACTTCCGGGTAGTAATATAACTTTCTAATAGCTTCAGAAAATTTATTGGTAAATATGATTTCAATTTTAAAATAAGACCTTCATGCCACACTTTATCAAATGCCTGAGAAACGTCGATAAACAGCGCAGAACAATACTTCTTTTCTTCAAATGTTCTTCTTATAAATTGAACCAATCTATGAGTTTGTTCGATGGTGCTATGCTGACTTCTAAAACCAAATTGATGGTCCGGTATGCACCCATTACTAACTAGAATTGGGGACAATTTTGTCATGAGCAGTTTTTCGAAAAGTTTTGACATTGTTGATAGCAGACTTATTGGCCTGTATGACTCAGCCTTGGTAAGGTCTTTGCCCGGCTTTGGAATCATTTTAACTTTGGCAAGCTTCCAGCTATTTGGAAAATACTCCAGTCGTAAAATGGCGTTAAAAATAAATAATAGGATTCTAATTGCAATACGAGGCAACTTTATTAGCATCTGGTTACTAATTCCATCAATACCCGGAGCTTTCTTCGGGTTAAGTTCAGCAATTACTTTTTGTACATCACACGTTCTAAATTTTATGGGTCGAGGGGGTAGCGCCACTACATTCGGCAAATCAATAACACCAGTACACGAGTTAGGGGTAAATACTGATTTTAAATGCTCAGCAAATAGTTTACCTTTTTCAGTATCGCTTCTTGCCCAACCCCCTGTAGATGTACGCAGAGGTGGTTTAAACGCAACAGGTGTTTTAAGCTTTCTAGCAGCGCGCCACAAGGAGTAATTAGATGCTGGTGTGGCATCAAGACCTTCCAGATAGTTTTTAAAAGATGCAGTTTTTTCAAATGCAAGCAAGTCTTGGAGTCGTTTAGTGCACTCTTTAAATCTGATTTTATGTTGTGGTGATCTGTGCTGTTGCCATTCCCTTCTAGCTCTTCTTTTTTCACTTACAAGACGTTCAATATCCGTAGAATAAATTCTATTAAATCCAGTCTGCGGGTAGGAGGTAGTCGCATGTTCAGCAGCCTGTTTTATATTTTTGATAAGATTGCCAATGTTAAATTCAATATCTTCGGATGTTCTTAGTATAATGTTTTCCGTACAATGAGTACTGAGATATTTTCTGAACCCCAGCCAATTAACACGGTTGATCGTCTTCACATACGGGTGAGGTAAGTCACTACTTAGTGGGCTACAAATTGTAACGATCGTGGGAGAGTGATCGGAGGAAAGATCTTGAGACGCTTCAACATGAACTAATTCCCTAGAAATATTTTTCATGACTCCAAAATCTATAACATCCGGAATTTTTTGTATGTCCGTAGGCCAGTAAGTGGGCTCCCCACTCGAAATGACGTCCAAGCCCATTTTTGAAATTGTGTTGAACAATGCCCGACCTCTAGGTGTAATAAGACGCGAACCCCAGAACGTATGTTTTGCATTGTAGTCGCCAGCTGCTACGAAGCAAGGGCCAAGGGATTTGTAGAAATTCTCGTATTGGTCCTCAGTAATTGCGAACCTAGGAGGGGAGTAAATTGATGATATGACAAAATTAGTGCAAAAATTTTCGATACAAATATTCGTTGCTTGTAAATGTTCTTCGCAAATGTTGTCAATAATATAATGCTTGAGTCTTGACTTTATTAAAATTGCTGATCCACCCCATGCTCTTCCTCTCGGGTCCTTTGAATCATATAAGGTGTAGCCATAAATTTTAAAAAGGCTTCTCGAAGTCAAATGAGTCTCAGAGACCAACATTATATCAATATTTTTTTCCGTGAGGAAGTGCTCAAGTTCATTTTTATGTTGGCGAATGCCGTTTGCGTTCCAGAAACATATTGTTAACGTGTTCATGGCTTATTAAGTATTGCTTGAAGCAGAGTATTCTGCATTCGCAGCATTTCTTGCATCATGCTAGTCATACTTGTTGTAAAATTGTTTATAGTTTGCACCAGATTTTCAATAGTAGCTTCAAGGCGATTAAAATTAAAGCCTGAGTTTGTATTTGTTGAAGTATTTGGCCGTGAAACATTTTGTGTGGGAATAGAGCTTGTTTTTGCAGCATCGGCATACGATACACGTGAATTAACTGGTTGGCTCACTTGGGCAAGAGTGGCGGAGTAAGTGTTTGCTGTTTGTGCTGGAGCTACTTTAGGTTTTTGCCCCATTGTCTTTTTAACGAAAGAATATACACGACAACCTCTGTAGTTAGCAGTGTGATTTTCTCCACAATTACTGCATTTTTTGTTACTTTGATCTTTCGGTTTATTGCAACTAGCAGTACCGTGCAATTCACCGCAAATAACACAAACTGTAGGTAATTTGCAGTAAGTTTTTGTGTGGCCATATTCTTGACAATTATGGCACTGTACGGGTCCAGAACGCTTGTGTGGTTCTTCAACTGTTATTTTTCGGCATAAAAGATATTTTAAATTATAAATTGGGTGCGTCTCATTTTTTCTCAATTTTATATCATTCGGCTCAAGTTCAACGCGAAATAGAGGCTGGGGGATCTTCTCCCTATTTATTATATTTGAAACATTTTTTACCTTGAATCCCTGGAGGACGAGTGAATTATATGACTAAACTTGTCTTTTCAGCAAGGTTGTCGCTGCCAATCTGGTTATTAAAAGCTCCCGTCAATAATAAATTTTTAAATACATTTTTGTATGCAAATTAAACTAAAATTCTGGTTAATATTTAATCTAAAAGTATTTTTTGTAAATACAATCACTTAAGATAATAAAATCAACTCAATTATTTTCAGTCGAGTTTTTAACAAAAAAAAAATCTATTCAATTCGACGGATTAGTGTACAAGTACTTTCTCATTCATCAAAAATAACTGTATTATAGCTGATATTTTTCTTTTTACACAGAGAAAAAACTGTCTAATAGAATCAAGAAGATATTCTCTATGAAACGTTTTTAGGCTGAGGGGTATCCAAGTAGAAAGAAGCAAAGATTTTTTCATAGAGATTCCTTATTATTTTATGTGGTAAATCTTATTAATTTAATCAAGAAGAAAACCACATTAAATCAAGAAGAAATCTTATTATTCAGAATTTTTTTAATCAATTTCCGTTATTTTTGGCAACAAAAAAATTATAGGGATTTCTTATTGATTTTACTAGGTTGCCTTATTGATATTTTTAAAAAGGTTTTCCTTATTGATTTCATTAGGTTGCCTTATTGATTTTTTCAAAAAGGTATTCCTTTTTGTTTTTATTGAGTTCCAATATGATTATGTGTATGAAAATCATATTCTTAATTTTTTAATAAGGATTTTATTAGGTTTCTTGTTATTTCATATCTATAAATAGTCATAGAGAAAATTTTTTTCATGAAATTTTTCTTTTTTGTATAAGCATGTTTGCACAATAATTTCAAGTGTTTTTCAGGCTGCTTGTTAGCATATTGGTTAGAGTGCATGTCTATCAGTCAGAAGTTTGCTGGTTCAATACTTGTCTCTTCTTAAGTAATAATATGTATGTATGGTAAGTTAGTTAATTATAAATAAATGTATAAATAAGTAACATCTACATATACTACATACATACAGACATACATATATGGTATAGAATTTAAATGAAAATACATAAGTACAAAGAATAAATACCTAAACATTTTTTTATTAGGTCGCCTAATAAAACCAAGAAGAAACCCTTTTTGAAAAAGCAATAAGATAACCTAATAAAAACTACAAGATTCCTTCTTGATTTTTTCAAAAAGGTTTTCCTTATTAAACTAATAAGATTTTCTTCTTGAAAAAAAACCATGGAGATATCTTATTAGTTTTGTTTTATTTTATGAGGTATTTATTAGGCACTATTTTCTCTGTGTATGTTATAAATATTTATGCCTTTTATTATTGTGTTATATTTACATATATGTATCTCTTAGTCCTAAAACTGATGTGTTTTTTTTAATATTTTACATTTGATTTTGTAACTTACAAAATTCTGTGCAAAATATTTGCCAGTGAAGGTAATGAATGACCTTGAATTTCAAGTGGATGCAAATCCAAAGAACTTTATCCTGTGTTTTGTATTTTATAGATTTTAGAATATTGGTGAAATGGAATAAGTTTTTGATCGAACTTTAGTTCAGTAATAAAAAAATACTTAATTTAAGCCTGATTAGGAAATTATTCCTGATTAACGGTCTGGCTCACGATGTCGACAAAAAATTTTCTTTCGCTTTTTTATATTGAAAACAAAATAAAAAAATTTATTTTTGTTTTCAATATAAATAAGCGAAAGAAAATTTGTTATTCATTCTGGTTTAATTAAAATAAAAAAAAATTAATTGGTGAAAAGTTTTTTTTTAAATACTAAAGTTTAAATTATTTCAAAAATAAAAACCAATACCCCATTTTTGTAACTTGTGAGAAGTTCTCGCATCGAGAAAAAGTAAATAATTTATATAAACTTACAAAAAATATCAACAAATACAGTTTTTTCTTACTCATCCTGTTTTTCACAGGATGATAACAATTTTTTCGATTCGAAAAGTTCTCACATTCCTTACAGAAACGAGGCACAAATTACACAAAATTTTCCAATAAACATTTAAAGAAACTAATACTCAAGTATTGTAAATGTGGGCTGACTCACACTTACATTTGTCCGTTGTAAGTTGAGACCTGTCAACTGTCAAGTTGTACTGATACAATGCATACAAGAACTTTTGTTTCAGTTTTGTTAGGAAATTTTTAAAAATCAAAATATTCTACTGAAAATTGAATTTGCATAAAATAATTAAATGCTTTAAAATAAATTATTTTCGTCAAGAAACACCCAATGCAATCACATTGCAAGAAAACTGAAAAAACAAAAATAACGTTGATTTTTCAATTCGTGTTGACAGTGAAGCAGCAGTAAAATATAAGTTTTTTGCTCGACGTCTGCACTTCGAATGCTATTACAAATATACGAGTATGTATGCACTAACAATACATGTACGCCCTTCACACTTATCAAACAAATAAACTTTCTAACTACACTGCTGCAGCAGCAGTACTTAAGATAACCCAGCAAAGAAAAGCAATCAATTTTAACGATTTTTCCGTCTCAACGTTTATTTTGGAGTGTATATTTTAAGGACAGACATGTTAATTGTGCAAAAATACTCCATTTTATAACACTCCTCACTTTAAATACTCAACCGCAAATAGACCGGGAGATTTGACTTCGAGACATAAAATTACTCAAACATGTAAAAGCAAGGGAACCTTTAACTTAATTTAATCATTATGTGTGCAAACATTTAAAATATTCACTATTTCACATTCTTGCTGGCAATAAATTTGTTCGAAATTCTTTTTGCTGGGAGCAAACTTTAAAGGTCTAAAGAAAAGTTTACAACAAAGAACTATTTGTCGGGGCTCATAAAATACTGTAAGGTATTGTGCTTTGGAAATTGCATGCTAACCCAACAAACCCAACCTTAAACGTTTGATAAAATATCCTCAATATCTAAGTGTGGCAACTTGAAAACTTTTGTGATGTTATTTCAATGTACATAAATATATATTTAAATTTAATTAAACTAATATGAATTGTAATAGGAAATCATTGCTTAATCGGGCTTACCCCAGTTTTCGAAAACATAGTTTTCATCAGGGGGCAAATTACGGCACTCGTTATCGAGCGAAATTACGAAATAATTCAATAGAGTTTATATGGAAATATTTTAAAATTTCGAATCGTATCGAATGCCGTAATTTGCCCCCTGATTTTTTTCTATCTTTCGAGGGCATGCAAATCTATTAAAACTATTTGTTCGATAATGTCTGTGTCAAGTTTATATGTGTATATGCATGTGTGTGCGTGTGGGTATGTGTGTGTGTAGGATGTGTATAATCCTGATTGTTCAAATTTTATTACTCGGTTACAAATCACACAAAAAAAAACGTATTAACCAATTAATGTTTTCAATTAAGAATTTAATTGAATTAATTAAATTTTTAATTGATTCAATTAAAGTTTTACTTGTATTACTTAATTTGAGTGGAAACACTTAATTAGTATTATTAAATTGTTTAAGGGTGAAAGTTTAATAAATTTTTTAATTGATATTACGAATATTTTAATTGATATTACAAAATTATTCATATATCTTTTTTTGTGAGCACATTACATAAAATTTAAAAAAAAAATATGTAGAAGTTGATTGATGAGAAGAATGATTCTTTAAGTTTTCACAGAACGTGAACATGTTGCCTAATAAAAAAAATTAAGTAGTTCTCAAGAATCGATTATTTTAGTCTTACGCCTTGTTAAAATCGTTAAGCTGCTAATCCAGTAGGGAAAAGCTCCCACCAAAAAAGTTTTGAAACTTTTTGCTGGGATATTATAAATTTTTTATATGTTCTTAAAATTCATAGTTTTATAAGCATCGTAAAAAAGACATTCCAAAATTTCTAACCATAAAAATTATGTTTGAAAAGCTTAAACTACAAACAAAATAAATTAAATTATTTCATATCCGTAGCTCATATTCCACAACTATCGGGAAATAAACATATCGGGATTTCCATAGGAATGTCAACTTTTTGTAGCGTGCGACACTAAGCAAATATGCTTGTTTTTTTAAAGAAAACGAAACTTTATTTTACTTCTTTATACAAGGTGTTTTTTTTAGAGGTATAGAACTTCGAATTGAAATAAAACAGAAGAAAATCGTTTTAATGTCCATCAATTTGGCTTTATTGGAAGGATAATTTTATGCCATTAATGTTTAAATATGATTTCGGGCATGTGGCCGCCGCGGCTGGCTCGAATAAAGCCAATTCTACAGGTCCAATTTTCAACCACTTTTTCGAGCATATGGGGCCGTATGTTGGCAATAATGCCACGAATGTTGGCTTTCAAGTCCCCTAACGTTTCTGGTTTGTTGGCGTAGACGAGCGACTTCACATATCCCCAAAGAAAATAATCCAATGGTGTCAAATCACACGATCTTGGTGGTCAATTGACAGGTCCATTCCGCGAAATTATGCGCTCATCGAATGTTTCCTTCAATAAATCGATTGTGACGTGCGCTGTGTGGCATGTAGCGCCGTCTTGTTGGAACCACAACTCATCCACATTCATGCCATCCAATTCGGGAACAAAATAGTCGGTTATCAGCTCCAATTGCTGTGCACGGTGGCGAATCGATTCATTCGGGTGCTCTTCAACACTTTGCTCTACAGCGGCAATTGTTTCTTCGGTGCGCACTGTTCGACGTCTCTGCGGATGCGTATTATCACATAGAGTAAACGTAGTACGAAAACGATCCATGGTTAACCGAATTAATTGCTCTGATGGACGATTATGTCGACCATAAAATGGACGGAGCTTGCGGTAAACTTCGCGAACTGAACCATTATTTTCGAAATAAATTTGCACGATTTGCAAGCGTTGTTCTTTTGTCAACCTGTTCATGATGAAATGGCAAACCAAACTAAATATTAATCACTTGACAGCTGACAAAATGGCCGCCAGTTAAAAAAGTGATGCCAACTTAAAGTTCTATACCTCAATAAAAAACACCCATTATATTTGTGTAGACCGTCAGCAGCTCTACGATGAGTAAAAATTTAAGAAAATACGAGTCACGTTGCTCAGAAATACAAGGTTAATTGTTGGCTGTCGCAAGCGCATATTTTCTTGATGTTATACTATGTTCACACTTAAACACGTGTTTAAGACAAGTGTTTTAAAAAATTAAACCCCTCCGTTCACATTATATTTGAGATGTTTAAGGTTGACGTTTTGTCAGTAAATTATTGTATTTATAAAGAATTACACTTTTTTATTGGTTTATTATTTTCAAACAACAAATGTTTTTATAAATAATAGACTATTTTCTTTTTATTTTTAAGCATGAATATTTTTTTTAAATAATTTTTTTTTTTTTTTTGAGTAACTGTTGTGTATTAAATAATTTTTTTCACGTGGCGCCATTTAATAACAACACAAAGTTGCTAGAGTTATGAAAAGCACGCTGAACATACTTTATTTACGTGTTTATTTGAAGTGTTTAAATTTAAAACTAATTTTTTGAGATGTTTAACGAAACAAGTCAATGTATGGTAAAACATTTCAAAATCATCGTGTTTAAGCTCTTAAACACGAACGAGATGTGAAACATATAGTTAAGTGTGAACATATTATAAGATTCTAATGTATTTTCTATAGCATTTGTTGCTGCTTTTCTGAACATATTGAAGTCTTTTTCATTAAGAACATTTATTACATCACACCAATGTGTTTGCTGGGTAAAGTGTTATAATGCTTTTGATTCTTGATGCAAAAACAACAACAAACAAAAATAAGAAAGGAACATTTTTTCAGTAGTTCCCACTAATTTAGTAGAAGTTTTTTAATACTTTAATAATTTAGCTAAGGATTTCTTCAAAGACTTTTTGTTATTTATGTAAATTATTTAAATTGATTAACTTGCTTCCTAACAGAAGATGATGATATCCGTAAGAATAGAAAATCTCGAAATTGACTAAAACATTACAATGAAATATTTAAGAAAGAAATTTATAATTTAAAGATAGCTTTTTAAAATATTTTTTTCACACGCAAGGAAGAAACATGATAAAAAAAAATTGTCATTACTATTACTAAATTTTTTGCAACTAAAAGACAATATTTCTTACCTTGAAGACTTGAATGTGTACCTTTTGGCCATTTAATGGTTGCCATTGCCTAAATGCTCGTATGCACTACAGTAGTTTCAAAAATTCTACAATAGCGTATATTTTTATAAAAAAAACGTGCATATAAACATATTAGAATGATCAATTGAAAAATTCGTTTACACCCTGAAAAAATAACAATATAGCTGCTCAAACTGATCACTAGGGATAGGATTTTCATGCATTTAAAACTATTAAAGTATGCATTTATTAAAATGTTTCCCAACATTTAATAACATTAAAAACCTAAGAAATTAGCTTCACTAATTTCTTACCAACATTTTATCATTAAACACTTAAAAAATATAAAAATCTCAACTGCCGGTCCAGACTTGGAATTTTTGTTGCAGCAATTCTTGAATATGTGTGAGAGTGTTCAAATAGAAATATATACTTTTTGCATTCCTCTCTCGCTCTTTTACACTAAAAAATAAAAAGTTACTGCAACAAAAATTGCAAGTCTGTACAGGGACTTTCTTAACATTTTGTCAAATAAGTCGAATTTTTATAAAAAAAAAACTTTTTTACATATAATAAAAATGAACGTTCAATATCAGCAGAAGTTGTTCGTGTCTATCTAAATGCTGGCAGTTCAGTTTCTAAATTTTCGCTGTTAGAACTATAAAATATTGATGCAATTTGTTGCATTTTTTAAGTCGATGTTTTTTTTATAACTTTGTCTAATTTATTTTTAATTTTTTAACTTATTCTGCCTTTCAGAGCACAAGTTTTTTTACCGCATCTCCAATTTATGCAACTTGACAGCTTGACAAAGCACAAAGCACAATTATATATGTATCTAATTCTAGCTTTGTACCTATTTGCATATTTTGGTATTTTATATCAATACGAGAGATTAACAAAAAAAAAACACCATCATCTGAAAGATACTTTCAAGCCGCGTGGTGTATATAAAAAAATAAAAGGTACCTTCTATATACCTATTTTAAACACGGTTCAGCTCATGAACAGTCATCGCTAGACTCCTTAAAAAATTTGGAAATCCTCATTTAAACCCCCCCCCCAACTTTAATTTGAAAGAGGTAACAAAAATGTTCCTTCAGCCAATCGCTCTAATGTATTGATGTGTACATCTGATAAGAAGAATTTTTTTTATCATGTGCATAATTAGTTAGTAAAGAACAAATGACAATGGCAATACTGTTGTAAATTTAGAACTGGTAAAATCAAGCTTTCATTACAAAAAAGCTTTCAGCAAATTAAAATAAGATGAATCAAAATAATTCACATATTGCATTTTCAATGAAAGCTGAGTATATAAAGCAGAAATCTACATCAACTGACAGCACACATAGTGGACCAAACATAAAAAAGAACGCTAATGAGATGAAGGTTTAGTGGCCTTCGAAAACAGCTAGTTGTTCCGTTCAACTATGATGTGTTAGTCAGAATATTTACAATTAACTTTGATGTTATTTGTTCATTAATAATTATTACATGTAATTTGGCTTACAAAGCAATACGAACTTTAGCCTGAATAAATTATAAATATAGAAGCAAATGAAGTCCGAACAATAATAATTCAAATTTGTATTTCTTTTAAATAAGTACAAGGTATAAATAAAGATTAATAGAGATTTTGGATCGTGGATCATGGAATTTTCTTGTTACGAGTACACACTTAAACAAAGTTAATCTAATCTTTTTTCGCAATGATTTTGCTTCATGTGTGTTTCATGTTAATCTAACATGATTTATAGTAATTTTCAAAGAAAGTTTTTCCTTTTGAAATAACTTTATTTCACGTTGATTTACCATTTATGTATTATTAAAATCATAATTAAGAATCATAGTAAAGTTGTTTTAAGTTGAAATAACATGAATTTAATTTAGTGTAGTAATTGTATTTTATTAATTATTTAACTTACGTGTGGTTGACATAGACATCAGAAAAATTTTTGCTTTTATACAAATTGGCTTTCCCTGCCAAGATTTGAACTCGGAACTCATCGCTTGGTAGTCAACGTGCTTACCCCTGCAACCACAATAACTTTAAATATTCTTTAGATACACACTAAATATGTACCATAATGAATAAAATTTTAATTCAACATTATTTCATTGGTCATTTAATATACAATGTATTTGAAAAGTTTTAGCTAAAAATTTATAAAATACCTTGACTTGAAAAGTTTTAGGTAAAAAAATACCAAAATACTTTGGCTTCACTCCAGGATTCGAACTTGCGATCCTTCGACTGCAAGACTAGTACACTGCCTACCAGACAGCAGCAATTTGTCGGCTGTTTACAAATATAAAAAAACAACAACAACAAACAACTCACACAACTAAGCACAAAAGTGTATTGCAGCTATGAACAAAGCAAATAAACACCAACACATATAAGCAACATATTATTTCTTGTAAATTTAATGTGATTTTAATAAATTTGAATCAACCTTTTTGTATGGTGATTTTACATTGGTATTTTTTTCTGTGTGTATAAAAGCAATAAAATATCATTCGAGAACCATAGTATGAAAAAACATCAATTGCCAACATTTAAATTGTATGAAAATTGGTTTGCACTATTTAAATAGTTTTGGCACTATTGTATCCTAATTACTGTTTCAAACTACTAATACTAACACATAGTTTTAAAACAGAAGGGCTGAAATATGCTAAACCGTAGCCACGGTCACTGTTTAATTTCATATTATTACACAATATGTTTATACTAAATTTTTCTTAAAATTTATAATCCAGTTCAGAGTATCAGCGTTGATAAACACTTGTTTCTATAAAGGACTCACTAGGTTCACACAACATATGCACTCGATACCCAAAAATTGCGATCTTAAAATCTCTTGGGCGTGTGATTTGAGTGAGGTACTCATATCCACCTAAAAGTAATATTTATACCAGCAAGCCAAAAGTGATAGTAATCGCTAAAGTAACACAGGATCGCTAAGGATCAATCCCGGTCTATGCGAGGTCTTTGGACCAACCAGATAAACCTAAACACAGGAGGAAACAGTCTTAGATCTAGATAATGCATAAAATCCTAAGGAGAAATACAGCAATAGGGACAAATAAAGCATTTCTACCATCAAATATGCTGCCTTATAGAAGAGTTAGTAAGTGTTTGTTATTGAGGACGTACATATATTTATTTAGTTTTATAAAATTATTCAACCAAATATCTTCTAAGTCTTTAACAAAATTCACACTTTATATCGAAAAGCCATTTTTTTATGCTAACTCTTTTTTCTATATAGAACTTGACATTTGTCATGATAAAAATATAGCAGGTGTAGACGTAGGGTTAAGTTCCACAAATTTTGTACTAAGCAAGGATATATAGTACGAGTATTATCTTCATAAACTGTCAAGAAAAATAAAGTATAAACAAGGACCTGAAATTTCCTCAACGTAGTCTTCTTAATAAGCCTACAAATTGTGCCTTTTAAAAACCAAAAAAAAAAACGTATGTATACTTTTGAAAGACGTAAACTTTCAGCGCTATCAAGGATGAAGTAAGTATTAATACATTCGCTAATTCATTCGTTGCAGCATAAATGCCAGTCACATTATTTCACAGATGGCAAGAAAATGTTGCCAGATATATTTCATCTCAAACAGATGCTCTTATATTATTGAAAATATTTTTTGGCAACTTATAATAGTAATAATGAATGAAACACAAGCAAATGCTCATGTGTATGCAGAAATTCTACTCAGTCTTGTTTACATTGAATAAATATCCTGGAGCCTGGAAAATTTTATTTCATGGTAATTTTGATTTTTTCGTAAAAAATAATTAGTATTACAAATTTTCTGGAACTGAAATGAATTTTTGTGGACAGTAGAAAATTGTCAGAAAGAAATAGCTTTCTAAATTTTATCGTTTGCGGATATGATAGAAATAAAAGAAATTGAGAATCACTGCCAAATAAAGCACTTGTTCCTACAAACAAAATGCATTTAAATGAATGTCTAAGAAGTGCTTCTAGAATATTTGTATTGGCACATACACACCTTCATACTTGCAGAAGTGTCAAAACTTTTTTAAATGGTATTTAACAGTCAAAGTGCAGAGCTATAAAATTTATAAGCCTAAGCTGGTATGTCAATAAAAAAATGAAAAACAAAATGAAAAAAGGAGGAAAATAAAAACTTCTAAACGAGTAAATAGTAGACGCAGGAGAGGTAAATAGAAACCTGCATACCAATTTATTTAATATATGCACAAAAAAACACACACAGACATGAATGTCTAAGGTTAAGGGCCAAGAGTACTTTACCACAATGCTACCAATATTTCGACAACAAACACACATACGCGCAAACACTATGATCCACAACACCTAGCAAGCAGGTAAACCAACATGTTTCCGGTAATTGTTCACACTCAAATAGTTTTTACTTTAAACAACAATTGCATGAGGACTGGAATAATTTAACTACACCAAGTTGGAGTACAAATGAATATACAGTAAAGAACAGTGGAATATAAGATGCTTATAACCAGTTAAGGAAATTAAAAACATAAAACAAAATGATTGAATACGAAATAACATTCGAAATATTGTTGAATTATTCATTCTCAGAAGATGTTCGTTTCAGGAAAATAAAACCCACATTGCATAGTTACACTTGCCCTAACTTAAAAACATTAATTGCTGTTTTATTTATGCTCTGTCACACTGTGCTGTCACATGAGTACAAAAATTATATGCAATATTTTATTACATGTGGGTTATAAATATCAAATGACAGGTAACTTTTCTCTATGGTAGCATACTTTGCAAGACTCTATTTTACAGCAGTTTAATGGCCAAACATTTGCAAATTTCATTCCTAGATATTCCTGCACAGATAAAATAGTTGTGTGCGAAATTCCTAGAAATCAAATTGCTCGCTTTGTTCTCTTCTTTCTTTTTCAAACTTGAAGTTTCTGTTTTTGTGCTCATTCTGGTAGAAAAACAAACAATAAAAGCAAAAAGTAAATGCATACAACACGAATGTATAACAAGTCTGAACAAGATTATTTTGCCGGAAGTTGACTGTGTCAAACAGCAGTTTTATTTTTCAATATTTTTATTCTGAATATATTATAACCAGCTATGAATAAGTGTTTTGCTTTATTTATTTATTTTTTAATTAACAAGTTGCCATACCTTACGTGTATTACAACCAACATGCTAAATATTATCTGACGTCAAACGTGTTTCCTTAAAAGTTTTGTTTATAATTTCATGTGGCAGGAAAAATATCTTTAAGAAAACAAGATTTTATTTCTCAAGTAATAATCATTTCGTAATTACATAAAAAACATTTTTGCAGAAAATTACATAGAGACGCTTGAAATGTCCAAAGTTAGTGTATTTTTATGTAGACTGCACCAGTTAACACTGAAATTAAAAAAAAAAATCAATTAAATTTCGACAACATGCTGTAGCTTAGAAACCGTAAGATGCAATTTTAAAAAACGCTTAAACTACAAAATCCCCCAAAAAAAAGTGCCGAAACAAAAAGTCGCCAACATTAAAAAAAGGGATTAAATGAAAAATATAACCAAACATGAAATAAATCGCTAAAATGCAAAAAAAAAATTACGCAAAGTAAAAAGGTCGCTAAAAACCGAAAAGAAATTAGAAAAACAAAAAAGCTCCCAAGCTAAAAAAACGCTTAAACTAAAAAGTAACCGAAAAAATCGCCAACAAAAAAAAAACGCCAAAACTAAAAATATCGGTAAAACTAAAAAAAAAATCGCCAAAAAAATAACAAATCTCTACATCATCGACTACATAGACCAGTGATGTCAAAAATAAAACTATAGTTGTATGTGTGAGAAAAGTTGTCTCGTTGCTCTCGAAAGTACACAGGAAAAATAATTATTTGGAATAAATTATGTTTATTGAAGTAGCTAAAAATAAATAAAAAGGAGCCTATGTGATAGAAAATTAAAAAATAAGATGAAAAAATTAAATATAAAAGTTGGCGGCGACCCATATTTTTCAAGTTATTGGGCTCTGAACTTTTCATAGGAAACTCTGAAAAATCTCAAAAAAAGAATTTTTAAATAGCTTATCAGATAGTAATGTGAAAAATAAGAAAAAAAAACTTAATAAAAAAAATTTGCTGCAGGCCATATTTCCCGAGTTATTGGTCTTCAAAGTTTAAATAGAAAGTGCAGTTTAGTGAAAATGCTCAAAAAAAAGTCAAAATATCTTTTAAATACATATTAATTTCTTTCCTTAAACGTTTTACAACATCAAACACATTAAATATCGCGAAAAGCATTGGTGATCATAGAATATTTTTCGCATACCACTTCTTTTCTTTCACTGTATCTATAAACAAATTAATACACCCGCTACGCATGTGTTCTCGTCGCTGTCTCATCGACGACTAAATGGAAGAGAATAAGAATGTGTGTGATTTTAGTTTGCACAATTGTGCCATGAAACTGACATCAATGACATAGACTAACGTTCGTATTATATTACGAGTACATATGTAGGGTCTGTACAGAACCCTTCATGTGTGAGTCAAAGTTGTACCCCTGTAGGAAATGTCACTAGTGAATCAGTACTAGGGTAGTCAATCAAGACGTAACAAATTTGTTCATATTTTGTAGTATTACAATTTTAAAAAATATATGAAAAAGTATGTGTTCGTTATAATGTTTGGAACAAAATCATAAAGCAAATACACGAACCTTCTAGCATAGATAATAAATAATAATTATTTTAAGGAATCACAACTGCGCCTATTTTTTCTTCCATAGACAAGACGATACAATCATCGAACAGAATTAGGGCATTCATTTTTCTTTTTAGTTTTAAAAACATGGTAATAATTTATTTATTTTTCATTATCAAAGACAACTACCATTTTTGAAAAAAATAATTAATAGGGCATTTACATCAGCACAAAATCTATCATATTTTAATGAAAATCTTTATGAAAATCTATACCGTTTACACCAGCTTTTTTTTACATTTATCAAGATTTTTTTTTATCCAAAACAAAACCCATCAACTGATTTGTTTCCAAAACTACAACCAAACAACTTCATTGTAGCCAATTCACACACTTTTTTAAGCAGACCGTAGCTAATTCACTCACCTTTGGTTGTACAGGATAGTATAGAATAAATAAAAACATTACATTTTTGAGACATTATTAGATTTAATTGAACTATAGTGAATTTTAATCAGAAATAATTTCTTAATCAGGCTTGAGTTCAGTAATTTGAATTCTTATGAATGAAAATAAAGCCACTACAATAATACTTATATGTATGTACCGATGGTGCATCGAATAAGTAAAAATAATTAATGTGATGATCGTAAAAGATAAGTAAGAATAGTTAAACATACATAGGTAGAGTGATATAACTTCGTGCTAACCTAAATAGAAAATGGAAAAACAGAAAATGAATAGTGATACTTACAAATGTGTTTGCCAAAGGCAAATCAATGATTGTATACACAATCAATTCTCATATTCCATTTCATAGAAATTTAAGTTTAATAGCTGATGTTAATAATAATCTCTACCCCAGTAGATAGACATGGGTGCTGATGAAGTGCGTGGCTGCACAGAAAAATATCGGTATTTCCCCCAGCTAATAGTGTCTAGTTTAATTTTTCTTCTCTTCTTTAGATACTCACATTAATTAATAAAAATATTTCATTCATAAGAATTGAAATTACTGAACTCAAGCCTGATTAAGAAATTATTTCTGATTAAAACATTACATTTTTATTAGATTTTAAAACAAAATCATAAAGCAAATACACGAACCTTCTAGCATAGACAATAAATAATAATCGTTTTAAAGAATCAAAACTGCTTCTTTTTTTTTGTCCACAGACAAGACAATACATTCGTCGAACAGAATTAGGTCATAAAATAAATAAAATTTTGTAACAAAACTATAAAACTCGTATCTTTTTTGGGCTTGTTAAAAAACATAATTTTACAAAGAAAATATGTAATTTATATAATGAAGAATATGCGAAAATACTTAAATTTTGTAATAAAAATTATAGCAGACTAAAGTTATTTTATTGTTTTCGAAGCTCATTTTCACGATCAATAAATTTGTATCTAGATATATTTCATTATTAACTGGAAAGTACTACAATAAGTACTTTCACGTAATGATATAAATAAGTTCTTATTTTATTCATTGCTGGACCGTCATTATTATGCGCATAAAATAATTAGATAAATAAGTATCACTCTTTGTAAGTCATTAAAAGAGTACTCTACCCATTATAAATTTTCGAAAAAAAAATTTCTGACGCGCTACAGCATTTCAATGTTGTGTTTTTTGTTGTGTGCGGCTGCAAGTATATCATCGTCGGATGATGGTTGTTTTGTTATAAGCGGCATGTACAGCATATAAAAATTTTTCGGCAATTAGAGTTGAAGACGATCAAATAATTAGCCGTTAAACAGAAATATCAAAAAAAAATTTATTCTCATCAATCACTGACGACAACGGATACGTGTATCCAAAACAACACGACTGCATATACACAAATATGTGATTGATTATTTTATTTGATCGTTTCCTGGGCACTTAAATGCTGCCAATGTTTACTTTAAAATACATCTGTGGTGTGCTGAGAATACATGGGTAATAAAATAAACGTTTACCGAATGCTTCTCAAATTTTGCATCCGTATTCCACTCAGCTAAATACATTTTGCTTCTACATGAAAAGATTTTTTTCATTCTATAGCATTTTTTTACCATATTGTAAAACATTTTGTTTAATGTTCTTTGCTAAATGAAATGCCTTTATTTATTTACATACACTTTACTTTGTTAAATTATTTTGGATCTAGATATAAACAGTATTTGTTCTCATCATCTACCATTACTATATAACCTTTATTTCTATTGCTTTATACTGGCTGCCATACATTTCGCAGTGAGTTCACTTGAGTTCGTTATATTTATATATACGCTTTAATTCCTTAGAAAATTTTTACACTCCTAACAAACTACTTACTGTTTCACTGATTGGTCAGCATTTATTTTTGACAAAACAAACAAAAAATTATAAGTGTGTGCTGGACATTTCAATGAAAACAATTTAGTTGCCACGTACATAAATAAAATAATATCACATGTGAGAATTGGGTCATAATATGTTTTAAAACGTCACTAAAAATAAAAATTTTTGAAAGTGATAAAACACTTTATGCATCATAAAAAATGTGACAGCAAGATAATAAAAATTGCTCACTCTCTTCACTCTAGATTATAATATAAAATTTTTTTGATCTTTTACTGCTGCAACAAATGTACATACTCTTAACAGTTAACAAGTCAACTCAAGCATTTCTATAGAATAGACAACTTCTTCCATAGAAATCACAAGTGCAAAATAAAAATGAAAAAATCACATATTTTTACCATCAATTTTTTTGCAAACAATCTTAAAAATTATAAAAATACTTTTTAAACATGCGTCAAAGCTATTACATAAACTCAACTCAAGATAATAAAAAAATATATAAAACCAGAAGCGAACAATATGAATAGCTTTACACTTGAAGGAAAATTTTCAATTTTTTTAATATGCATTCACGAGGGCAATTTGAAAAACATTTTCATGTGGCGAGAGCGTATCAAGAAAATTGTTTTTTTTTTGTATTTGTATGATGATTGCATTCAAGTCTTCTAGAATAAATATAGTTCGTATAATTTTTTTTAAGGCTTCCGTACACAAAAGATGAAAAGGGACCCAATTGTTTTCACTAAGATGTTTGTCTGTTTGTCTGTCTGTCTGTCTGTTTACCTGCCTGCTGCCTCCCTGCCTGCCTGTCTATCTGTCAGTCTGTTTTCTCGAGAACATTAGATGTTTTTATATGAAAATATATACAAAAAACTGAATTTCAAACTAGATTTCTAAGACAAATAATGTCTTAGGCCTTGATGTATTGAGATAAAACCATAAAAACATTCGGAGTAATAATATGCAAACACTTTTTTGCAAATTTTCGTCAACGATATCTCGTGAAACATTTGATAGATTTTTGTAAAATTTACGGCTATCGTTACACTTCATAAGTCTATAAAGATCAGAGAATATTTGAAGTTGATTTGGCCAAGAATTTTTAAATTATTAAACTTTTTTTCTCAAACCTGGCAGCAATGGACGATGTCTTTTTGTATTTAAGACCTGATTACATTTTGAACCTACATAATCGCCTTAATAGTTTACAATTTGTTAAAAAAAGCGTTTAGTGAAAATTTTATTTTCGTTAATTTTTGAAATTTACTGAACCGAATCGATTCACCAGCTTACGACATCTAAGTGAGCTAAACATCTTTCCAATGCGTAAATTTAGCACCCGATCTCTTGACCTGTTTTTAAGTTATGAGATGCTTTCATACATACAGATAGGAATGCACATATTCATACTATAGTGCAGGATTATTTCTGAAATAGGGAGCTAGTTTATGAGACTGATATAGGTATAAGGAGGCGCAAAATTATTGCTGGAGTGCCCCCAGGATCGATACTTGGACCACTGTTGTGGAACGTAATGTATGACAGAATATTAAGATTAAGTTATACAGATTGTAAAGTCCTGGCGTAGCTCAATGGGATTAACTCTAGCTGACCATAAGACAGAAGCAGTTTTGATAAGTAGTCGGAAAACTAGGGAAAATATTCCCTTAACGTTGGCACTTGTTGCATAGAATCCAAGCCATTTCTGAATTACTTAGGTGTGATGATTGATACACGTCTATTCTTTCGTGAACACTTGCGATATATAGCTTCCAAGGGATCAAAAACCGCTTGGCGCTATCTCAAATTATGCCGAATACAAGAGGCATAAAATATCTTCAGGGGAAACTACTCGATGGTGTTGTAAGGAACATTATCTTATACGCACACCCTATATGGTCAGACTCACTAAGATACCCTACTTATGTGAGGTTGATATCGCCGGTGTATAGGCTGGCTTCCTTGAGAGTATGTAGCGCATGTCCAACAAAGCCGCTTTTATAATTGCAGGTTTAATGCCAATGATAGGGAAGGTAATACATATCTATGTTTATGCAAATGGCAAGAACGTTGGTCAACAACTGAAAAGGGTTGATGGACTTACACATTGATACCCGACATCAGGGGCCCATTTCTCAAAACTACAAATTACAAATCTAGAAATAAAATACACACAAAACAAAAATAAAATTTGTAAAAGTGTTGTTGTTATGTGTGTATTTTATTTGTAGATTTGTAATTTGTAGTTTTGAGAAACGGGCCCCAGGACATGGTTGAGTAGAAAACATGGTCACTTAAATTACTACCTAACACAGTTCTTGATTGGTCATGGTTGTTATAGGTCGTATTTATAGCGCTTCGGACACAACAATGTTCCGTTTTGCCCCAATTGTAGCGAAAACATTGTAGAGGATGTCGAGCATATATTTTTTGTCTGTCCACGATTTTACAATTGGAAGTCATATTTAAAAGCTAGTGTAGGGCGTAGCATAAGAGTGGAGAACATAGTTCCGATTATGCAAGAATCCTTATATAACTGGACTAGAAGAATCAGTATATTTTAAATCAAAATCAGGAAAAGAGGTATATAATCTACTAGCAAGCAGCATTTGCTGAATTACCACCCCCCCGAAGTAATACTTAGTAGTAGTCCCCTGTGGTGGGGGGAGGGGAGGGAGGGAAATGGTTGCAAGAGAGGCGAACGAGGGTAGGTTTTAGCACGTAGGAAGATTGGCAAGCCAAAAAAAAAGTAAATCTTGCTGTGAATCAAACATATTGGCCAGCTCGGGCTGCCAATATCTTTTGAAGATTTCCTAGCCTTAGCTCGTAAGGCTTTAAAGGGCATTTTCGCGAAAACAGTCAGAACCGACTCCCAGGACCTCAAAACGTCAAAATATGATGAAGATTTTCCAATATTGGGGTAAAATCAGTAACTGCGTGTAATGGGAAGTTAAAATGTTAATAAAACACAAGTTATAAACTTGGCTGGACCCGATCAAAAATACTAATTTGTCACTTATGCTAACTTTATGCCTATTTTTACTTATACATAGGGCTGTAAATATTTTTTGCGAAATGAATAGTTGTTTGTTTTTTGCATTTATTATCAGCTACATAATACGTACTTCTTACAACTACAATTCGAGCTGATAAAGTCAGCCAATGTAGTAATGTTACAGTAAGAAAATAAAAAAAAATATGTTGATCATTGACTTATTGAATCAACTATGATATATTATGAGCTTCTAGGATCTAGCCAACCCCTCAATGATCAATTTTAATGTATTTTTTAAGAAACAACGGCGCGTAGTCATAGTCAAAACAAATTACACTTTAAGAAATTAAAACCAGTATTTTGTATGGTAATGCTGGTTTTAAGTTCTTAAAGTATACTTTGTTTTAGCTATGACTACGTGCCAATATGTTTAAAAAATTTTAATAATTCCCAAACAAGCACCAAAAATAATTTTTTTATGAAGGCAGTTATAACTTAATAGAATCCGAATTACTTTTCGGCCTGTCTACTCCTAAACAACATTTCGCTCCTACATATTGTCATGCATTTAAAATTGTAGCTTTAAGCTACTGTGGTAGTTGTTGGTGCTGTTGTCTTTGTTGGTGGTGCCCTTACAGTTGTTGGTTTTTTGCACATTGTATGTATGAAGATTTAGTCAAAATATTGGGGTAAAAGTTTTATTCTAAATGCAACAAAGGTTTAAATATAAATACACACACACGCACACACACACACATACATACACAAATAATTACACTTAATACTTTCACATGACGTTGGTTTATTTAGTTT
This sequence comes from Tachina lurida, assembly GCA_944452675.1. Classification (NCBI taxonomy): domain Eukaryota; kingdom Metazoa; phylum Arthropoda; class Insecta; order Diptera; family Tachinidae; genus Tachina; species Tachina lurida. Next base: position 96,085,618 of record OX101754.1, on the reverse strand, counting down.
CATTGTGTCATATTCATGACTTCCTACATTCATTCAATATGAATTATGTTTGTCACGTCTACAATAATACTAATGCATGTCAACAACTTGGCCAAAAATATACATATACTCGTAATTATAAGTAAGTGTTTGTATGTTTGTCCTCGCCACTAAATATTGAGCAAACGTGTTAGCGAGCGAGCATTAATGTTGTGAAACAATTTATGACAAGTTAATACTTAAAACAGTTTCTGTATGGGAAAAAGTAAACTAAAATAAAAGCTTATGGTCTGTTTCACAATAACGAAACGAAACTTTCGACTGAAAATTTATATTGAAAACAAAAACAAATTTTCATATTTTATTGTTGTTTTAAATATAAATTCTCAGCCGAACGTTTTGTTTCGTTGTTGTGAAACAGGCCATTAGTTATGACAATTTGAATAGAAGCTTGTGCTTATAATGTTTTAATATAATTGCATTATTTAATTAAATTTTTTTTTTTAAGTTTTTTTTTAACACACAACACAACCAGCGAAGCGATTAGCTTGTCTGCGGAAAACACCCAGGGTCTATGGCGGGAATCGAACCCACGACCTCTGGACTGAGAAGCTAGTATTGCTACCACTCAGCCACAGGGGCACCCTAAATTCATAAAGCATAAAATTGAACAACGAAGAACAATGGCGCATACTCATAGTGAAAATAAAGTACACTTTATCTCTCGTATTCATAAAAAATTAAAGTCTATTTGAAAGTTTATTTTAAACAAAATTTTTGTGGAAATTGTTGTTACTAAAATACATTTCAAAACTGTTTTATTTTTATGACTACGGGGGTAAGAGTTTAAAACCAATATTTTGTATAGTACTCGTAATACTGGTTTTAGATTCATAAAGTATACTTTATTTTGATTATGAATATAGGAGATGTGTTTGGTAACGATTTATATTAAGATGTAACGAGAGACATTTCTTGCGATTTTCAATCTTGAATCCTGCTAGAAATTACACTTTGTTCCCGGTTATATGGAAAATGTGATAAAAAAAAACATAAAAAATACTTACTTTTACGCTTCTTCTTTAGTTAAAATTCCAAATGTAAGGACAACATTTTGGTATTTTATCAGACTTATCATAAATAAATTTTTACATGGAAATTTCCGAACGTGTGAACGATTGGTATCAAAAAAATTCGTACTATTGCGAAATATTTTGACAATTTATGAAGAAGAATTATTCACAAAGATTTGTCAGTTGGAAAAAGTGGAAATATGAAAGTTTTTAATTTCATGGGAATTCATGATACGAAATTAAAATCCATGTGAACAAAAAATTGTATTCGGAAATTTTCACATGTGGAATTCATGATAAGGCTGTATGTTTTTAACCGACTTCAAAAAAAGAAGGAGATTATCATTTCGTCTCTTATTTTTTTTTTTTTTTTGTGTTACTTCATAACTCGGTTCATATTATACCTATTTTAAAAATTCTTTTATTATCTGAGAAGGTATAGCTTCCTTTTGGTCCCACTGTAAAAAAATGAGCGGGGACACGTCCACAATTTTTTTAATTTGATTTTATGATATTCTACATATTTGGTTGCTGCGAAACCCAGCAAACACCTTTGGTTCTTGTAATTGCACAACTTTAGAGTTGAAAAAATGGGCGTGGCTACACCAATTAAAATTTATTCTTATACTTCAAGTGATTCTACTTAACCGATTTTTACGAAACTTACCACACACCTTGAGCTTAAAAATAGACACAATCTTCCATTTGAAAAAATGTCACGGAGTCACGCCCATTAAAATTAAATATTTTATTTTAAATGGTTCTACTGTACCGATTTTTATAAAACTTAACACACACCCTGAGCTCTGAAAAACACAAAATCTTGCATTACAAAATGGGCGGAGATACGCCCATTAAAATTTAATTTTATATCCCATAAATTTGTTTTTAAAATGTATGTATGTATGAGTATATGAAACAAAACTATTTGCTTGTTTTCAATATACATACATATGCAGTCGCAGGATATCTATTTTTCTTTTTAAGAGTCTAAACACAATGTACCGATAATTTATTGCGGTGCGGTTTTTCATACGATTTTGAAGTAAAAAACCGCAATGCGGAACGGTATAAAATTAAAATCTATTTTATTTTCTCTGCGGACTTTCTTATTCTCTCAATTTTTGACTCTCTTTCTGATGTTGCCATAGTTTTTGAATAATTGGCGGTGTTCACAACATTATTGTGAACAAAAAAATGATTTTGAAGTTCAAAAACTTTTGTCATAAAATATAAAAGTTTAAAAAATATATCAAATATATCTGCCAATGTATAAAATCCCAGTAAAAAAAATTGGAAGTCATTCTAAAGGAACTACATTTTCATTGCTTCCAAAAAATCAATATTTTTATTTTGCCGATAGTTTTCAGAAAACCAAGTAGAAGTTTATTTTAGTCGTAGAAAACCTTGTAATTCCTCTATAGTTTTAGAAATTACTCACCAGAATTTTTAAAAAATCGATTTTTTTGAAAAAATGTATGAACTGATTTTGGTCTAAAAATTTAAAGTTATTTGCTTAAATTTACATGAAAATACTGTTTCGCGTTTAAATTTCTATAAAAAGAAACTAATTGTTAAAATATGTAACTATTAACCATTTTTCCTAGATGAAAATATTATCATAGAACACAAAAAAGGACATTTTCTTAAAATCGCTTCCAATTCGGTGACTGTGCATCGAAAAAGAGAACTTCTTGCAATGACAACCCTATATAAAAATCATTAGATCGGATCGAAATTTGCACTACTTCCAGATAGCAAACTCTACATTTTCATGACTTTTTTGGAGTGTCTTTTTTTACTGGGATGTTAATCGTTTTATTGTTTTTAGTTACTGGCATTACAAAATATTATATATGTATATATGTTCCCGTCGTTCCTATAAGGAGCATAGGGCCTCGATTACAAAATATTAAACAAAGAGTAAATTTCTTAGATCATTTTATAAAAATGTATCCACAAAATAATTAATAAAAATTTAAACAAACAATGACAAGTATTGCCGTAGCCGTCCTCCGTTGTATTATGTTTATTTTTCTCTCCCGCAACGAGAAATCGTACCGCACCGCAAACATTGTGTTTAGACTCTAAAACATCATTCAGTGAATACCAATTTAACTAATTTCTGTTGTCTGTAATAGTTACCAGCCTTAAGGCTTGTGTTAATAATTAAACTTTCCAAACAATTTTTCAGTTTGAAAATAAATTCGTATTATAAAATACTTTTTTACAAAGCATTTCCTGCCACAAATCATTGGCAAAGATTTTCATACAAAAAAATTTTAAATTCTTTGAAATTTTTTATTAATTTTATTCATTAACTATTTTCCACTTTTATATAACAAACTTTATTGTTAAGAACTTTTGCAAAAATGTTGAAATTAGTTCGACCTATTATTTCAGGTGAACATCCGGAGGCCATGCAGACAGGATCTTCCGGTTGCCAATATAGTTGGCTTACAATACTCCTACTAATGACCATGCTGTGCTATTACAATCATCATTACATCAGCTGTAATCTAACAAATTGCTTATTGAAAACCACCTGCCAGACATGCCAAACTAATGCTTCCACCTCCTTGCCAGCAGCAAAAATAGCAACTACTTCAATAATGCAAAGATGCATTAATAGTAGATATAAAACCACCGCAACCACCACTAACTTTACCACCAGCAGCCTGCATTGTCCTGATTGTCATCATCTATTAGCCAACAATACAAAGTTTGACAACAATCGCTTTTATCAGGAATTAGTCCCTGCAAGTTGATGTGCAAATCACTGTGAAAGAAGTAAAAGCGGACAAATTATTTGAATAGAATGAATAGAAATAAAGTATAATAAATACGGTAAGAATTGCACTACCAAACTATTATTAAGAATAATACACACAACAATACTAAAAAGAATGAACAAAATAAAACTGTGAATGGTTTTTTGTAGATATTCATTGAAGTTATTTTCCATTTAAAAAGCAAAAAAAAAAAGGTTTACACCAATTTCGAAAATTAAACTTTGTAATCATAATGTAATATAACAGCTTTATTTATAAAAAATTATTAAGACTTTATAAAGGCTTTTTAAGAAAAATTTTTTCAGAAAATCTGTTTTAAAAACCCTTTATAAAGCCTTAATAAGTTTTATAACTAAGACTGTAACTTTCCATATAGCTTTAAGTAAAAACTAACTATCAAATAAGTTAAGCTTACTTAATATAAATCTTAAAAATTAAACAAATTTTATTTGAGTGTAAATAATATCATTGTTAAGCTGATCATGGTTTTTTAAATCTAAAAAGTTAAGTTAAAAATAGAGTCATATAAGAGTGTGTAAAAGCTTTTTACTACATTCCTGGTCAAAACAAAAGTGTCTTGTAATAAGGACTTCCGAATTTTGAAGGTTGAAAGCTACATTAGTTGACTTGGCATTTCTCCGAGAAATTCCACTTTTTTTTCGCGTGCGACAACAGCAAGCAATTAACTTTGTATATTTTATATATAACAACGTGGTAGGGTTTTTCTTCACATTTTACCTAACCTAGAGCTACTGACGGCCTAGATAAATATATAAAGAAGTAAAAAAAAAGTTTTGTTTTCTTTGAAAAAAAAACAAGCATATTTGCTTGGTGTCGCACGCTACAAAAAGTTGACATTCCTTTGGAAATGCCCATTTAGCTTTCAACAATACTTGGGAAAGATTTAATTGTTTTTATTAAACAGTTCGTTCTGTGCGAGCAACATTTCATCGAAAAGTCATTCAGCTATGAGGCTGTTTTCTGGCTCAATGTTAAGTTCCAGCAAAATAATTTAAAAATACTATTGTTTTTATAATTGTATAATTTTTTGTGAATTGTTACAATTAAATTTAACATTTGTTAACGTACTAATAATTCCAAATTATTTCTTTACTTATCCAGTAAAATATTTTTACTAAAAATTCATTGAAATTTATTATTAGCTGGATCGTATGCACTGTTGTCAAAGCAGAAAAGCTAGACATCTTAGGTTAAACTTTCATTTAAACAAACGAGAAGTTCAACTAATATCATAGTTGAAACTAGAACTTAATAATGTTAACATACATATGTTTTTTATTTTCTTACTTTGCCGTTACTACATTGAATGACTTTTTTCAGCTCGAATTGTAGTTGTTAGGAAATTAAGAGTTTTCCAGCAGCTAGATTTTTGTAATAGTGGGTAGAATGTTTTATGGTTACCACGATATGAGGAAAAGTTAAAAAAAAAACTAAATATTTCGACAACGAATGGAAAAATTTTTTTGAAATTCGGCACGATAAAAATCACAAGTGGGGGAACAAAATGCCATATAAGCCATATAAGTTTGGAGAAGTCATTAATTTATATGTAGGCCTTGTGCTGCCTTAACGATAATTTTTTTACAAATAGTTAGTACCTTTTGCTTAAACGAAGCTTAATCTTATCTTGAAACATTATTTAAATAAATTTCACTTACAATAAAATTGTAAGTAGTATCAGGTTTCTTCAAGGCAAAACCATGCATTCTACGGCCAACATTACACATGTTTCCAGTACACCACGTTTTTTATTATTATTTATCAGCTCCAGTTAATGTGATGTCAAAAATTAAATCACTTGCAGGACATACATATCTATATTACCATAACTTGAGCAGGCTATGCTTTATAGATTTAAGTAAAAAATTCAAAATTCCACAACAAAATTGTTTTTAGGCCGTTTAAACATTATTTCGTATATCGTTAAAGTTTCTGTTTTTAAAACTTCATAACAAAATAAAGATACGACGGTCCAGTTTTTTTGTTTAGTAGTTTGTAGCTAAATATATTCCTCTTTTCCATTGAAATTGGTGCATAACTTTTGATTTTATTCAGAATTGAAATTTCCATACAGTACACAGTGGGGCCAATAATCAGTTTTTGAGGCAATAAATCACAGGAAACAGCTAGTCCTTTCAAATTTCGTGCATATGATAATAATGAGTTTTTAAGTCTTCAGTAAAAAATTTAAGTCAATCGGGCTGTGCCACGCCCATTAATGGTTGATGTTCACTGGAAAATAATATGTTACCGTCTTTCAATTAGGTCACTATAAATGCCCACCAAAGACTTTAGTAAACATTTCAAGGCAATACGCCTACTGCTACACCCACCTCTAATGACAGTAAATGTATGCATGGTGATAGGCGTCTCTTGAAATTTAGCAATAATTGCATCATTCTGTTCGAGATAACATTTATTTAGCAACAAACTTTAAATCACAAAATAATTCATATTAATACATTTTAGAAAATTACTTAAAAAACGAATAAATTTCTTGCTGTGCACAGCTGTGTTCACAACATACTATATGTTTGGATTGTATCATCAATATTTAATCAATCTGAAAAAAACAAATTTAATTAATACGTACAAAATATTTTCTTTTGTAATAAATTCTTACTTGAACATTTTCTGTTTCATCAGCTTCTGATTCGAAATTAAAATTAAATGAATCCTCTGCGTCCTCTTCAGGATCTGAAATATCTTTATTTATAGCTGCACTGGATGTACTTGGCAGAAATAACTTCTCCTCGAAGCTGCAAACTTCTCTTTTTTGAAAGACGATTTTTCAGATATATACTTGATAATAACGGGTCAGAAGAATCCAGGGCCCTGTTAAAAACATCCATTATATTATGCTCCCTAGAATCCTTTCGTGCATGCTCAATGTGGTCCTTTTTATAAAATTTATTTCTGGCCTCAGAAGCATTTTCACCACCAGCACATCAAAGAGGTACGATTGTCGCTTGCAATATTTGAAAAGAATGTGCAAGGTCGCTGACATTGGGTACCATTCGTAATTTTTAAAATATACATATATCTGCAATTTTATAGCAACATTTTTGCAAGTGGTCGACACTTATTTCAAATTCGGAGTTAATTGTGATAAGAATTACATATATGTAAATGTTTTATAAGTTCGATATTAATGTTAGTTATAGAAGAAAATAATTCCGGATTAGAAAATGCTTTTCGTGCCGTATTGCCGTCGTTCATGGAGAGTAATGAGACTTTTCGGCTTATGGACATGTAGGCCCATTTTTTTCCAAAATTGTTCTTGAGCTCGTACTTTTCAGTAATATTTCTGCCGTTTACCATATAATATTCCAAAGGCTTAAGATTTGATATTTACAAGTCCAGATTTGTTTTTTCTTTCAATATATGCTCTCTGGTTTCCTTTATAAATTCAATTTTAAGTGGTCGGCAAAAACGGACGGCTTGAGGAGTACGGTTAATCCAAACGATAGCCTTACTTGACGTGACTATTTTTAATGCTATAACTGAGGTTACAAGGAGCGAGTTATCTAAACTTTCAGGGGCATTGCTGTTAAATATTTGTTTAAATGCACTTTGTCCTGTGGAACCGTCGAAACCGCAACTTAGAACAAAATTGACCTCATCCATTCGCATCAGAACTTTTTCCTGGTATGACAAAATTATTTTTGCTATATTATTGACCAAACTTTGGAGAGGAACATGGGCTGATGAATCCGTTAGTCCATCGAGTCAGCATTCCAACTTGCTCTTTTGAATTTTTTTGTAACTGGGGAAAATATTACAGTTTCTTGACTTATTCATCTCTCTTATGTTAGTATTCTGTTGTCTTGTTAAACTATTCTCGAGCAAAAAGCTTAATGCTTCTTCAGGGGAGAGCGATAATGGCCTATTTTCGTTAGAAGTTATTTTTTTCTCATTTCAGTTGGTTGAAATGGAGATGAAACAGCTTTCTTTAAAATAAAATTCAAATCATTTTTTTTTTATAAATTAGCTGAAGCCCTTTTACTTTTTTGTCGCTCACTTCCCTCGCTATTACCCACATAAGGACAGCCTTTTTTTTTTGCAACATCACTTTCTAATAGTTTGAATACATATACAGATAACGACACTCTTTCATTTTCCAGAAAACGCTTCGAGCTCCTCCGAGTTTTTACCCACTTTTGGTAAGCATGTGCACAAAAATTATTAATTTGTTTTTTCACTGTCGTCATACAGTTTTCATTGACACTTCTATTAAATTTTGCGGAAATCCAGTTGATAACATCAATGGGTTTTCTATCATTTTCCAACCAAAAGTTAAAAATATACAAATTCTTATGTTTTACGCTATCTGGAAATAGATTTTTTATAAAATACGGCGGATTGGAGCAGATCGTTTCGCAAAAAATTATAGCACACATTATTACCTTTCACCTCACATACAGTTTTCACGGACACGCTCGGATAAACAAAGTTCTACTCCAAAGAACATATGGACGACAACAAAAACCTCAAAAAAAAAAACGACAACACATGTTAATACAAAAAATTATTTACCACATCTAACTTTTTTTTTTAATTTTTAATAACATTTTAGTTTGTACAAGTGCGTTCCATTTTATAAAATTTTTATTATCTCAAAAGTTTATTTTTGACGACCAAAATTCCTTTGCTGTTTGCTTATGATTGAATGTCAGAAAATGTAGCAAAGCAAAACGTGAAAACTTTGACAGCCCGGGATGTCGTCATGAGTTGCCACCTGACTTTAATTTTTAATATTTGAGTGTTTCAAAGTGATAAATATGAAATTCCGTTATTATTTTTTTTAAATGGTTGACTTTAAAAATTTACTTTTTGCCTCAAAAACCTGTCATTGCCCCCATAGTGCAAAAGTACCACACAAAAACACAAATTCGAATGTTTTACAGATATCTGTTTTAAATGATATCAAAAGTTGTACACCAATTGCAATGAAAGAGGGCTCCATTTCTTTCGAATACATATAGCTACAACCTATTAAATAAAAAATAAGCTCGTTGTTGTATATTTATTTTTTGTGCATTTTTTCAAAAACAAAAAAACAAAATTTTTCTAAATTGTTATTTTTTGGGTTCACTTATTATACCTCTGAAAGTAGTGAGCAAATTTACTTTTTTTTTCAAGATTATTTTGTTGTCGAATTTCGGTTTTTTTCTTTACTGAATTAGGAAACCCCTTCTCAAGTTATGCTGCTATATCGTCAGGTGGTTACTGATTTGCCGTGGTAATAATGTATTTTAAATATATTGTGCGGCAAACCAGTAACCAGCCGACTATATGTTGTGAAAGTGTCCGTATTTTTTACATAACGCTATATCTCGATAACTATGGCTAATAGAAATAATATACGTTTTGTCAACAAAAGCAATATATTTTATGTATTAATTACTTAATATCCCCTCTCTTCCCATTCCTTATTTTTGTTTCATAAGTGATAAAAAAAACGTTTTAATTTATATCAAAATTAAATTTTTATGCTGCACTGAGCATATTGCCTGCAAATGTCAATTTCAACTGCCTATAAATCAGCTGATATTTGTTTTTTTACAAAAATAAAATAATAAAATAGACAGTTATTTGCTTTGATATCGAACGTCATTAAGAAAAACATAATTACTCGTATTGTTAGTGCAAAAAAAAATTACGTTTGGCCAAGATGTTAAGCTTTCGAGCCATAACCGCTAAAATAGCTTAAGCGACAGATTTTTCGGACTTCGTTATTTTGATGAAAATCGACTATTTCTATCGCAAATAATCGATTTTGGTCAAAAAATTAAGTTCGAAAATTATGTCGCTTAAGCTATTTTGGCGGTTATGGCACGCTTTATTGTTTTTATGGTTACGAAGATGCCAATAACAATCATTTAAATTTTTAAATTCCTGCTATAAAATGCTCGAACTTAATAACTATAACTATAGTTTTTAATAGATCTCGATATTTTGAGATTATCGAAATCAATTCGGATTATTTCCACTGAGAAATAATAAAATAAATAATAAAAAAATTTTTTTTAACAAATTTGAAACTATTGAGCAGCTGGAATCTAAAATTTAATTAACTCGTTATTTTAAAACCCATATCTATAATTGCCATAAAATTTAAGAAAAATGTACTTATGTGAACTTCTCCGAGAAAAGGACCCAGTGTATCAAAGTCAATAAAAATGAGAAAAACATTAAAATTTTATTTTTTAAATGCGTTTTTCTCAAAACTTCGGTTTCACACACTAGGTCCCTTTTCTCGGAGAAGGTCACATATATTGCTCTAAAAATTCTTGTTAAATCGATTTTCTTGATTCTCTTGAAATTACAGAAAATTTATAAATTTTCAAATGTTATTAAATGACTCTTTTGTAAATACGATTTTTTAAAAGAAAAAACATATTAAAACATAACAAATCACAATCATAAATTATGATTCTATTTTTTAATATTTGTCCTTAATCTTCTTTAGTTCTGTTAAACCAAACTAGCAAATTAATAAAATTTTATTTTTATTACAACATAAAAACAGGATTGTGAATAGTATATAGCAAATATTATATTAAAAAAACAGGAATAAAAATTTTTAATAGATTATTGTAGCAATAAACAAAGAGAATTTGTATAAAGTTTGTATATATTGTTGTATAAAAAAAAGCTTAAGCACTTGCACAATAAAATATATTTTTAATTGAACATTAAATAAAATCTTAGAGAGAAGTATGAGTTAAATTAAATTAAGGTACACATTTAAAATATTAAAGAAAAATGTTAAACGTTGAAATTATTATGATTTTGGCTGAGAAAATATAAAAAGATTAAAAATATATATTTTTCGGTTTTATGTATTTTTTAAAAAAGTTTATTTCTTCAAATAAAATAAATGTCACACGTGTAATGAGATTACTCTGTAATTCGAAACGAAATTTGTTCACTTCACAACCTTTTGTATGTGTAGTATGTCGCCAAGTTGTGCAATAGTTGTAAGATTGTTGTTTTTAATTTCTATATAAACGTTTGCTACAACACCTACAATTGCTCAATTCACAACCCATTGTAGAAGGCATAGTTTGTACGAGTACAAACGTTGTTGGTACTTTCTATGTAAACATTTCGAGCCATAACCGCTAAAATAGCTTAAGCCACACATTTTTTGGACTTCGTTTTTTTTTTTTTGACGAAAATCGACTATTTACGATCGCAAATAATGGATTTTGGTCAAAAAATGAAGTTCGAAAATTGTGTCGCTTAAGCTATTTTGGCGGTTATGGCACGACTTGTTAATAAACAATGTACCAACACCTCATGTACTATAAATATGTATATATAAACTTACAAAATTGCTAATATTTTTTTAAATATACTTACTTTAATTTTTCTTTATTAAGTTAATAAAAATTAGTGGAATTATATACATATATAAATAAAAATTTCAAAAGAATTTTGCAACTAATACTGATTTTGTTTAAATTAAATACAAAATATTTTATATATAAAAATCAAAAACTCAATTTTCTAACCTTGTTCATGTAATGACAATGAAGAAAGGAAATAAATAAAAAAATTCAAATATTTTAAAATTAATTTTTACGTTATTTTTATTCTTTCTCTTCTTCTTTTTAACTGTTCGACACTTTTAAAAGCTTAACAACACTTATAACAGGCCGTGCACAAATACCTTAGTTATAGTTAATACAATCTACAATCTACAGTGGTTGTGAATTGAGTAATTATTATTATGATGCAAATTCCAAAGTGTTTTCTTTAAGTGTAGCTTTAATTTAATTAAGAAAGTGTATTATTATTTAGAGCTTTTAAGCACAAATAGTTTTTATGCAATATGTAAGGTTATTTGCACTGTTCTTAACACAATAATGACTTCGATGACTAATTAACTGCCAACAGATAACTAACCTAGTTAGATGACACATCACCTATTTTCAACTTAACCTAAGACTTCTTGAGATTGTTGACAACATTCAGAAACATTAAGATAAAAAGTTCGTTTGGGTTGTGTGTGTATGTAAAGGCCATCGAAATTTTCCGCTTTAGGTTTAGCTGCTTTCATTTACGGAAGTTACGGGAATGAACTACGTTGATGTTAACAAAAATGCCATCATGTATATTAACAGCATAATTAAGTTTAATAAGAAGATAGCTTTATTTCCACACTATCCTATAGAGCAGCTACGTCCACGCCATGTGCACAATGTGCAAACTTTTACAAAAAGCTTTTGGGCTTTCACACCGAAGAGAGTACAACATCCACAATAACAACAACACAACAGACAACAATGCTTGCTCTTACTTTCCAAAGAAACAAGAACAAATTTAAGAGCTTTCAAAGCTGTTTACCTCAAATGCAAGCATCGGTGTATGTGTGTTTGGACGTAGCTGCTATAGAGGGTTTTTAAATGTTTTAATTCCATGATATGTATTGTACGAGTATTTATGAGCTTTTTTTATGCTGGCAACTCTGATAAGTAGAGCCAGTCTTACATTTGCAGTGTTCAATTTCCACATTTTATTTTCGTAACAATATGTATACAATTCAGAGAACGAGAATGTATTCGGTTTAATATTCAGAATATTTTTATATTTAGAATATTTTTATATTCAGAATATTTTTATATTCACACAGTCTATAAATTTTGTTTGTTGTCGCTTGTGCTGGGTAATTTTAAAAATGTGTATACACATAGTTGTTGGATGTTTATAGTTATACGTATTCGGTTTAAAATAAATGCGTATGTTTTTAGTTTGTGTGTTTTTAATTTTTAGTTGTTTGATGGCCAACACTCAAAAAGTACTTAAAACGATACTTTTACCATTCTCTGATACAAATGTTATTCTTCCAAAGATATAGAACTTTGAAATAAAGCAGCTTGGATGACTCGTGATTGGTTCATATTGGGGACCACTTTGTTCAACAATGGAATTCGTATATCAGTAATAAAAGAGCAATTGGTTTCTTTAAAAGCAATCAACAAACATTTCTATTAAATTGTAAATTGCGAAATTGCGTGCCACAATCTGTGAAAAGCTGCATTGTCCGCCCATAGCTGCTCCACATTAAGGGATATTTGGTTTGATCCATGGTTCCAGGTACAATTTAAAATCTGTATATCTGCTTTAAGGAACATTTCGGTGAAAGACTGAAGTTTGAGGGTTAAAAAGTTCAACCTGTGCAAGAGTTCAAGCCTCAGGTTTCATTACCTGAGGCCTATTCTGCTAGGATATTTTTTTTTTTTTGCCAAAAACTAAATAACGTTCGCCCCGATTGTACTGGGAAAACGGCTAAGAACTATCCTTAGATTTACCAGTAACTATTGTTAACTCTCTTATAATCCCAAAATTATTATTTTACTGGTTCAGTAAAATAATTTTTATTAAAAATACATTGAAATTAATTATTACGGGGTTAGCTGGACTCTACGCCCATTTCGCTATTGCTAATGCAGCTTATCAGGGAACATTTATACAAACAATTTCTTAGAACAACTAGAGATATATTAAGTTATACTTTTATTTAAACAAACAATAACTCAATAATTAACACGTTTTTTTTTTATTTTTCTTACTGACTCTGTTCAGTTCTGGGTGAGCCAAAAGTTACCAGTTTAAAAGTTTAATAACTTTTTCTTTTATTAATTTTTTTCTCAGATTATATAATATACAAAATTTTAGAGCATTTTCTATAACATCTTTCAAAATTTGTGGCTGTAGCGTTCGAATTTCTGCAACAATGTTTGCGTTGAGTTCAAGTATTGTCTCTGCCTTGTTCACATACACTCGCTCCTTCAAATAACCCCAAAGAAAATAGTCGAGTGCTTTCAAATCAGGCGATCGCGCTGGCCAAATAATTACCGAATTTCTGGAAATTATTCGCTCTCCAAAAATTTTACTTAAAAGTGCCATTGTGTCTCGGACAGTGTGGGCAGTGCGGGCAGTGTGGGCAGTGTGGGCAGTGTGGGCAATGTCTCCGTCCTCCTAAAACCACATACCAGGTATGTTTTCTTCAAGAGCAGGAGGCTTATTCTGTATTGCGATGCGAGAGTCAATGCGACTCGAAAACATGCAAATGCGAACACTTCCTATTCTGTGTTACGATGTTCGCAAACTACTTTTTTTATTCGCATTTAAAATGCGAAAATGTGGCAAGTCGGTATTCTGTATTGCAAAACGCATTCGCAAAGCGCAAAAATGTAAGTGAAAAATAATAATTTTGTTTATTTATTCTTAAATTAATTGATAAATTATTCAGGGAAACAAACAACAAGACCACCAAATCGCACCAATTTGAAATAATGGTGGAATTTATGATACAGCCAAAAATTGTTTATAAAGCTGGAATAGAAAAATTTTGCATAATTAATTATTTTCAATGCTTCAAAATAAATTACCGATTTGCTTCTAAGCAATCTTCTTTGCACCCTTTCTTTGCGTTGTTATTTCTGGCCAGCGTTCTTATTTTTGACCGTCGTTGCCACGATTTAAAATAAAACTCGAATGCGATTACGAAAGCCGTATAGAATACCAAATTTCTTTCGCATCGCATTTCATTTGCTCATCGCATTGATTTTCGCATCGCAATTCAGAATAAGCCACCAGGACATAAAAAATTTTCTATGAAAAACCAATACCGCTCTCCACTTACTGTTGCAGCACTTCCATTTTCATTCTCGAAGAAGTAAGGCCCAATGATATTTTCAGATGTGATCCCACACCATATTCTACACCTAATGGAGTGCAATTGGCGTTGATGAATGACTCGTGGATTTTCAGAACCCCAGAACCTACAGTTCTGCTTATTAACAAAGCCATTCAAATGAAAATGAGCTTCATCGCTCATAATCAAATTTTCAATAAAGTTGATTCTCTTGATTCTATTATTCTGGTTCTTTGTTCAGTTGTGAATCTCTCCATTATTTATTCTCCAAGTGTTATTTATATAATCTTAAAAAAAAAACATTAAAAAATATATAAACGAAAACGTTATTAAATTTTTAAGCCCCATGGTAACTTTTGGCTCACCCTGTAAGAAGTATGCAAGAAGAAGTATGTAAGAAGTATGCAATGAAACTAAATGCAAAAAACAACAACAACTATTCATTATTTTCGCAAGAATACAGTGTTGCCACACAAGTCTTTTTGCCCGGGTGTTTTTGTTTTTTTTTTTGGATTTTTTTACTTTTAGATGATTCATTCATTCATTGCTTTCTCAGCAAAAGTTGCACCGTCACTAAGATGCATTTTTTTTTAAAGGAACGTATTTTTATGACTTATGTTTGCTTTTTTAAGCTTATTCCTAATTGTGTAAAAATCTGTCACTTCTAAGCGAGATTTTATTACTTGTGTTGGATAGTTTAAATTTTTCTCTGATAACTACAAAATTTTCGTCGGCGTACTTTTGTGCTGGGGAATCTAGATGGTGTTTTTAATACAACAAAACTAACTCTTAGTTCAAAAATTCACCATTTCATTTGCTTAAAATTTAAAATCATCCATACATTACTGTCTCTATTTACATACATAAATATAACTCGTACTGATAATATATAAATATCTAAGTACTTCAATTAATGAATAATATAATCTAATGAAAATATAATAATAATCTTCTTATTTAAAACACATAACATGTAATTAAATTTTTATATATAATTTTCATATTTAACATATTAGATAAATGAAAAGTGTTTGTACATCATCTAAATATTTATTTAAATTATGGTAATTTTTTAATTACTCTAGCATATTGTAAAACAAATAAATCAAATGAAACGAATATAAATATCACTCACTTATTTATACAGTTATTAAAGTAAGTTAAAAAATAATAAATGAATTAAATGATTAAAAAAAATTAAGCAACATCACTTGTATACATTTTTCTAAACTGGTGTGATATATGCGAGCAGCAATTGCAATAACAGGTAAGTGGTCTGCACAACTCGGCGATATTTACTGTAACCTAGTTCTAAATATATGTACATAGAATTGACTATGAAAAATAAGCTACATATAATTTAATTACTTCTCCTATTCTATTAATATTGATCATTCCCTTCAACACAAGACGATTTTGTATATGCGATATATGATAATAATGAATATGGCGACATAAAAATGGTTCACTTCCTGAGTTGTCTTATTTTAGCGTACTTTATAAGGACTAGATATATAACAGTAACGGCCTAATTTTATGTATTTTTATATGTTTATAGATCATAAGCCTTATTCGGAAAAGTGCTTAAGTCATGTTAGGTAAGCACGTTAACTACAAATCCGAAGGTCCTGGGTTCAATCCCTGTATCCGACAGTCATTAAATAACAACAGCACGCATTTTTCTGATGTGCATTAGTGTCCCTTTGTGTCAGTTGTTGTAGGAAAGTTCAAGTGATGAAGGCATAGTCACTGGTCAGTGAACTATACCGACTTCAGCAGATACTAATCCTAATGTAACATCAGAGCGCCCTCCTTCGATGTGTAGCAAAATCATCGGCGAAGTAAAATAATCAATAAAATGGCTACAAGACACAGCTTCAAAAAATTAATACGCCTCATTTAACATCAGAGAGGCGCTGCAACACTGCATTATAAAAAAAAACATGCGAAAAGCAGAGTTGTAAAAGAATGAAGCTTTCCTCTATATCTTCTTTCACCACCTGTCTTCTCTCTCACTATCCCTTTCCTAAAAGAAGGTAACACCTAGTATTAGCAGTAGGCATTAATTGCCTGAGTGTTACTTCTCTTTTATAAAAAAAAAAAAAAATCCACTTAAACTAGTTTAATTAATAAAATTAATAAATATTTCCAGGTTCAGTTTAAATTTAAAAATCTCTAACTTCAAAACAAAACACGCAGCATGTGCATTACCTATTAAGAAAAGGCTGAAAGCCAAACATTTTCCAGTGTTTTATTAAATCAAGTAGGCAATTTAAATTATAATAGCCTTATTTATAAAACTTATTAAGGCTTTATAAAGGGGTTTTAAAACAAATTTGCATACAAAATTTTTCTTAAAAAAGCCTTTTAAAGCCTTAATAAGTTTTATAAATAAGGCTGTAAAAATTTTATAAATCTGAATTTGAGTTTATTTAAATTATTATTTAAGGTTTTTTAATTTGTCAATTTTTTTTCTTTCGTATTTCACTAGCTAAAAGCTTGGTAAAATATTTATCAAATAACAATTTGAAAACAATGTTAACAATAAATAAATAAATGACATTACTCATGCAATGGGAAAAAAGATTTTATTTTTTTTTTTACTATTAAATTTATAAATTGCAATAACGCAACATATTCATTAAAATAAGCAAATTAATAATAAATATATGATTTATATAAAAAATTTATAATGTTAAATAATGGCTAATTTATAGCAATTATTGTGTTTTTGTTTTAACATTAATTATATGACACACACTTTTTTGCAAAGTATTAAAATTGCGTTTTTTTTTTAATCTGACGGTCACCAGTACGATTATTTTCACCTAATCAATATTTCACGTTGTTATACAAGTATGTTTGGGGTGAATGTAAGGCTATCCTATTATAATGCCATGGTATTGTACGATACCATTGTTGTGTAAAAAAATACCTTTTAAAAGTCTCTTTGAGCTAAAGTCATCAAGTTCTTTCTTACAATTTTATCATGTATATATGTATGTATCATGTATATATATGTATATGTATATTAGAGTGGCCGTTAGTTGTATGGAGGATTTTTTTTGTTGATTTCTTTTATTCTCACCCCCAAATCGGTTGTTTTATGTAAAAAAAAAAACAAAACAATTTCAAAGCGATAAGTTGTGTTTTAGGGGGTGCGTCCGGCCCTCAAAGTTAGCCCGCAACCCTATATATTCGATGTATTTTTTTTTCTTTTAGTTTTTTTGTTTAGTTTTTTTATGACTATATTTAATATACATATATGTATATGAAATATATTGTAAACGCTTAGTAAAATAATTTCCATATAAATGCAATTTCGGTATATATAATTTTTGGTATTTTGTTGCTTATTTTCTTCATTATTTCCTAAAATATGAATTTTAGCAAAAAAAAATTTTGAGACTACTGTTGTAGACTAGAAGAGCTAAAATATTGCCATACATCATTTTCTTGTATAATGTATTTTTAAAAAGATAGTCATATGCAAAAGTTTACATTGAAAAATGGGCTTGAAGGCCAACTTTTAGGGGCGGTCTCACCCCTTAAAACACAACTTATCGCTATGAAATTTGTTTGTATTTTTTTTACATAAAACTGAACCGATTTGGGGGCGTGAGAATATAAGAAATCAAAAAAAAAAATAAATAACGGCCACTCTAATGTATATCAATATGTTAATTCGAAAAAAAAAATTAAAAACAATTCAAAATGCAGGTGGTTTTGTTGTTGCAGATTTTGGAAAATTATTTTTCAGATTTTTCAGATTTTTTAGCCAATTTTTGCAGATTTTTGGTAAAATTTCCTGGCAGCAGTGCCAATGGCCGTGAGAAAAACAATTTTTTCACACATTTCAAGAAAAAATGAAATATCACTCATACGTATACGTATCTACTTGTAAATAGTGCGCGCATTTTTTACATCCCAAAAGTATGCAACGGATTAGGAAGTAGTTATTTTCAATATCAATCATACGCAGTACTGCCAGATCCTAAAAATTGTTTCGCCTAAATTGACTTAAAAAAGGTAAAAAATAATTAAAGCGCTAAAACATAATGCTAAATCTTAATGTGTACTTCTTTTTAAACGAATTGTTTCTTTTAAAGTTCTTATTTTTGCAATTTCTGCTTACATCGCCTTACTAATATTTATTTCCTTTGAGTGAAAAAAAATACATAAAAAGGCATGAAGTTAGCATAATTGACAAAATAAAGCACGCGCTTAACGATTTTTGGCCTATAATTTCACATTAAAAATCACGCTAGTGTGTGAAAACTACATTATGCGCCGATTTTTAATGTCAAATTGTATAGAGGATCTTGTTAAAACTTAAGCGTAACCAACTAATTACTAACGATAAACTGTTTGATTCAGACATGTATTTATTGATTTAAACCGTTTTTAATCATGTTGGATTCTATAAAATTGTCTATTAGTTATGTATGGAACTATTTAACTTAATAAATACATGTCTGAATCAAGCAGTTTTTCATTATTAATTAGTTGGTTACGCTTTTTTTACGCTTGTGTGGCATTTGACACACCGATGTAAAACCGGCCTTAGTTAAGTTTTGTCACTTATGCTAACTGTATAATTTTTTTTTACACCCATTAATGCCGAAAAAGTATTTGAAGCAAATCAAAAATATAAATTCACGGACGGTTCTTGGAGAGCAAGTATTTTCTCACTTACGTTTCGTTTATAAACAACATTTACAAATTGGTTTTTTAAAAATATTCTAAGCTTTTCGCCTATTTTATTTTTACGTAAAAAGTACAAAGTTTGTATAGTCTTTGCATACGGTGCTTACACAGATCCAAAGTTGCGAAAGATTGTAACCATGGGCATCAACTTTGCAACCGATGTGCTGATTGCATGCTTGCGGTGTTCTTAATACTTATCAACAACATTTTGAAAGAGTATACATTGTCAATGTTTTGTACTACACTTTGTTGGAAGATCTTATGTTCTTTTTGTTTGTCATTTCATATCTTGAACGTTTTGAAGTTAATATGATTGTAATTTTGGAAAAATAGTTAAATAAAACATCACATGTTCGTGTATATTTGTGCATACTAGAGCTGAGCACAAGATCTTTGCTTGCTTAATCTTCATGATGTACATTATTGAATTCTCTCTTTTGATTTTATGAGAACACTAAAACTGGTATTAAATTTTATCAAAAGCATGCAACAGCATTTGTTTATCAGCCAAGCTAGGGCATTAGTTCTTGTCGAAGCATATTTCACTACTGCACACCGATTGACAATTCGTCGCCCCAGAAAAGTTTTGCTTCTTGAAAAAATGAGTTAAGTATGGAATATACTTAATCAGAAATGCATTTTACGAAATTTATTATATTTTCTGATTTATTTAGCATTCATTTTGCTCCATATCCACTATTTTTAGGTTAAATAAGTATAGTTTTGCTGCACAGGCCACTGTTTGGCGATTGTGTCAAATTCTTCCTACTAAAACATACGAAGTAAAGTTAACTCTTGTTTTGCCTCATTTATATAAAAAATTAATAATAAATAAAGAAGCAAAACAACAAAATTCTCAATTCACATCAGTAAAGTATACGTATTGAGTGAAAAAGCTACTTTTTGAAAATAAATAAAGAGGCACAAAACGTACTTTTACTTTTACAATAAAGTAATATTAACTTCTGAGGTGTACAATAAAAATATTGCCCACTTGTCACAACAGTCTATTCAACTTTTGTACAATGGTTTTGTGTGTTTTATGTTTCCTTGTTCTCTATTTTTGCTTTACACTCACTTACGATCACCACTGAAAAAAACTACAATGCTGTGCACTTTTTCATAGCTTGTGCTCAGTTCCAGTAAATACAGATTTACTTAAAATTATGTACTTTGTATATTGTTACAAAATTGATATAAAATATAAAAATGATTTTAAATTCGTGCATATTTCATATATATATTTATATGTAAATAAATGATTCGTTCTTATATATTGAATGCATCATCAAATGGCTTACACGGGCATATTACTAATCTAGAGAAAGTTGCATAAATTATATTGCTAAAAATTATGTAGATTATATTATGATAAAATGCATGAAAATTCTAAATAAACAATTAAAAAATGCTAAAGAAAATGATACCTGCTCAATTAAAAATTTTGCAGCTAAATCAATAAAAAACAAGATAAATTTAGCTGTAAAAATGCTAAAATGGTCACGCTGATCATATGCATCATACGCATCATTGTTGAAGTAATGTAAATATTTTCATTGGACGTGGAGAGATCTTTAACAGAAATTCAAATTAAACTTTTTCGTATTCTTCTTCTTGTTATTTTCTTCTTCTTCTTGTTTTGAACTGCAAGCATGTGTTTCGATAACACTGTGTGAACTAATTCTGATGACTAGGGAAAGGATTTGCATGTAAATACATGTTTTTTGTCGTTGGTCGTAGATCAACATAAATAAAATATATTTGCAAATCACCAAATTTGCAACAAAGTGGCATCGATTTGTTAGTGCATATTTTTACATATTTTTTAATAAATACATGTTTTTGCATATTTCATTATAAATGTATATTTTTAACACATTTTTTTGTTTTTTCATGCTTAAGTCGAATTTTGGGTTTTTGATTAGTTGGAAATGCTGCATTTTTTACAACTGTTTAAGAACAAAAAAAGAGGAAATCGAAGAGATATCGCATTATTTGTGATATTCTGCCTTATCGTGGCGTATTTCAAATACGACTACGACAGTTTGGTAATAGATTATAGAAAAACTGTTGAAGTCTAATATAATCTAATCTATTACAAAATCCTCGTAGTCAAATTCGAAATACGCCAATCACGATAAAGGGGGATTACTAGATATTCAAAAACACCATAAGACTCCATCAACTCATTTGAAAAATTCAATACATTGGCTTAAGTCAAGAATATTAAAAAAACCACCAGAGCATGGGATAATAGCGCTTTTAAACCCAAAGATTTTTGTGTAATTATTTTTTAGCGCTCCCTACTGGTTCCGCATTAATTTGATGTGAATATAAAGTGCTTTTGTAGGCTCATTTGCGTGTTGCAGCCTTTAATGAAAAATATCCAGTGATACGATACGGATACATCCTATAGTAACTAGATGGGGAACGTGCCAGAAGGCTGTCGGATACTATATTTCTATTAATAAAATTAAATAAATTTTAAAATCAAAAAACTTAAGCACTAAATTCCTATTTGTGCTTTCTTGTTCACACTAACTATAGCCCAATTAGAGGCTTTTCTTACTTTAACAGCTGAAGTTGAATTAATTGAAGATGCGATAAGAAAAATTTTGCTCTGAAAAAAAAAAAATTTGAAATAGTCATACAAACAAGTTATGGACTTAAAAAATATGAAACAAATTGCATCAAGAGTTTATAGTTCTAACAAATAAAATTTTGAAACTGAATATTCCACAAAAGCATTCAAATGCGCACCAATAACTTCTGATGACGTGGAGCGTTTATTTTATTCATTAATGTACGTAAATAAAAGTTCGACTTAACTTTATTTTGTATTTCATATGATTTAACAAATTTTTTTAAATACATATTTTTATATTTTTACTGCATATTTTATGTACATAAAATGTGATTTTAAATGCATTAAAATCCTTTCTCTACTGATAACTAATAAACCTAATGATCTAATCATAATTGAATAGATAACTTTGTAATTTTTGAAATTCGATTATACCCTCAAAATCGAAAGATATCGGTAAAATACTTTTTTTGCGATTTTGAGGTTGTATTTCATCATCAGAGAGTGTTTTGTGGCATGTTATCGAGTCTATCAATATCAGTTTGCCAGAGTGAAAGTTAATTAGTTTTTTAAAAGACCAACTCGACTTCTGCTGCAATAGGATATGTTTTGTAATCTGTTTTAAAAGCGTGATTGAAATAATATTTAAAATAGTTTAAAGCAAGAATAACTTATTTGCCCAAATTTTACTTTGCTGCTAAGACTATAATATTTTTGTTTGAACCACTCCTCAACTACGACATAAAACACTTACAAAACATGTAAATATGCTGATACATTAAGGAAGTATTTGCAGCAGTTTAAATAAGTACAAAATAAATGTAAATTATAAAATAATCAAATATCTATACAAGAACAAATAAATTTTGCATGTGCTTCTGCTTATGTTTATATGAAGATTATTTGCATATGAACACATGTATGTACATATGTATATGTGTGAGCATTTCTTACCCTGTAGTAAATAAAATAATCAACTGAGAAAAAACACTAACTTATAAATTAATTGTTTTGCAAGTGACTACAAATTGGTTTAAGTCTCATGCAGATATCAACCAAACCTATTGAATAGAAGCACACGTAAGAAATAAAAAAAGCAAAATAAGTAAATAAAAATAAAACAAAAAAACCCAAAGAAGCATGTCATGAATTCAAAAGCCAAAATATTTTTGTTAAAAAAAAACTAAATAATTTCAATACTTAATATGTATAATATTTCTATTCGTATTTTCGGTTCGTATGTATGTATGTATGTACGATTTTTTTCTGCCTGTTTCACGATGTCGACAAGAAATTTTCGTTCGCTTATTTATATTGAAAACAAAAACAAAATAAGAAAATTTGTTTTTGTGAATATCCCTGCAAGCATTTTATGAAAAAACTGATCATATTCGAGTCATTTACGACTCCTCTGCGCGATTAAAATAGGCATATATGAGCTCATTTTCTGATCATAAATGATTGTTTTCTCGGAAGAAAATGGTACCCTACATGCGACTCTTCTTGAGGAGTCTTTTATTACCCGCCTTACTGATCAGTTTCAACTCATTTATAACTCATATATTTTAATGATTTTCGAGTCTTTTTCGAGTCATTTGTTAGCTGTATTTCTAATTATTTGCGGGTCTTTTTCGAGTAATTTTTAGTCGTATTTCTGATTGTTTGCGAGTCTTTTTCGACTAATTTTTCAGTCCTATTTCTAATTGTTTGCGAATCATTTATGAGTAGTTTTTTAATCACATTTCTGATCGTTTGCGAGTCTTTTTTGACTTGTTTTTTCAGTCATGTTTGTAATCGATTACAAAAAGAAATATTTTTCGATTTAGATTATTAATTATTTTAGTTTATTACAATAAAATTATATAAATTAAATTAATATTAAATTATATAATAAATAATAATATATAAATGTTTATTAAAAAAATTACATTAAAAAAGGAATTGAATTTATAACAAAAAATATTAATAGTGATATTCATATTTTTATAAATGAAATTTAATTTGGATGTTTTCTCTTAGTCAGCCGGTCCTTCGCATGTACAAAATGCTTTTGTAGCACAATTTTAGACAATTAGACTTGCAAGGAAAGTATACCGATGCAAATTATCAGATCTTAATGTAACTCAGATATATTGTAGAGAATACAAATTAAATGGACACGTATTTTCCCTTGCTAGACGTGTACCTACCTTTAATAATTGTTATTAAGTAGATCTTTTCCGCACTTGACTTAGTGCTCGTCCGAGATTTCAGACTTCAAAGATTTAACTTCTTCGAGCAATTGAAGAACAAGATTATCGGTGTGAGGAACATAAGCATTTTGCACTAGAAAAAAAATTATTTTGTTTAAATGAAAAAACAATTGATTTGATTTTTTACTTACAAGTTGTTAAATTGGGTGTACTGAAACTCTCCAGAGTTAAAAACAATGCTCTGCTACATTACTTTTTTTTTATTTAAAAATCACATTTCACAAAATTGTATTTATTTTATATAAGTTTAGAGATTTTAATATAATATATATAATTCAAACTTCAAAACAGTCATATTTCAAACATGACATGATATATTTTCGATTGCTGTGTTATTGTTTTTTCAATAAATTACTTTTAAAGCATAAGGACGAATTATTTCGAGTCTTTTTTCAAGCGCGCAAGTGATTAATCAGTTTTTAATCGTCAAAAGTACTCGAGGAAGACTCCTATGTATGATCCATTTTCGATTTCTGTGTGTTTTGTTATTGTATTTTCAATGAATAACTTTTAAAGCATAAGAACGACTCTATTTCGAGTCTTTTTTCAAGCGCGCAAGTGTTTAATCAGTTTTTAATCGTTAAAAGTACTCGAGGAAGACTTATTTAGGTGATTTTTGATAAAATAATCTTCTAAATGCTAGTAGGGATAATAATAATAAATATTTATACATACATATACATTTATCTACATATTTACATAGATATATATGAATATATACATATGTATATGTCTATATATACAATATAAATAAACATATATCTTTTTTAACCCACCGACCAAAAAAGGGGTGTTATAAGTTTGTAGTGTGTGTCTGTGTATCTGTGTGTCTGTCCGTGTCCATGCACAGCCCAAAAGGCTGGACCGATTTTGATTTTGTTTTTCTGTTTGAAAGGTGACTTGATCGAAAAGGTTCTTAACCTTCATAGGGTCTTTAAAATTGTTGACGCTAACGCTCTTCGGGTCAGAATTGACCCTTAATAAAATTTAACTTTATTTTGGTTTTATAAGAGTTTATATAGTTCTAGCTAGATCCAGTATATGTATGTGAGATGTATTTTTTAACATTTATTATTTTATTTATAAAGTGTATGCCACATACATAGTTAGTTCAAGTAGTATATGTACATAGGATGTGATATAAAATGATTTAATACTAATGGTTACATTCGCTGCATAAAGTTATTGTTTCACAGTGCAGTTTGTATACAAATTTTTTGCAAGTTATACATACTAGTGGTGTTTTATTATCTGTTTTAGGGCATATCTGGCATAGACTTCTTTTGGTTGCATTTTTAACTGGTTCTTTAGGTTTGGTCGAAGTTGACGGCTGCTCACCTACATAACGCAGCTTTTGTGCAATTCCTCTAGAAAATGGGGCTCTGGGTAAAGTTTTTCGGCACTTTATATAAGGCATAGTAAGTTGTAATCCTAAATTTTCTAAAAAGTGTCGACGTTTGGCAAAACAATTTTCTTTCCAGCCATACTTGGCCGCTTTAAACATCACAAAAGCATTATAAGCTGAAATATCTATCATGTTACTGAACACCACTTGAGGCCACCGATTAGTCTTTCTCTTACAAGTAAAACATGACACAACTTTACCCAGCAAATCTACCCCTCCTTTACATTTATTGTAATCTAATATTATCTGCGGTTTTTTGTCTTCACGATTACTGACTTCTGGGCTGTGATGCAAAGTGCTGAGAAGATTCACAGACTTATTTTTTTAGGAATATATGAGAGGAGAGTTGTACCCTCTGTAAAAATAAATAATGATAAAAACACAGATCTGCTTTTGGTTGCCAATATCTCCGGCGGTAATTCAGCCTTATTTTTACGTATAGTTCCCAATAAAGTGATTTTTTCTAGCAATTTTTGTCCTAATCGATAAGACGTAAAAAAATTATCTGCAGTCACATTATGACCTTTCAGACCAACTGTCAAATCGAGAACTACACGCATGCTTTGGTTTTTTTCAGGCATAGACCCTTGTTCGACCTGTAGCAGAGTTGCAAAGCACCCAAAATTTTAAACCATATTTAGCTTGTTTCGATGGTATATATTGCCGGAAAGGACATCTTTCTCTGAATGCCACCAGCTGCTCATCGGCTGTTACATCTTGAGATGGATTATAAAGTTTGGGCAATATTTCAACCCATGCATTCCATAATTCACGTATCGGTGCAAATTTATCTAAAATTCGTATTATTGTCAAATCGTATCACTCTTGAAATACTTTTGAGTCTTTTCAATGGCATGATTGCTCTAAAAATTGGTCTACCCTTTTCCGAATCCCACAAATTTTCCGTACTTTCATGGTTTGACCTATACACTCCAGCCAACAGTACTGGTCCAATCATCACCAAAAACACGTTTACCTTCATTATTTGTATTTCTCAAAATAATGTGCATCAGAGGAGGTGGGAAAAATAATTGGAAGCTAGAAAACTCTTCCTTTGTAATTCTTGAACATGAATAACGAGTCAAGCCTGGAGTCATACTGATAATGTTCTCTGCTTGGATACTTCCAGTTCTATTTATAAACGGTTCCTTGAAATATCTTATTTCGCCATTTTTCGATGTAATCGCCGGAGTAGACTCAATGTCACCATCACTTCCGCTAGAACTTTCAGATGAGTGAGCATATTCCAAGTTATCTTCAGTTTCTGAACAAGTTTCTTCCTCATCTGATCATCGGGTCAAATTTGACCCGAAGACCTTAAGTGTAAAAAATTTCATAAATGGTTTTTTTGCAATTTTATATTTCCAAAAACCTAATTTAGCTTTTCAGATTTAATATTAAATAAAAGTCGTAAAATAATAAAAACATGCATTACTAATTTTAGTAAAAAATTCTTGTTTTCTCATAAAATGGGTCAAAATTGACCCGAAGACCCTATGAAGGTTAACCATGTTTGAAGAAAATCGATCCAGTCGTTTAGAAGATATCACATTATTTCTGGATATATCGGGGGTTTTTAAAATTTTTAATTTTTGTTATTTAGGTTTATTTACTATAATATTAATTAACTACAAATTGGTTGAAAAATAAGTAGTTAGTAGTCAAATTAAAAGTCATGCAGAGATGGCCAATTGACTGCTGCCTATGACATGCCTATGTTAAAATAGTAAGTCGGCGACAAGTAAAAAAGTTACTTAATCAACCAGTTGTGGTTATTAAAAAACCAGTTTGAAGTTACTTACAAATGGGTTTGAGTTCCTATAGGGTACTTCCTTAACACATACATATAAAATAAATACATATTTATATATATTTATTTATATATGCATGCATATTATCATTCGAGTAAAACTAATAAATTACTTATAATTGTGTATGCATTTAGCAAAACTAATTTGTAGGTATTTGCTATAAAACTCGTTTGCACTTTAACAACTTAAATGTTGTTTACTCTTAAGGGACTTATAAATTAGTTTAGAAATTAAGTTTAGCTTTAAATATGCATGCAAAAATAAAATATTCTAGATGGACCAAACGAAATTTAAAGGTAAAATCAATAGTTTATATTTCCACCACATGTAATATTTATACATGGTAAAATAATTGACAAATTTAATACATTAGAGAGTAAACCAATCAATATTTCAATTAATTCAATTATAAAATTTTAATACAATCAAATACCACATCTTAACAGCTTTAGAGCTTAAATATGACATTTTATACATGTTTACATTAGAGATGACAATTTGCACTTCAATTTGCATTTGAATAAACGTTGGACTTGAAAAACAATTTTCATGATTAATCGCTGTAATACTTCTTATGAAAATAATTTTTTTTTTCGTTTCTTAATGTGTAGTTTCCACATTACAAACAAGCAACTTATCTTTATAGTTTATATGACTTGAGAAAGCACTTAATTTTTTTTACTGATTTTCGTACAAAGTTTTCCAGGTGAGTCGGCTGCCTGGTTTGTGGAAACAGGGAGAAAACCTTTCCCCTTGAATCTTTATATATAATTTATATACTTTATATATAATTTTTTATATTTTAAGTATATTTTTGTTTTTATTTTTTAGAGACAGCTGCTATACTAATATAATGAAATTTTATTATGAATTGACTTACACCAGACAAACACCAGAGGGCTTAAGCACAAATTGCTATTGATTTTAAATTTCCATTCAAAATTTTACTTTCCGATGAAGATCATTTTTTGTTGAATGGGTAAGTAAATAAACAGAATTGTCCCATTTTGGAGGACGGAGAGGCCACAAGCTTTTGTCAAACACCATTACATCTACAGAAAATTACTGCTTGGTGCGCTTTATGGGCTGGCGGAGTCATTGGCCCATATGCCTTCAGAATGTTACTGCCAGTGGTGAATGGTATAGGAACTTCAATTAGGTGGCATTAATTTTGTAGATATGTTGCTCCAACAGGACTGAACCACATGCCACATAGCGGGCGTTACGATTGATTTACTCAAAGAAAATATTGATGAAAAAATAATTTCACGTAATGGCCCAATTAATTGGCTCCCAAGATCGTGTGATTTAACCCCATTGGATTACTTTCTTTAGTGTTATGTTAAATTACTTGTCTACGTCGATAAACAACAAACAATAGAACACCTGGAAATCCTCAATTCGAATAGTTATCGGTTAAATACGCCCGCAAATTCTGCAAAAAGTTGTTGAAAATTGGTGTTCCATATTGCACCTTCTACGCGTCAGCTGTAGGGATCACATGCCAGAAATCTTATTTTAATATTAATTTCATAAAATGTTCTTTCCAATAAAGCAAGTTTCATTGATATTAAAAATGTCCTTGTTTTATTATGATTTAAACTTGTGTCACTCTATAAAAACATCCTTTACATGCATAATGCACTGAGCATCATGCGTAGCTTAACTTTTTATTTGTTAATTGGCAGCAAACTTGCTTTGCTTTTGATAATGAAGGTCTAGGGAAAAACACAGATATATTGGAATCACCAAATTTTTTTTGGATTATAAGAAACTAAGATTTCAATAATGTATCTATCAATATTACCGGGCAATAATTTTATTAAGGTCTAAGCTATTTTTATTTTCTATCGATTACGACCGTAATTTTTTTATATTGACCATTCTATTGCCCCTAATAAGCAATTATAATTATAATTAGTAAAAATCAATTAAAAACATAATTTAAATTAAGTTGGCTTAAACAAAAACACATTCGTAAATTTTTATTGAAATAAATGCACAAGCAAATTGCACGTTTTAATTACATACGAGGATTAACAAATAATTCAAGTAAATTATGATGGTCAACATAAGAAAACTTAAAATGGCTAATGGAAACTTTGGCAATGGTCCAGAGCCGTTTTATGGTCCAGAGCCGTTTTGTGGCGTAAGTCGGTCGACTATAACATCTCTGATCAAAGAAGATGACACTTCGATCGCTAAGGAAATATGGCTGTCTTCTCCAGGTTTAAAGCAGGCCAAAGCTTTGATCCGGCCATTTACATATAATGGCATCCTGAACTTTAACAGGAATAATGAGGTAACCATAATCAAACAGCAACATACTATGATTGAATTATATGGTTGCAGTCAAATCATATTATTGTCAATGGAAAAGCAAAGTTTAAATAATATTATTTTCTGAGTTAATAATAATATTATCTACAAAAACAATTAGCTTTGTTATACCTAATCTTATTATTGTAAATAAGACAACACAATTGTTAGCTGTGACTAAAATATAATTGAGACTTACCATACCATGTTCTAATATTATAATAATATTGTTAGATACGACCATAGTATTATTTTATATAATAATAATATTTTGTTTTTAATTATATATTTATTGGCAAATCTTTTGTTTAAAACAGCTGTGCGGTAAATCCGAAATAAAAATAAATTAATATTGTTGAAATAAAATTTATGTATGTATAGAAATGTATGTATACAAATGTTTACACGAAATACAGACACATCTGTATAAAGAGATATACATACATACATACATACATACATATGTACATATTATTTTTATTTATCTACCTTTTATTTATACTTTTTTTATTTATTTAACACCACGCGTGTACTACCGATAGCTTACAAACGAAACACTGAACTGACAGAATGTGTTTCTGAAAAAGATTTTTTTTAAACTTAACATAGTATGGTTTTGAATAACATTATGTTGTTATTTACATCATATTATTTTTACACAATAATACAAATTATGTTGTAGTCATAAATTTTTAACAAAACTATATTGTTAAACTCTAACCATATCGCACTTTCTATGAATATAATAATGTAATTATTAAATTCAAACATTGCTCTGTTTATCGTAATTAATTAAAATAACAATAACTAGTTTTCAACGACCTCACATTTGTTTCAGAGAACATAATATTGTTTTCTCAACCATTTTACAATCATATCTTTTCTTTGCGTGTTGTTAATGGTTTTTTTCTGGTCACTTTGGACTGAATTATCCTCTGTGGAAAAGTAACCAAGTTCGTTCACCTTTGTGTCGTTTATGCTTGCAAGATGACGAGACGGCGACACACATTCTTTGTGAACGTATCGTATTATGTGACAGTGGAAGACGTGTTTTTCATTCTGAGTTTCTGTGTTCAGATGATATTAGGCGGGCGCTTCTCCAATATCTGTACTGACTTTCATAAGGAGAGTCATACAGAGATTGATTTAATTTAATTCCCAAATATATGGTGCAACAGATTCATCAGGTGTCGCAGTGCCGGTCTTTGGACCAGATCTTCCTCCTATTCTATTATATGGTTCAATAAGCATTTTTCGAAAAATATTGAAGCTGTGTTATGAACACTACTTTGTGGTGCACCCGTCACCCTTGTTTGGAAATGAAAATTTCACATGCTCTTGAGAAAGTGATTGATTTGTGAGATTATCAGTATAGTGTTTTATTGTTTGGCTCAAGTTAAGAAAATAATAACTTAATAATATATTGCAACTTTAAACAAGGTATACAATAGACTTTTACCCAAAATTTTATTTGATACAAAAGTAAAGGCCCTGAGTTGGAGACCGGTCACCGACAAAGTCATTAAATAATAACACCAGCATTTTTTGGATGTGCATTAGCATCCCTTTGCGTCAGTTGTTGTAGGAAAATGGAAGTGATGAAGGCATAGTCACTAGTCACTTAACTATAATGAACTCAACACCCTTCTTCTTCGGTATTATGTAGTAGAATCATCGGCAAAGTAGAATAACCAATAAAAGTGATACTAAACAAAGCCTCAAAAATTTAATGAGCCTCATTGACACCAGAAGTGCTGCAACACTGGCTTCAAAATATTTAAAAATCGTGCAAAAAGTAGACTTGTAAACGAATGAGTCTTTCTTCTATCTCTTCCTTCATCGCCTGTCTTCTATATCACTATCTCTTTCCTACAAAAGGTAACACTTAGTTACATTACCAGACATACATTGTCTGGGTGTAAGTTCTCAAATTTTATTTGATTTGTATATAAATGTCAATTAAAGTTTAATTTTAAGACAAAACCAGTTAAAGGTTTTAAATTAAATAAAACCTGACATGAAGTACTGTGTCAATTATCATCCTCGTACATCTGATTGTTCATATTTGATTTATTTTTATTTGTAGTTTTATGCAACTGACTGACTGAAAATAAATAAATAAAACATAAAATGCAAAAGTAACAAAACCAACAACTAAAAGTTTATTTTCTGTTAAACAAATTATTTTTGTCGGCTTGGCAATAAAAAATATATGTATAATAGGGGTATAACCAATTTTTTGTGCATAGTACCATTAGGTCAACCATGTCCTAGTAACCACGAAAATCATAATCTTTTGTAATTTTTTTTTTTCAAAAAAATTCACTCACCATTTGGTTTTTCTAAACAGGTGTATAAAATATTTGGAACACTTAAAGCACGGACTTGAACAAACAATAATATTATTTTACATAATCTAAAATTATTTCGAGGCTTTCTTGGTGCAATATTGAATGTTCATAATTTTATATGGTGTTTTTATAATTATTTTTTGTTTTAAATAAACATATTATTAATTTTTCTCAACAAAAAAGAAAATTAAAAATTTTTAAAACTCCATCGCGTTTGATGTGTGGACATTTTTTACCTTAGCGAAAAAATAAATATACGTTCCCTTATAGCTTTTTATGCTCTATCAGACTGTGCTATGCCAATTTTAATATTTGAAAAAAATTTTACAAAGTTATATCCCTAATGTATAAGCATAATTTAATTTTTTTCATGACAATTTTTCTCAAAAATGCTCTTAAATTCACAAAATTGAATATTTATTTAAATCTTTGTTAATGGCAAGATATATGTAAATATTAAAATTAAAATTAAATTAATGAGTTGCATAGCTTGGTTGCATTAAAATATAAATTTAACTCTCAATTAAATACATAAAATATTTAAATTTAAATAAAAGCCAACGTGTAAGTAAATTGAACGATATTTAAGTTTTCATGGTGGAATCACATTAATTAATATTACAGTGGTATATATTAATTTTTCAGTTATACATTTTTAATATAAATTGATATACATATTTAGGGTGGTTTTTATAGAGGTATAGAACTTTAAAATGCAATAAAACATACATGCATTTTTTAATTTACATGAAATTTACTTTATAATCTTCTGACATTATAATTTATGACTTTTGACATATGACGGCTGGCTCGGACGAAGTCTAATCTGGAGGTCCAATTTTCGATGACTTTTTCCAACATTTGTGGCCGCAGACTGGCAATAACGCGGCAACTGTTGTCCTCCACGTGGTCAATAGTTTCGGGCTTATCAGTGTAGACTAGTGATTTCACATCCCTGCAGAAAATTTGGTGACAATTGATCCAAATGTACTCGTCCTATAACTGGAGATAATGTGGGTGTTATCAAAAGTACGTAGTAGTGTATGGTGAAAAAAGTTATATCGTTTAAATGGTGGCATATTGACCATTTTCGTGGTGTGTCGTCTTGATCTTGAGCCAATTTAATTCGGACTCGGTTTATTATTGTAGTAAACTGCATTGACCATGTTCGATGTGGTCGAACACAGGACCTATCAAATAGTGTAAATATAATGTTAATTGCTCCTTTCAATGTGACTCTGGGATCAGTCCCGTAACTATACTTAGATATTAACCTAAGCTTAAATGGTATTTATACTTTTGAAATATGAGTGGCCCTGTGGTCGAGTGGGTAGTGTGCCAGCCTTTCATGCACGAGGTTGTCGGTTCGAATCTCAAAAAATTTTCAGATTAAAAATAATATGGCATTGCATTTGTAACAATAAAAAATATTTATAAGCGTTAATTGTTACAGTTAAATGTCGAAATTACATTTTAAAATAATTTATATTTATATTATTATACATCGAATAGGTCCCTATGGGATAGTTCAGTGACAAGTCACAAGGTGCATACAAAGTATCAATTAACCCCATCCTAGGCCATCCCCATGTAAAAGTGACTGGTCCGCTTCATAGGAAGTGTTAGAGCTCGGACTGGTCCCTATCACTTGGGGACCGGTTACGTGACTAGTCTTGTGTCAGTTCCATTTCCTGCAGGGATATCCCCACAGAAAATAGTCTAGCGGCTTATATCTAAGTACATTAAAACAAACTTTATCATTGTTTTTTTTCCATCGTGTCACAAGTTTTTTATGACCCTATCTAATATTTTCACGAGGTATGCCAGTCTAATTCACCATAACTTGAAGGTAGCATGTCCGAAGTCGACCACTAAAATACCAAACAAAAAATATATACATACATATATTATTATATCCCTGCAGGAAATGGATTTGACACAAGACTAGTCACGTGATCGGTCTTTAAGTAAAAGGGATATTTCCTATGAAGCGGACCAGTCACTTTTACATGGGGATGGCCGAGGATGGGGTTAATTGATACCTTGTATACGCCTTTTGACTTGTCACTGAACTATCCCACAGTGACCTATTCGGTGTAGAATAATATAAATTATTTAAAAATTTCATTCGGACACTCAACTGTATGTAACAATGAAAACTTATAATTTTTGTTTTTATTGTTACAAATTCAATTATAATTTATTTTTGACGAGATATTTTTTGGGACTCAAACTGACATACTCGTGCATGACAGGCTTGCACACTACCCACTCGACCACAGAGGCACTCATATTCCAAAAGTATAAACACCTGTTAAGCTTAGGTTAATATCTAAGTATAGTTACGGCACTTGTTCCAGAGTGACTTGACGGTCCATTTATATCGATTCATTGTCTTTCCCAGCCAAGTCTTTCTTATACATAATATAATAAACCAAAAAAAAAAAA
Organism: Tachina lurida; assembly: GCA_944452675.1. Lineage (NCBI taxonomy): Eukaryota > Metazoa > Arthropoda > Insecta > Diptera > Tachinidae > Tachina > Tachina lurida. The sequence goes on along the minus strand of OX101754.1, from coordinate 96,051,207 downwards.
AAAATATTCGTAATACATAATACAAGCCCTAGCGGAGTCTTTCTTATATAGACATACTAAACAAAAAAAAATATTCGTAGTACATATACGGTCTAATTCATAAAAAATATTTTAGGTTTATTACAGGTTTATTTGACAAATTTCCCATAGAAATATGTCAAATAAGGAGTTAATAAGCCTGAAATATTTTTTATGAATAAGGCCGATAATATATAGTATTCGTAATAGAGCCATATTGAACTATGAATGAACTAATGGAGAATAAAAGCAAACGAACAAAAATGTGTTCAGATAACATTTACCTTATGAAGAAAGAGATACTTGCTCCCAACTGTTCCTCAATATACACCTTGATCGACGGCTTACATTGAAACACCACATTGACTCTAGCGAACACAAATGAAGCTCAAATTAACTCAGATACATTGGGTGATTAACTAATAGAAATTCAATCCTCAGTCTAGATTGTAAGATTTTAATATACTTTTGAAACCTTTATGACCACACATCCTGCTATTGAAATGTTCAATCTCTTATTAGATTTTTATTAAAATGTAACTGATATAAATTTAATCTAAATATTTTTTAAGCGCAGTTATTGCTTAGCTATCCAAATTCCTGTGTGCTTCGTAGTTCAGCTAATTTGTAGAATACAATTCTCATTATTAACATGTCATGAAGAGTTTTAAAATTATCACTGCGTTATTTTCCGTCGGAATCTGCGAAATTTCAAGTTTGTGCTTGTATAGATTTATAAGCCTTGACACGAACATTTAACAGAGCTTTATTAGTGTCTTAACAGAGCTCTGTTATGCTATAATGCATTTCTAAAGGACTTTTCCAGTAAATGAGGCAAGCCAGACGGAAAAAGTAATGCTCCTCCTTTATTATTGCCCATGAATCTATTTCTGAAAAGCATGAAATTGAACTAGATAGTCGTATTGCCATTTTCTGAAGGATACGCACTTTTTTTTGGCTGGCGGATAATATTGGTCATAGATTTATGTCCAAGTGTTCCTCTAAAAACGTACATACTCAGCATTTCTTGAAGTTCGAGTTTTCAGGAGTTCTTCAAAAAACTTTAAATTTGCCCCACCTGTATTAACATTTTCTAATGTTAAGTACATACGAAACTGTATATGCGCATATTACACATCCCGCTTTCTAAAAGATATTTATTTTTAAATCCTAGTTTTTGATGGATCATGTCCCGCTTTCAGCTTCCAATGTAGAGAAAATCCAATATGTGACGCGCAAAATAGAAAGGGACCTAAGGGTAAAAACCGGTTTTGTTCAGGAGAGCCATTTTAAAGATTTAAATACGTGTATCTTTGGTGTACCATCACTGAGCGTGTTGGTATTGGTCTCATTTGAAAGCGACACATCTCATGACGTCAGGAACGTGTTGGTCAATCTTGAAAACGCGCGTAGGTCGTCCCTACCTCTAGTTTTGTGTAGTTGGTTTTTACTGTTTTCTACCAAGCGCGCTGTTTCCATGAGTTTGATATCAATTTTGCTCGCGTTTTTTCGAATCCAGGTTTATTTTCTGAAATTATTAATTATGAATTATAATAAATACTCATTTATAATTCTTTTAAATCGTGAATATCACTCTGTTAGTACGAAAATTTTTTCACATAATCTTATTATGTTATTCGCGAAAAAAATTTAAAACTAATAACATTCTTACTAACTGTTTTAGGATGTAATGGTGGACGAATTCGATGAAGTGGATTTACTTCATCGCTTAGAATCGGCGACTTCAATTTCAGAAAACCCGCATATCTCTCGTAGGGAACACTTTTGGGGCATGGGATTGGTCTCATTCGATGCTCAGATGTTGTCCACATCAAAAAAAAAGTGAAAATTTATTTTTTTTTACCCTTAGGTCCCTTTCTCTATGCGCTGTCACATATATTTATATTATCTGATAGGTGCTGGACTTAGCTACAATACTAGAACGAGTCCCAATAACTAGAACGAGTCTCTTGAAGCTGTTTAGCTTTGAAGATGTTTAGTAATTCCCCAATACTTTTTCAAGTATTCGGTTGGACATTTTCTGATAAATTTGCATTAGCATTAACGTAATGCAGCGTATAGAAAATATTAAAAAAAACATTTTTACCTTAATATAGAAACCACCTAACTCATTATTTTTTTTTAAATCGAGATTTTGGCTTTCAATATATTAGATACATCACGAAAATGGTGAATATGTAACCATTTACACCATATATCTTCTTTTCATCATACACTACGCCCTACGCCCACTACCATTTTCGCAAGTCGTACGACGAGTACGCTTGGTTCAATTGTCACCAAATTTTCTGCAGGGATATTATATACATATATATTATTTCCATATATCGTCGGCTTATACTGTAAACCTGCTAACTCACTTCAACCAAATTTTACAGGAGAGAAAAAATACTGCTAACATTTTTATACGTACCTTAAGAAATTATCCTAATATTTTTAGCGTTTTCGAACTGTAGAGTTTTAAGTTAAAAAATATATTTTAGCCAGTCGATGCGGCGTCTCATTCTCTCTCAAATGGTTTTAAAATATCATATGATATAAAAATTGGATTTAGCAGGTTTACGCTCTAAGCCGACTAATGATACATTTCATATATCAATTCATATATGAGGCTATCAGCGCAGTGGTGTAACCCACATTCGATTTCTGGTTGCTGTTCTGGTGATAAATACATAACTTACCAACTATCAAACAAAATGGAGCTGAAAAATCGTTTTTGCACAGATCATAATATTGCAAAGTAAAAGAGAAATTGTTTAAAAAACTAGATGTGGGTTACACCACTTAGGCGCTATTGGCCTCATATAACAGTTTTGTCATGTATAATACCATACATTTCCATACATGAATGCATACATATTCATATGGTCGTATGTTTATATTAGAAATATATGGACCATACATATTTTTTTTTTTAGCTGGGTAAGAATAATTATACTCTGTTTTACAAACCTATAATAGGCCAAATAAATACAATTAATAATAAATAATAAAACACATACTGATGGCCTTTTGCTTTTTAGGTGGTGATATGTATGCATGTATGTACACAGTTTAACATTTATTAAAATCTATAGTTTTGTTATTTTGATATTTATGCAAGTGTATGTCTGATATGAAAAGCATTCATTAAATTATTCCAAACATTAGAATTTTAACCATAACTTGTGTTCTTAATGTATATCTGCATAATTTATTACCTCTATTGCTTTTATATCAAAAATCATCAAAAATTTACTGCTACACAACAGTATGAGCCGAATGTATTCAACGCTACATAAGACACAATTCACAAAATAATAAGCAAAATATTCTAGAAAAATAAATAAGTTTCATTTAAATATTAAGGAAGACTATTTAAAGAATAGTTTAGTGTGTCTTTTACACAGTTACATTGTTAATACAATTAATTTTTTAATCATATCAATTAAATAACTTATTAATTTTAAACCTGCGGCGATTTTTGTAAATACAAATTAAGAAAAGTAAAGGAAAATCTGCAACATATTTTTAATTAAATACATCAACAAATAGTTTGTTGAAAATTTAGTTTTTTACAACTTTCTTTTAAGATTTCAGAGTTATTTCAATTAAAATTATTGTTGAATTTCCGGACAAATTTTAATTATCATAATTGTTACATTAACAATACTTTTTATAAAAAAAAATACGACACAATTTTCTACGATCGTAAATAATCGATTTTCGTTAAAAAAAACAAATTTCAAAAAATATATCGCTTAAGCTTTTTTCTTTATGATATAATTTAATAAATAATTTTGCTGAGTAATTTAATTGACTAGAAAAACTTAAATTTGTTACATCAACAATGATGATTGTTAATTTTGAAAATATATATTAACAATGTGTTTTGTTGGTTGCATTTTAATGATAGTTTTTTCTGTGTACTTGCATAATGGGCCTATATAAAATTGGAACAAAAAAAATACCCACAATAAATAAATGAAAAATGCACCAGACACATAATTTATTTATTAAATAAATGGCAGAATAATAAATTAAATCAAATATTTTTCAAATATCACAATCTATTAGCGAACAAAAATATTCGCATACGCACACACACACACACACACACACACACACATTTAAAACCATTTTTGCAGCAACTGAAAATGAATGAATTAAAAACCAAACATAAATAAAATAAATGTACACAAATGAAACTAATAATTTTTGTATCCAAAAAATAAAAAAAAAATAAAAAAATTAGGACACGCACAATAGAATTGTTTCATATTTTTGCAATTTTTATTACATTTGCTAGCTGTTGCCATTTACTATTGTTTTCATTTGATGAAAAATGGCGGCAAAGTATTCATTAACAGCATTTCCGTTTCCGATTCAAATAACATAAATTTTATGAAAATAATAACATTCACACTTATTTGCTTCCATGAGTAGATACAGCAACAAAAAGCGATAATACAAATATACAAAATAACAATCATTGACATAAATATTAACGCAATGAATGCTCTTTCATACTCTTATATAGTTGCGAATATTTGTGGACATGTGTGCTAATTTAATAACACTCGTAAGTTTGTATTTATTGAATAATTCCGTGAATTACACTGTGCTACGGAAGGAAACCTCTTTGTACTTGACTACTCATACTTGTAAAACTATGTTTTAGAAATTCGAAACTTTACTATTACAATAAATGTGATAGTGTTTGTAACTTTGGATGTTTGGATGTTCGTTACCTTATAACGAAATAACGATAGAAGGGGTTTTAATAAAATTCGGCTCATATACTGGTTATATAATGGACTGAGATACTTTTAGTTGCAAACATGACACGGTTTAATCCAAAGCATATTATTGGTAAATTAATAAAAAATATTCCTAAGAAAAAAATTTTAAGTTCTTCGACACATAACATATTTTCTGAGCATTTAAAATTCGTATTTACCTCAAGGTTAGGTTAGGTTAGGTTAGCAGGCTGCTGGCAAGGAAAGTCGAAAATAAGAGTCCAGCTCACTTGGGTCCATTATAATGATCCCTTTATGCTACCTGTAAGTTGAAAAGAAGATAGAGAGAGAGAGAGAGAGAGAGATAGAGAGAAAGAGAACGGTACAAGTAGAAAAGATATAATAATTATTTATTGAGGTGAGAGTGGGTAAAAAAATTTGGCTGGGGAGGGGAGTCATAGCCGCTCGATAAGTTTTTTAGCTCGATTTCCGATAACTCGAATAAGCTGCCGAAGGACATTCTGCCAAGGAGGTGCAGACAGAGATCGTCCAGAGCGGGACAAGGACACACGAGATGCAGGATAATTTCCTCTTCTAGCAGTAGTCATTATACGGGAGACCCACATTGACCGGTCAACGTGGCCACGAGGTTCCTCATGTGCTTCCTATTGAAGTTCATGAGTTTTTTCGTTTCATGGGAGTTTAGGCGGGGCTAGAAGGTTCTCGCTATTGCACAGGTGGGCTCATTACGCCATCTGCTTTGAGGTAATTCCAGAAAGGTAACATCAAAACGTCTCCAGCAGGATGAGAATGGAAGACCACAGAGATTGTCGATAGGTATACACACCTATGAGGAACTTAATAGCACATTTGCTGTCAGTTATAATATGGATATCCCTATTTGAAATCCGATAGAACCTTAGCCAGTATGTCGCTTTTTTAATGGCAGATAACTCTGCCTGTAATATACACATTCGTCCGTGAGTCTGAAGGACATTTTGATTCCGTATTCCGGAATATAAACGCCCCCACCAACTCTCCCATCCTATTGTGAAGCATCCGTGAAGACCTGTATGGCTCCGTTCAGTAGAGAAAACCCTTCTGTCAATGAAATTTGAAAATTCCTATTGAAGTAGGGAGTGCAGTAATCAATAAGATCCGGTATCTTATCCACTTTACCTAAAATGCTTGCATGCCCCAAAGTCGTTGATTCCATGCGCCTATTGCGTTTAGTCTGACTGGGGTACGTAGAGCTAGCTTTCTAGCCGTTAAGTCCACTGGAAGCCAACTCAACATAACGAAGAGCGCTTTTGTTGGCGTTGATCTTACAGCAGCTGTTATCATAAGTGCCATGTTGCGGAGAATTCCCACTATACGGGACTGATTATTCGCAGACCGAAATTCCATAAAATAATATAGGTTTTATAACCATCTCTAGTATACAACCGACTCCCTTAGGACTTATTCCCCAGGTAGACCGATTGCATTTCTACAGACGTAGATTTCCGTTGTGGCCTTCACTACTCTTGCCTGAAGATTTTCCCTCCAGGAAAGCTTAATATCGAGGACAACACCCAGATATTTGGCATTATCCGACAGGCTTAGTATAATGCCATTTAGTTTGAAGTTGGGCACTTTGCATCTCCTGGAAAAGAGTACTCGTTCCATTTTTTTCGGGTTGACACTGAGGCCGCTCCGTGAGCACTAAACACTAACCTCGTTTAGTGAAGTTTCTAGTCTCTGTGATATAGTATCCAGATTGAATCGTATGCAACTGTTTTAATATTCATGGATTCCAATTTTTTGAGCAGATTGTTGACCGTCAGATTCCACAACAGGGGTTATAGCACACTACCTTGAGGTGTACCTCTGAGGGCCTGCCTTATGATGGTAGCTGTTCCTATGGTGGAAGTATTGATTCTGCGTAGTAGCAATTACACCAAACACTTTTAATGGTGTTGCTCATTTGCCGAGTGTAGCTGCTCTACCCCCTCGACCATTAAAATTTAAGATGCGTGATGTACAAAAACTAATTGCTGAACTCAATCCGAAGAAAGCTGCAGGTGATGGAATTATTGACAAGATGCTGGTACGAGGCAACTTCCTCGTATTGCAATTATAATCTCCTGTTATTAATTTTTAATCCCATTTTATGACTGGAGTATTATCCACGCAAATGGAAGCTTGCCAAGATCAAAATGATTCCAAAGCCGGGCAAAGATCTTACTAATGCTGAGCCATATAGGCCAATAAGTTTACTATCAATAATTTCAAAGCTTTTCGAAAAGCTCCTAATGGCAAAATTCTAGCTGATAATGGGTGCATACCGGACCATCAATTTAGTTTTAGTTGTGAACATAGCACCATTCAATAAATGCTGGATTGGTTCAAGTTATAAGAAGAACATTTGAAAAAAAAGAGTTATTGTTCTGCCCTCTTTATTGATCTTTCTCAGGCATTTGGTAAAGTGTGGCATGATGGCCTAGTTTTAAAATTTAAGACATATCTACCAATTAGCATTCTAAAGCTATTAGGGCCATTATTACAACTTAAAGTTAGTTCAAAGTAGATTTTTGTTGGACGTATAAAACGCTATCCATTATTTTAAATTTAATTAAACTTGCCAGGAAGGATACATTTGCCTTTAACCTAGCGCTCCCTTTAGGTTAAGCTAAAATTGTACTGATGAAAAGCTTTTTATACGTCCGATAAAATCCTACTTTTAACTACCCAGCAAAAAATTTCAAAAAAGGTTATTGGGTTTGGAATTAAGCATTTTTGGTGGAAGCTGTTCCTTACTGGATTACCAACTTAATGATTTTAACAAGGCGTGAGACTAAAATAATCGATTCTTGAGAAGTACTTACTTTTTTTATTTGGCAACTTGTTCACATCTATTTAATCTAATCTATTTAATCTCCTCATTTAGCAAATTGTACATAGTTTTTTTTAAATTTTAGGTAATGTGATTTGTAAGCGAGTAATGAAATTTGGTAATCAGAAAAGTAAGTCATTATATGGCAAGTAGTTCTGATGGCAATGTGTAATTTTTTGCTGGGTAACTTTAAGTTGTAATAATGGCTCTTAGAAAGTTATATTTTAGCCCTAGAAGTTTGTTTACTGTTGTGGAAGGAGACTTCACGAGTGTGCCCAAATCTATCTCATCCGATGTGCCACAGGGGAGTATACTGCGGCCAGTTTTGTATTTGATTTATACTTGTGATATGTCTGTGAGCATTTGCCGGTGATACAGCCTGCCTTAGTATGCACGAAAAACCTCACGAGGCATCCCGATATCTTCAGCAACATATCAAGAATGTATATAAATATATATGTTTATATATAAATTCATGTATGGAAATCTATAGGATTATAAAAATCCTATATAAAAATTGATACATATATAATATTATATAAGAATTGATATATGGACTAACATATGAAATATATATTATAATATATGAGCTCTTATATGGAAATTTAATTATGAATCTCTTCATATGTGGGTCCATATATAGAAATAAGATGTAATATGCATATGGAGCCCTATAAGTATATCAAAATGTAAGCATACCTAATATCTCACATAAAATAGTTTTTGAAATTAAAAAAGATTGCATTTTAATAAATCTTTTTTATCAGCGGTGAATTGGAAAGGTTTTAGAAAATACATACTGTATGAAAATTTTGTTTATGTGCGTATAGCCTCAATGTTTAAAAAAGAAAAACTCTTGTAACTAAAAAACTATTCTTATTGTGTGATTTTATATATTGTGGCCATTTTATAAATCAAATAATCAAAAGAATAATTTATTCATAAATTGTATAGAAAAGAACGTAATTTTCCAGATGTTTTTAAGAAACAAAGTTCATATTAAGGCAAAAAAATATACTGAAAATTAGTGTATAAGAACTTTCAAGACATGAGAAATTTTTCAAATGCTTTACTACAGCGAAATATTCTAAGACAAACGGTAAACAAATGAAAGAAATGTCTTGCCAACAGTGTTGTTAAGCGTTTGTTTTAGAATATTTCGCTGTAGTAAAGCATTTGAAAAATCTCTCATGTCTTGAAAGTTCTTATAAATGGTCTTGTGCAGGACTTTAGTTGCTATAATTTTATTATCAAGCTTCCCAAAATTTTATGAGGCTTTTATAATTGCTATGGAAACTCGTGATAATTTTCCATCATACAACGTTTAGAAATTAAAATATTTGTATGTATATGCATATATACCCAACAAAAAATTACACATTGCCATCAGAACTGCTTGCCATATAATGACTTACTTTTCTGATTACCAAATTTCATTACTCGCTTACAAAACACATTACCTAAAATTTTAAAAAATCGTGTGCAAGTTGCTAAATGAGGAGAATAATTTATTTATATTAAATAGATTACGTGAACTAGTTGCCAAATAAAAAAAGTAAGTACTTCTCAAGAATCGATTATTTTAGTCTCACGCCTTGTTAAAATCATTAAGTTGGTAATCCAGTAAGGAACAGCTTTCACCAAAAATGCTTAATTCCAAACCCGATTACCTTTTTTGAAATTTTTTGCTGGGTATATTAGGTTTTTGCTGGGTATATAAGTAATATTAAAAAAGGAAATTGTTGAACTTAAATCTATATTTAACAAATGTATTGAAGTATGATAATCTTACCATTATATTTTTTATTATACTTGTATATATTGTATATATTGTTCAATGTTGTATTTGAAAAGAAAATTTCAAACGGAATTTCGCAAAACAAAAACATTTTATAAATAATTAGATTTTGTTCAATACTGCAAGGATTCTGAAGTGAGAAATGTATTTTTTCAATTGCTATTAGTTTCAAGTATTTCTTTTCTCACAATATTAAAATTTTTTTTAAATCTTAAATAAGACATATGGAAATAAAAGTGTATATACATTAAAAAAATATGCGGTGGTGTAAGCACAAAAACCTTGTTTTTCAATAAAAATTTACATATCATTCGGTGTAAAAATCAAACTAAATCTATTAACTGGATTTTTAATAAAACTAAGATAGATATTTTCTTATATTTGTTATATATTTAGTGCTAGCTTCTCATTTACTTACACAACGTCATAAAGAACAACTACCTTGCCAAAAAACGAGTTTAAAGTTTCAAATTTACACACATCTTAATGGAAACAGGTTGTTGTATAATGAAGCGGCCAAAGTTCTACATATTCTGTAGTTCCTACGGTTCTCTAACAAATAGCCTGTGACAGATAGACGGACAGCGTACCGAAAACAATAGGTTTCCGAACACTGAAATTGAAAATGTATGTATGTATGTATAATAATAACAAAAATTAAAAATTTTAAAAACCCCCGATATATATTTGATATCTTCTAAACTGCTGGACCGATTTACTTCAAGCATAGTTAAGAACTTTCTCGATCAAGTCACCTTTCAAACACAAAAAACTAAATCAAAATGGGTGCAGCCGTTTGGTCTGTACGTGGAAACGGACAGACACACAGATACACAGAGACACAGATACACAGACACACACTACGAACTTATAACACACCTTTTTTTTGGTCGGCGGTTAAAAATAAGAACACTGTTTTCTCGGCTCTTCACGAGAACTCCCTGGTTGATTGATGTGGACCCCATTTGGGCCCGTTGCTTTAAATAATAATGTTGGCGGCGAAAATTGTCACATAGGATTTATAAAAATATACATTCACCCTTATTCCATTTGTCGACATCGACGTCACTTTAACACAATACTAAAAAATTGGGGCTTGTATACCCGTTCTCGAAAACTAATGACTCCTGTTGGCAGGCTCAAACTCTTTTCTAGACCTTAGGGAACAGAAATATACTATCAATAGCACAAAATTGTTCTCGAGAGCGAGTAAACAAGCCCCAGTTTTTTGGTATTGTGTTAAAGTGACGTCAATGTCGACAAATGGAATAAGGGTGATTATTTTCCAGATGCATGCCTTATTAACTTTGTTTCAAATTATAATTTGCAAGTTTTGAGTGCACATTTTGTACGGCGATTTAATAGTATTTAGAAATTTATCTATAATCGCCCCCGTTCTGTAAACCGAATCCGAATATTTTTCTCGTTTTCTAAAAATTAATAATGGTCCTGCAGACTTGTTTAAAATCATACACGATCATTTTCTTTCAGATATGATATTTGGGAATCTATATAACAAAAAAATTGAAAGACATCTAAAAAATATTTCTCTTGTCGGAGTTAGTTTCCTAAAATCGTGCGGTTTCAAATCGATCGGTTTACAGAACAGGGCCGATTAATTGATATATAAGTCGATTAACAGTTAAAAATCAGCAAATTCAAATGTAAAAATGCATTATATTTTTTCTTTTGTGCAGTTTCTACAACTCAGGTAGACGACTCGTCTAGAAAATTTGTATAAAAATCACTCAAAAATATGAGTGCTTTCCATATAAATTTTATACTCAAGTCGTCCATCTGGGTTGTAGAAAAAGGGGGTTTATTTTATTTACTCGTATTTTACATGCCTCCTTTTTTGTGCTGTTCCCATAAATCTATAGTCCTTATAAACATATCTGCTCTGTAACAGTTTTTAACGTTTTTTTTCTGCAAGGTTGGCAACGCACTATTCATACTTTTTCCTCTACTTACTGTTATACGTAAAGTTGTTCTTTTTGACAGTTGCAAAAACCACTATTTTGCTTCGTCTTCATAACAGTCACTCAAGCAAAACGTAACAGTAACACCAAGTGGCCAGTAGTGAAACAAACTTGTAGTATAAGTCGGTAAATGTGTAAAAAATAACTAACATAGTTACAGCTTCAGCTTGTTATACACATGTAAGTATAACAAAATTTTTAAGTGCTATAAAAGGAATGTTATTTATGCATAGGATAACACAGGATTTTAGTATTGAATGTTAAATAATTAACATTGTGAGTCTGGTATATGGTAACAAAACTCTTATAAGATTTCAATGTTAGTTAAGGGAAGTATGTGTATTAGAGTTCGACCGATTAATCGGCTTCGGCTTCGGCCTTCGGCCAAAAATTGGTAATCGGCCAACATTCGGCCTACGGCAAAAATCGGCCGATTAGCCGAAGCCGAATATTTTTCATTCCAAGCTTGAAAAATAACATTATTTTTGGTCGTTGCTCGCCGACAGTTTCTACTGTGTTTAACGTTTTGAAAGGGTTACTTTGAAATACAACCCTGTTGCTTTCTATTTTCTTTTACTTGGACGTTCTTGTGAGTGATCATATGAAAAAGCAATCTAGAAATTGCAAAATAGTTTTATTTTTCTTGTTATGTATCCAATAGATATTACAGCTATTTCAGTGATCTCAAAAAAGCAAACTTTTTTCTTAATTCATATAAAACAAGTATCATTTTTAAAATTTAACACATTCGGCTTCGGCTTCGGTTTTGACCGAAGTTTAGGATTTTAGCCGAAGTTCGGCTTTGGCCAAAAAAAACGCCTTCGGTCGATCTCTAATGTGTATGTGCTAAAAAAAAAGGATAAAATGGCTGCTTTATCTTTATTTTAGCGTTTCACATTCTGAGCTTTAATTTTATCATTTGTTATAAAATATGAAATTATTCGAGATGCCAACTCTCATAAGCTTAAATTAATAAATCGTCGGTTGGTTTCTGGTTTGCGGCACAGTATATTCAAAATACATTATGTAAACCTTTTAAAAGCAAAAGCTTTTATGAGCTTAATTACATAGGAATATTCTGCATTTTTTGTTATTAATTGAAGTTAAAAAGAATTGTATACAATTGTTGTTGATAAAATAAATTCAGTAAAGTGCGACTGTGACTCGCACATGAAGGGTTCCGTACGGAGACTACATATCGTCACCTTAAATGCAAACGGACGTAACTACACAAAAATTCAAAATCGAAATTTTTGATTGATTGGTATTTCATTGCATATAAAAAACATAATGTGAACGGTGATGCAAACAAAAATAAAAAAAAATAACACCACAAAATGACAGAAAAATACATGCCAAATGTGTACTCAGTATTACATAAATAGAATTTAAATACACAAGGTTGGGCATTTGAGTATTATTCAAATATGCACTCAAGAACACAATTTCGTATTTAAATAAAACTTAAAGATACTTAAACCTTAAATATCAAGTCATTTGGACGTAAGTGTCATAGAGTTATAAAAATTAAAGGAAAAACAAACAATTGTATTAAAATAATTTAAGAAATTATAATACTAGGACACTTAAGACTACCATTTATATATAATTGATTTACTACCAAATATATAATTGATTTAATAATCTAAAAAAAATTTAAAATTAAAACAAAGTCGGTCCATTTAAAAATTTTAATTGATTTTGGGAAAATAAACTATATCTTCTTTTACACATACGAAACACTGACTAACGCACACAACTCATCTACTTGCAAGCCAATTTAAATTGGATACGGTAAAAAAACCAAAAATTAAAATCTCCAAATTAAACATTTCAATATTCATTATGCATAAAAATCATAATTAATAAATCGATTGATTTCTAACTGGGCGATTAACATACGACTAAAATTACCCAACAAAGCAATTCAACAGCAAATTGGTCCACTGATAACGAATGGATAGAAGGAACTAGTAAGTCAATAATTAAACAAACTATACGGCAAAACGAGTGGCACAAAAAAGCAACAACACGAACAATAATTATAATAGGGCAGCAACAGACAACATTAAAGTTTTATACCAAAGCAAAATGCCGCGGCGCACTAACATTTCGATTCAATGTGCAAAGTCACAACAGTTAATTTATATCATGTCGCGACTACTGATCTTACAGACTGGCCATTTAATTTCGATTTTTTTTGCTTCTTCTACATCAAAATAAATAAGAATTGAAATATAAACTCGATTTTTATAAAACAAAATGTTGAATATAAAAGAGGAAATAAACAAGAAGACACACATTAGGATTGTTACAAAGATTCTGTTTTAAATTTCCTTAGAGGGTAAAAATTCTGTTTTTTTAAATTAACGTCGCACAGTGGTGTGAAATAAGAAACAAATGTGGTAATAAGTATAGATCTTCAAAGGTGCTAAATGGATAAAGTGGTAAGCTGTCAGCACCATATTTTGTAAGGTCGGGTAGCTGAACTAGTTAGTTAGGATAGGTTATATTAGGTTAGCTTAGGTTAGTATATTGATGAGAAGAGAAAGTAAGTTTTGAGCTTACTTGGGTCCAAATAATTGAAAGTAGAAAAGGGATAGTGCAAGTACAGATGGTGAAGTGACAGATAGGTATGGAAAAGAGAAGCTTACTTAATTTTTTTATTTTTACAACTCTGCTATTGTGCATTTTGTTAGTTTTTATAGCATCGTTCTAGCGCCTCTGGTATTAAGCAGGTGTATTACTTAAAGCGATGTAGCTATTTTGTTAGTTATTTTACTTCGCCGGCGATTAATTGCTACAAATATCGACGAAAGAGGGTGCTGCGCTATACCTTAGCATATACACTAACGCATATTAGAAAAATGTATGATATTAATATGACTGGGTCTGGCCACGGTTTCAGCCAACAGCAGTTAGTTACAAGTCCGCAATTACCACAAAATACCCCAGGAAGACCACAGGTACTTTCCTTTCACCCCTATAGCTTCGTCTTTGCTTCGGAAACAGTCCCCACAAGATATGGTACTGATAGTTTAGCTTTGCCTGTATAAAATTTTTTTTTATTTTCAGACAAATCTATTTATTACTTTAGAAGTTCTATACTTTATTATTTGAATTAGGTGCCATTTCCCCGAAAAAATGTTTGCCTTTTGGAAGCATTTTATATACATATAGTAGAGATCGACCGAAGGTGTTTTTTTGGCCGAAGCCGAAGCCGAATGTTTTAAATTTTAAAAATGATACTTACGTTTTATATGAATTAAGAAAAAACTTTGCTTTTTTGAGATCACTGAAATAGCTGTAATATCTATTGGATACATAACAAGAAAAAATAGTATATGGTGGCTAGTTTGCAATTTCTAGATTGCTTTTTCATATGATAACTCACAATAACATCCAAGTAAAAGAAAATAGAAAGCAACAGGGTTGTATTTCAAAGCAACCATTGAAAAACGTTAAACACAATAGAAACAGTCGGCGAGCAACGATCAAACATAATTTTATTTTTCAAGCTTGGAATGAAAAATATTCGGCTTCGGCTAATCGGCCGATTTTTGCCATAGGCCGAATGCTGGCCGATTACTAACTTTTGGCCGAAGCCGATTAATCGGTCGAACTCTAACATATAGACTCTTTATATTTTCAAAGTTGGTGTATTTTTATGCAGACTACACCAATTAATTTTCAATACATATGTAATTTTGACAACTTGTTGTATCTGGGAAACCGCAAGAAACTAAATAGTCCCAAAATAAAAAAAAAATCTCTTAAACGAAAAAAAACGGCACAAATAAAATTTGTCGAAAATAATCAGCGAAACGAAAAAAAAACACCAAAGCTAAACAAATGGCTTAAAATAAAATAAATCGCCAAAAACCGAATAAATCGCCAAAAATTAAAAAAAAACGAAAAAACCGAAAAAAATCCAAACACGAAAAAAAACTAAGAAAACGCGCCAAAAACCGAAGAAGAGTTCACCGGGTATTTACATTTTTTTTAAATGTCTACATCAGGTAAGATATTCGATTTTATAAGTTAACGTTATTTAAACGTCGCGACGTTTGTATTTTATTGGTTATTAAAGTCCAGCAATAGTCTTCCAGCATGTTTTTGTGCCAAAATCCTTGATAACTTCTTGAAATTTTAATAAAATCTTGGTGAGCACGCTCTTGTTCGTCGCTCTGAAAATGACTGGTAATGGATTATTTGGCGGACGTTGAACTGGTTTGGAGATCGATGGGGCATATTTTTCATATTGAATCCAGCAACTTTTGTTAAACAGAAATAACAATCGGTTTGGTGATTGGTGGTTACTTGACTCTCTTCAAAGTACTGGAATTGAAAAATCGAAATAGATCTTCTTGCCATTTGACCACTTGTTAAAAATAGTCCTGCAAATATTGCAAAATATTGTCGGTGTCCACGGTTTGTTCCAATTTCTGTCAGAAAACCC
Source organism: Tachina lurida (assembly GCA_944452675.1). Taxonomy (NCBI): domain Eukaryota; kingdom Metazoa; phylum Arthropoda; class Insecta; order Diptera; family Tachinidae; genus Tachina; species Tachina lurida. The sequence goes on along the minus strand of OX101754.1, from coordinate 96,035,339 downwards.
AAAATAATGTAAATATGCATATTTGAATGATTCTGATATTGCATATCCTTTTTTTTCCAACCAAATATGCACCACACATAAAACAAAAATAGCTTGAATCAATAACACACGATCTCTCTGACTTCATTAAATGCTACTATTATGAAGATTTAGAATTAATGTGGGCTTCAGTTAAATTAACAATTGTGAAATTGGGAGTTTTAGCAGTCAATTTTCTTTCCAAATTTGTAGACCAGTGTGATTGAACGAATAAACTATTAATAGCACAGGCTCCAGGAAATTTCTTATTATCTTGCTGAATCCTTAGCTCTAAGCCCCAATTACATCTAGTTGTTATTTAATTTTTTGAATTAATTTTAATTTTAATTTGTGCTTTTCTGACTTGGCTGGTTCGCATATTGGGCAGTTACTCAATTATTTCGAAATTTGTTTTGTTTAAAAACTTTTCTGTTTCTGCTCATAATGAATTAAGTCTTAAATTTTTTTTAATATATTTTTTTAAGACTTAGTTCATTAGTGATTTTTGGTTTGTGCTGTTTCAATCAATATGTGGTCATATTGCGCTGTATTTCAGTCCCAGCGAACGTTTTCCTGTAGTCTTATAAATGGTGCTAATTGTCGTGATAGAAGAAACAAAATGTTCGAAGAAAAGTAGCTGCAGACCGCCGATATAAAAGGAAACAGTAGCAGACAGCAGTAAGCCATTGAACCTGATTTAAGATCCAACATTAATATTCATAAATGTATCGTAATAAATACATGCATATGTACCCAGTTGGCCAGATCGTCGCAGACGACATTGTCTTCGAAGATTAATGTACGACATGTCATCTCTCGATTAGGTTTTCTTATCGACAATTTAAAGGAAATCGTTGTTCAGAGCGACAGTGTCACACGTTTTGTCTTCAATAAAACTTTGTTGAGGACAATCTTAGCTACAATGTCCCTCGTCTTGTCCTTAATAAAGCCGTGTTGATGACAGTCTGAGCTATAATGTCACACGTTTTGTCTTCAATAAAATTTTGTTGAGGACAATCTGACAATCTGAGCGACAGTATCATAAGTTTTGTCTTCAATAGAGCCGTGTTGACGGCAATCTGAGCGACATTGTCGCTCATCTCGTCTTGTGTGATCTCGCCGCCATTTGTATGAAAATTTCGTCGACGATCTGTATGGAGCTGTCTTCAATATGTCTTCTACGACTTACTATTATCGTGTGTACCCGTCGTCAAAGATGTCTTAAAGACGTGGCCAACTGGGTATATATGATTATGTATGTATACATGTACATAAATAAATACATATTCATACACACATACATATAAAATTTGTAATGAAATAATATACATATATTCACAAATATGATGAAAATATCAAATAGCATGCCGATCGATTCGATTGATCATTTATTTGTTTTCGTGGAATGCAAAGCAGAATTGTTTTATTTCGATTTTATATAAAATTAAAACAGAAAAAAAAAGAAACTCATAAATTTGTTGATATTATTGATTGTTCTCTTTTCGGCATTTTAAATTGTTTTCATCCATCGGCAATTCATATAAATTTTGATCTTTTAACGAACGAAATTCATTAAAGATTAAAATTAAATTTCGGTTTTTAATATTTATTCAAATGACCGCATATGAGTTTTATAAGACATTTTTAATGTATCTAGTCTTTGTTATTTATTGGATTATTGTTTAGTGGCTACTGTTTTTATGCATCTTTCTTTGGCTTTTTATAATTATTCGTGTTATTGTCGCTTTCAATATATTTAACATTAGCTAATTTGATAAGTGTTAAAAGCATTTTGGTCTGTACGAAGTTATTTTGAGACAATTCAGTGGCATTTTATTAAAAAATTATTCATCAAAGTGAATGCATGAGATGCAAACAATAATGTGGAAATTATATGCAAATAAAATCTTGTTTCTCGTTATCGCTTATGGTTTAAATAAATAAACTTTCAATTCAATATATATTATTATATATAGGGTTTTTAAACTAAAGTTAAGTAAAACACAATTCATTTTTCAATTAAGAATTTAATTGATTCAATAAAATTTTTAACGCTAAAGGCAGTACTTACTATATATTGTATATGTAATCGTTAAAGGACCAATTTATAAAAATTACACTGTGATACACAAAAAATATTCAGGGATTCTAATGTACCAATTCTATTTTTCTGGAGTCCATGGATGACGAAAATACCGTTGGTTTTTTTCGGTCACTTCATAAAGTGATTTTATAACGGTAAATGTAGTGAAAAACGGGGTTTCTTAGATTTTCAATTGTAACTTCTTTGTTTCCCAACGGATTTCTTTTAACTTTTCGTTGGTTAAAAGGATGGAATATTATCTTTCAACCAAGATATAGTTTTTGTAAAAAAAGTGCAAAAAAAACCCATTAAAAAGTATTCTTTTGTTTTCCTCAGGCCATAAGTTACTTATGAGTTACATAAGAATACTTTTTTAATGGGGTTTTTGTACACTTCAACAACTGTAACTTAGCCATTTGTTAGTCGATTTACAAAAAATATATCTTGGTTGAAAGATAAATTCCATCCTTTTAACCAACGAAAAGTTAAAAGAAATCCGTTGGGAAACAAAGAAGTTACAACTGTTTAAAACTGAAAATCTAAGAAACCCCGTTTTTCACTACATTTACCGTTATAAAATCACTTTATGAAGTGACCGAAAAAAACCAACGGTATTTTCGTCATCCATGGACTCCAACAAAATAGAATTGGTACATTAGAATCCCTGAATATTTTTTTTTCTCAACTTTTGTATCACAGTGTTATTAAGGCTTAAAATAAAGAGTTTATAAAACAGATTTCCATACAACATTTTTATACATATATATACATATATAGGTTTGTCATTCCGTTTGTAATTTCGATAATATTAACCAGCGACCCATAAAGTATATATATATATTCTGGATCCTTATGTCTGCACGTGAAATCCGTTTTCCGAATCTAGAGACTTCGTTCATGGACTGGTGTGTCAGAAATGGTCCAAAATAGATTGGTATTTCAAATCAGCAAAATCGAACAGAGGGTTGCAGAGCTGGAAAACTTAAACTTTATTTTGCCATATAAAAGTACATAACCACCGAAAATTAATAATCAATAAATAAACTTATTTTATACTTCAGTATGAATAAAATTGGTATTTGAAATAAAAAAAATTATAAAATTAAAAAGACGTTCCCAGGGTTGGAAAACTTTAACTTTTTTTGTTATATAAAAGTAATTTACTAAAACTAATTTTTCCTTTTTTTTTTCTATAAATTAAACATATATTATATTCTTAAAAGAAAGAGATTGGTGTAAGAGATCAGAAAAATAAAAAACGAGGATTCCAGGGTTCGGAAAATATAGTTTTTGTGATATATAAAAGTGAGTAGGTCTAATTAATTCTTTTCTTTTTCTATTGTTTATTTTTTTAATAAATAAAGCTATTTAATACTTCAATACGACTAAAATTGGTTTTTCAAATTAAAAAATAAAAAGTTAAAAAAACGTTTCCAAGGTTGCAAATTTTAAATTTTTTTTTATTATATAAAATTAACTTACTAAAATTAATTTTTCCTTTTTTCTATGAATTAAACATATCTTATATTCTTAAGAAAAAAAGATTTGTGTAAGAGATCGGAAAAATAAAAATCGAGGATTCCAGGGTTGGGAAACTTACAGTTTTTGTGATATATAAAAGTAACTAGGTCTAATTAATTTGTTTCTTTTTCTTCATAAATTATATATATTTTACGTTTTGGAAAGAAAACTTTGGTGTAGAAAATTATAAAAATAAAACTCACAGCTCCAGAGCTGGAAACTTTTAACTTTTTTTCTGGATATTAAAGTAACTAAATAAAACAATCTTTTTTAATTTCCTTTTTTTCTTTGTTCACTTAACATACTTTATACTTTTTTTTCAAGAACTACTAGACTGGGGTATAAGGAATCTGAAAAAATCTAAAAGGATGATTCCAGGGTTGGAAAATCAATTTTTTTTTATATAAAACTAACTAGGGAAAAATATTTTTTTCTTTTTGTTAAACCGTAAGAGCTAAGGATCTAAAATTTGGACGGGGTATGAAGAATTTTGGCCGCTATAATAAGAAATACATGAGAGTTAAAAATTAAAGGGTGTTCCAAAACGAGCAACGAAAAATGTTAAAATCCCATGTAATATACATACAATTGTATGTATATACACTTTAAATTTTTAAAATTAGTATATTTTTATACAGACTATAACAATTAAGACTAAAATTAAAATTAAAGGGTGTTCTATCAGTTATTGTAATTTGACTATTTAATTTTGACAACTTGCTGTATCTTGGAAACCGTAATAGCCAAACTCTTGAAATTTTCTTAATTTTCCCAAAATTAAAAAGTCGCCAAACCGAAAAAAAATCGCCAAAAACCCAAAAAAAAATCGCCAAAACGAAAAAAAGCGCCAAATCAAAAAAATTCTAAAACTAAATATATTGCGAAAAACCGGAAAAATCGCCATGATGAAAAAAACTCGAAAACATGAATAAAAATCGCCAAAACGAGAAAAAAGCGACAAAACTAAAAAAAATCGTTTAAACTGAAAATACGCCATATTAAAAAAAGCTCAAACCCAAACGTACGGAGGAGCCCTTCGTGCGCGAGTCAAAGTCGCACTTTACTGAATTTTTTTATAACTGTTCCATTTTTTTTAAGTATAAATGAAGGTTTGTGCCATGTTGCTTCTCAGCATGTTCTCAGCACAGTTGTGTTTAAATTGATGATCTTTCGTTGACAGCTTGTAACGAGTTCTTAGTAATTTTTAGTAAATAGATATAAAAATAATATTTATGGCTAAAGAACAGTCCTAACTATAAAATTAATTAAAAGACATGTTCCGCTTCATTTCCCTGAAACCGTTTCTTTGTGGTGAACAAATTTGAAAAATTATTTAGGGATAATTCTATTTGATACTGTGACGTCGTTTTTGACAACTGGAATAAGGGTGAATGTAAAATATTTCTTAAATATAGGGCGTAGAATAAAATATTCAACTCATTGCTAATTTCGAAAAAAATATTTAATCGAAAAATACCGAGAGGTCACTTACTAAAAATTTCACTAGAGGAAAAAGTGATAAATTTTTTCACTAAACAAATATATATGTATGTGCTTATGTATGTATGTATGTATCTCTATACTACATATACGCACTTTGGTGAAGGGTATATAAGATTCGGCACAGCGTAATATAGCACTCTTACTTGTTTTTTAATTTGACTTATTTTTGGTCTTAAATTTCGAGATTTATTGTATTCACCGACTTATAATTGATTTTCATGAAAAATTTTTTTTGTGGAACACTTTAGCCCTGTTTATAAGAGCAAAGCAAATGATACCCAGGCAGAGAATCTAATGAAAACTATTTTTCGTTGGATTTTAGATAAAAGTGCTAAGCACATATGTACATCAAATACCTAAAATGTAAAATTAGCATGGCTTCCTTTAACAACGCCGATACATGCGTATTTTTCTGACAAAACTAGTCTGTATTTTTTGTGTCATATAGTGTTATTAGTACCTAAAATGACGAAATGTCATACGATGTACATGATGTCGGCGAACATCAAAGTGCTACAAAAACAATAAGGGAATGAATGCTCGAAATCAATTAATAATGGCAGAGCCAAAACATCAAGCGTCTTTTTGTCCTTAACCGTCAACTGATAGATGAAACAACAACTTTCGTTTACTTGAACTTTACGAAAAAAAAAATCAATTGTTTGATATATCGAGCCATAACCGCTAAAATAGCTTAAGCGACACTTTTTTTGGACTTCGTTTTTTTTGACGAAAATCGACTATTTACGATCGCAAATAATCGATTTTTGTCAAAAAATGAAGTTCGAAAATTATGTCGCTTAAGCTATTTTGGCGGTTATGGCACGATATGTATTTATGATATTAAATTTCAAGCATAAGAATCCCTTTCCAACTACATAAGAAACTTTCCAACACGAGTAGTAGCGCTCCAATCGATTTTAATTAAAATTTTACTTACAAAGCAACCGTGCCAGTAGTAGGGAACTGCGGTTCCTGCGCCAATTAAAATTTTGAAATTTTAAAATTTTAATTACCCAAATTTTAAAATTCTTGGAAATTTGTGAAATTTGATACCCTACGAGGGTGGGTCAATAAGTCCGTCCAACTTTTTGTTTACATAAGGAATTTTTTGTTTACATAAGGGGTTTTGTTTGTTTAATACATACGAGGGTGGCTCAATAAGTCCGGGTTTTTTATGACCGTGGGAATTTGTATGTGTGTATGTTTGTGGGGTGGATTAAGGGGTTTCATAAGATTAATATTTCATAAATATATATGCCGACGGGAAAATCATGAAAATGATTTTTCTTAATACCAAAGGGGGAGTGGGGTGAAATAGTGAAAATTAATTTTTCCTAATGCCTACGGCAATGTATGAATATTTTTCTTAATGCCTACGGCAATACATGATTTTCCTAATGCCTACGGCAATATATGAATATTTTTCCTAATGCCTACGGCAATATATGAATATTTTTCCTAATGCCTACGGCAATATATGATTATTTTTCCAAATGCCGACGGCAAAACGTAATTATTTTTCCAAATGCCGACGGCAAAACATGATTATTATTTTTTTCTAATACCAAAGGGAAAATTGTCAGTGTTGCCAGACTGTAGAAATTTCTTATCGTAATAATATATCAGTAATATCAGAGAAAATATTTATTTATGTGTTCACATGTATGTGAACACCCATACTTGTGTTCACATGTATGTGAACACCCATACTTGTGTGTGGGGGGTCCAGCTTGATAGTCGCGGGTAATTTAATATTTTGTGTATTTGTTTAAGAAATATGTATGTATGTATGTATGTGTATGTATGTATGTATGTGTATGTATGTATGTATGTATGTATGTGTGTATATGTATGGATGTATGTATGTGTATGTATGTATGTATGTGTATGTATGTATATGTATGTGTGCATGTATGAATGTGCGATCGTGGGTACTTGTGTGTGGAATATTTTGTAGAATACATATATATTTTGCAAGGTAGTCATTTTCTTTGGCTACGATTATTTTAAAGCAGCAAACTAAGTACAGTCAGCAGCAGAGAAACAAAAACCAAGAATTTGCAAGTAAGCAAAAAAGTTAATTTCTCCTTCTCCCCACTTCCTTCTCTTTCCTTTATGTAGTTTTTATTTGAAATAAGAAAACACATTTTATTTCATTTTATTTTTTATACATTTATTGTTTAAAATTTTATAAAATTTTATAATAATACATACATTCATATTTTAAAAAGTGAAAAAGTTTAATTAAAGCAAGACATTTCTTTTCTTAGTAAAATAGCATTTTTTAGTGCGCAAGCACCAAATTTATGATAATTACAATAAAAATATTCTGGATACTTGATTTCCATTTGTTTAAAGTTGATGCAGCCTATATCCTCAACGTTAAAAATTTTTCGGCATAAAATTTTTTCCAACCATCGTCTTTTTTCTTCACCTTTTACATAAATTTTAGAACATCTTGCGTTGGCTTTTATAAAATTGCAAACGCTTTGAAATGAAACTGATCCAGCAGTCCAGCTTAGGTGATGATAGTTTTTTGTTAGCCACTTTGCTTCTCTTTGCTTTTCTATTGATAAGCATTTGATATCAAATGGGGGTTTTATAATGAAATTGTTATATTCATAATTGTTGAAAACAATTGCTACTTCTTTTGCGATGAAATCATTTGAATTATTTTTGAAACCTTGTACGTCTATGAAAATTATGTTGTTTTCCATATTAGTCAATTCATAAGACTTTTCGCACTTGTCCTTTGATAGGTACATATTCTAATATACGATCATGAATAAGAATGCAGTAAGCTGATGTTTTTGCTCCAATATTAGTTGCTGTTTCAAATTCTATTTTTATATCAATCGGTCCATTATTGAGTGATTCATTCTGATGACTGACATCTACTACAATAATAGGAGCTTTTGTCTTAAACTCTGATGCAGTTAGAAGCGGTTGAGATTCTTTCATATAGTAGCTTTGTTGAAATCTTAGATACATATCATATAGAATTGCATATCGTTCATTTTTGAACTTTATGTTAAGATCATCATATGGATATGAGACTGAATTTAAATGTACTTTTAAATTAGTCAAATCACAATGAACAAACTTATTTTCTTGTTGAAAAGCAATCAATACAAAACGAGGGCGTTCTCTATTTGCAGCTAGTTTAACATTCCAAATATGGCTAGTTCCCATATTTAATTGTGGATTGACATGACAATCCCAACTGCGAAATGCCATAGGTATAGAAGCACCATTGTTAATAATTTTAATCATATTCAATTTGCTAAAGTCGGATAATTGTACATGTGGGATTCTCCATGAGATTAGTGAAATTGTAAGTTTAGCTTTTTTAGTAGAAACACTCGAGCGTACAAGATCTTCGTCGTTCTTATTGCGCAAGAGTATCAGTTCATGTTTTCCATTTAGTATAACTTTGTTGTAGTCTTCAGCGAATCCTAGAAGCATTTTTAGAGGTACATAGAAATTGAAAAAGCCATTTACAAGAGTGACATCGTCAATTTTGTTCCATCCAGCATTTTGCATCACGTTGCTTTCTGTTGGTGACATAGAAACCAAATTTTTTATGGTGCTTGTGGCTCCTAAATATCTTGAGATATTTTCGAGAACTTTAGAAAAGTTTGTAAGGGTATTTATGAGCTCGATCCTTGCCAGTATTATACAGCACCTGGCCTTTCCTGGGATGCAATGCTCAAATATACAAAAATTGAATTAGAATTATTGACAGACATAGACATGTACAATTTTATGAAAAAAGGTATACGTGGGGGGATAGTACAGTGTAGTCAAAGATATTCGAAAGCAAATAATAAATATTTGCAAGATTTCGACAAAGAAAAGCCCTCAGAATTTCTCGTCTATTTAGACGCTAACAATTTGTATGGATGGGCGATGTCGGAATATCTTCCTCATGGTGGGTTCAGATGGTTATCACAAGACGAGTTGAATCTGGATCCAAACAGCATAGCTGATAATGGAACAGACGGTTATATTTATGAGGTTACGTTGGATTATCCCTCTCATTTACACGACTTGCATAATGATCTTCCTTTTTGCGCTGAAAATAAGAAACCTATGCAAGCGAAGTATAGCAAGTTGATAACCGATTTCTCTACAAAGCAATCATATGTGATACACTTTAGAGTTCTAAAACAGTGCTTAGAATATGGTTTAGTTTTAAAGAAAACTCATCGTATTCTAGCATTTAAACAATCTCCATGGTTAAAAGGCTATATTGACCTAAATACCAGACATAGAGCCACTGCTAAAAATGCTTTTGAAAAAAATTTTTTCAAACTACTTAATAATGCAGTGTATGGTAAAACCATGGAAAATGTGGATAAGAGGAGAGATGTTAAAATTGTTAATAATTGGGAGAGGACGAATTGCAATCATTTAGGAGCCCAAGATTGGATATCAAAACCAAATTTTCATAGTTTATCTATATTTTCTGAAGATCTTGTAGCAATCGAAATGACTAGAGTCAAAACCTGCTACAATAAACCAATTTACTTAGGATTTTGTGTACTCGAGCTGTCAAAATGGAAAATGTATAATTTCCATTACGGGTACATGCAACCTAAGTTTAAGACAAACCTCTCATTAAACTATATGGATACTGACTCTTTTATATATTCAATAAAGACTGACGACTTTTACGCTGACATAAAAAATGACATACATGAACAATTTGACACATCGGACTATCCTACAGACAATATTTATAATTTCCCAATAGTAAATAAAAAAGTAATTGGTATGATGAAGGATGAAAATTGCGGTAAGATAATGACAGAGTTTGTTGGGCTGCGCTCAAAAATGTATTCATTTAGCGTAGAAAACCAAGATGATATTAAAAAATCGAAGGGGGTAAAGAGAGCCATATTAGATAAATATAGTTTAGCTACATATAAGAATTGCTTATTTAATAAGATTAATGTATATGATAGTATGTTAACATTTAAATCTAAACTACATCAATTATATACTAGTGAACTAAATAAGGTAGTATTAAGCTATGGAGATGATAAGAGAAAAATTAGATCAAATAATATAAACACTTATGCATGGTATCATTTTCGTATTAAGGAAACTAACCCTGAATACGAACTTGACATGTTGCTAGATGAGATTGCTAAAATGCAAGAAAATCTTAGTTAATTAGTTAATTTTTAAATTGTATATAAAATCCTATTTATTAAGAAAAATTGTTGTATATAAAATCCTATTTATTAAGAAAAAATATTGTATTTATATCAGAAAAATTGATGTATATAAAATCTTATTTATTAAGAAAAATTGTTGTATATAAAATCTTATTTATTAAGAAAAATTATTTTATTGTTGTTAAAATGAATGTAAAAAAAGTCTAAGAAATATTATTGTATTTAAATTCTATTTATTAAGAAAAGTTATTGTAAATAAACTATTGAAAAAAGAATGGAAAATGTGAATGGTTTTTTTATTTCTTTATTGGCTTTACTTCGTTGGATCAAAAATTTTTGTTTTTTGCTTATTTGCAAATTCTTATTTTCATATCGCTTAAACATGCACAGTCTTGTTTTCAGGTTAATTAAACATGCACAGTCTTGTTTTCTTTGAGAGGTTCTGCACAAGAGAAATTGAATTTCACAATATTATGAAATTCAATTAGATATTTTCATAAAGAGAAATAATTTAGATAATCGGATAAAATCCTCATATTTTTTCACTACATACAAGTTTCTGTTATTTTATATTCGAACAGATGATTCCTAGTTTTCCTTTAGAAAAAAATAATACAAATCAAGGAATATTTTTATAATTCAATTTTATTTTATTATTTATACAATTTTATTTCATTTCTATTTAATTTATTTATAATGATGGAAACATTTCGTAATAGCCAATTATTAGATGTTCTAGTATATTTTTTCGTAAAAAATATATGGTACATCTGCAAGTATCAGGTCCCTCCTCACACTCAGGATGATACCAAGGACAGCTGGGGAAGTGTCCTTCAGTGTTGTCTTCATCTTCCATGACCCCATATTCTTCGTTCTCATCCAGCATATTTTGGAAACATTTTATCATCTCCCAATGATCAAAAAGCCTGAAGCTTTCAAAATCTCTTATAAATTGATTAAGAGTACGTCTAATTTGACTCATTTTATTTGCTGATGAATGAATGATGATGAATGTTGGAAGGTTCCTTTAAGACTAATTTGTTCTGTAAATTTTTAAAATATCTATATGGTCTTTAAAATATCTATACTATCATCTCTATGTCATATTTCTTTTTAGCAGTCTATCTCTCTCTAACCCTTTTCTCTCTATTCCATATTTCTTTTTTACTACTCTGTCTCTCTCTAACCGTTTTCTCTCTATAACTATCTCTTTCTGTCTATCACTATCCCCCACTTATTCACTATTTCACCACAATTATTTTCGATTAGCCTTTTTGAAGTCATCATCGCTACTTTTAAGATCATTTCCAGTTAAACATTCAGAGTGACAAGAAGTATCTAAATAAAAAATAAAAAATGGACTCCACAACAAATCTAATTGCAAAATTTAATGCTCTAAATAACAAAACTTTAATACACGTAAAGGAGCTTGATTCTTCAACGAAATATACTATTAGAAATGTGTTACGTGTAACAACTAAATATGGACCAACCCTAAAAGTTGAAATGAATAAACACATAATGTTCCTGCCCAAACGATATAATATTTTAACTGATGACGATATCAAAGATCTCTCAAGCGGATCATATTGCCTAAGTAGAGAAGGTGAAGAAAACCTAATTGTCGAGAGTGAGCTGAGTGAATTTCTAATTCAAAATTCCCAATTTCCTGTTTGGCAATAATATATTAATTATGTATTTTAAATTATGAATAAAAAGACATTAAAGAGTTTTGTAAAATATAAATTTTTGTGTTTTATTTAATATTTTCAGTTATTTCATAAAGAAATTTAAGACATAAATGTCCACAGGTAAATGTATTGAAATTCTGATGCTGATTATAGTTGTATTTTATATTTGCACCAAGATATTTGACTACTTCCCAAGGAGGTTGTAAGTTTCCAAAGCTGTCGAAATATTCTTTTTCATTGTTGTTTTTATAGTATGCTACCCAATGTGTACCAGGTCCTGTTGATACATCTAAGTTGATTATTCCACATTCAATTTTCTTTGTTCGTTTTGGTAGAGTATTCAACATGAAAACTCCTCTAAAATATGGAATTTTTATAGAGAAACGGTTTAGGTCCACATCAGATAGTGGTCTGTTGGGCAGCATCTTTAAGAGTTTTTTGATTCCTCTTTGTGAACTAAACCATAACCTTTTTTATATGGTTTTAAGTAAAGTCCTTTTCCCACTGCTATAGATTCCATCGCTTTATTATGTCTAGTTGCTTCATCAAGTTGATTTTTTGCATTCTTTGTTGCATTTACAGCTTTAGCTATAGCAGCACCTCCAGTTGTTAGACTACCAATTGCACCCAGAGCAGTTAAAATCGGTATTAGAGGTAAAAAACCACCGATTTTTGGAACACGTATTACACGTGGAACTACAATTTGAGACTTTCTTCCTTTTAATGATTTGTTAATAGTTTTTCGTGCAATTTTAATAGCTGAGTTAATATCTAATGGTTTTTCCTTCTTTAGTATTTTTGTTGCAGCTCTAATTGATGTTCTAAACAGTTTTTTATCATTTGGCTTGTTCTTTTTAACATTTTTCTTTTTCTCCACACCCATACCAAATTTAGTTTTGGTTTTCATTGCGTTAGTAACCATATATGCAAATGATTTTTCTGCAAGACTACTGTCTTTTGCTAAAACTCGATTCCAAGCTGAATTTTCAAGTATTTTATCAGCTTTATGTCTAGTACTTAAATCCTTATTTTTTGAATACGCAATATCGTGATTTTTACAAGCAGAGTCCAATAAGTTAATACCTTTGTCACCTCGATTTAAACGTTTTTGTAGTTTTGTTCCAGGTCCACAGTACTGATACCCCGGAAGATGAAGTTCAACAGGTAGAGAGTTTATTATTTTATCTACTATACCTCCTCCAACGAAGGTGTTTTTATGACTAAACGTTTTCTGATATCGTATAACCATATTATCTAATTTTTTCTATAATAAGAGGTAACATTTATAAAATGTATTTAGTTACAAAAATGCAGTTAGTGAAACAACATAAAAATATTTTAGTTCGTAATATTGACGATTCAGTCAACATCACTTCAAAAATAAAGCATAGCCCCCTCTTACCAAATTCTATTCGTGCTCTAATAGTTGGACCATCCAATTGTGGAAAGACTAATGTTATGATTGGCTTACTAGAAAGTCCTAATGGACTCAAGTTTGAAAACATCTATTTATACTCAAAATCTCTATATCAACCCAAATATGAATACCTGAAGAAACTAATTTCACCAATTAAAGGAATGGGATATTATACATTTACAGATAATGAATCAGTTATTCCACCTGACGAAGCTAAAACTAATTCAATTATGATATTTGATGATGTTGCATGTGAAAAGCAGAATAATATACGTACATATTTTTGTATGGGGCGACATAGGGATGTCGATTCATTCTACTTGTGTCAAACTTATACTAGAATTCCCAAGCATTTAATAAGAGACAATGCCAATGTTATTATAATGTTTAAACAAGATGAGACGAATATGAAGCATGTTTATAGAGATCATGTTGGTGGCGATATGAGTTATGAAAAGTTTCATGAGATTTGTCGAGAGTGTTGGAAGGATAAATATGGATTTTTGGTGATTAGCAAAGATAATGAATTAAATGATGGACGCTACAGAAAGCAATTTGACTATTTCATAACTATATAAACTACTCTTCATAAACATTTACTTTAGTTATTAATCTAACTTTAAGCTTGATACATCTATTTGCTATAACCTCATCTGATACCTGATAAGCTGATCTGAAAACCAGACCAGCTACCTAATAAGCTGATTTGATACCTGATAACCTGATCTGAAAACCAGACCAGGTCCTGAAAAGCTGATCTGAAAACCAGACCAGGTCCTGAAAAGCTGACCTGAAAACCAGACCAGGTCCTGAAAAGCTGATCTGAAAACCAGACCAGGTCCTGAAAAGCTGATCTGAAAACCAGACCAGGTCCTAAAAAGCTGATCTGAAAACCAGACCAGGTCCTGAAAAGCTGATCTGAAAACCAGACCAGGTCCTGAAAAGCTGATCTGAAAACCAGACCAGGTCCTAAAAAGCTGATCTGAAAACCAGACCAGGTCCTAAAAAGCTGATCTGAAAACCAGACCAGGTCCTGAAAAGCTGATCTGAAAACCAGACCAGGTCCTGAAAAGCTGATCTGAAAACCAGACCAGGTCCTAAAAAGCTGATCTGAAAACCAGACCAGGTCCTAAAAAGCTGATCTGAAAACCAGACCAGGTCCTAAAAAGCTGATCTGAAAACCAGACCAGGTGCTAATAAGCTGATCTAATAGCTGATACCTCATCTAATAGCTGATACCTTTTATTTATTAAACATGGATGAGAAAATTTTAAAACAGTTGGTGTTGACAAGAAATGTCTTGAAGAAAAAGCTTCGTAGTATAAAAACTGGTGAAATAGATACACGTGAACAACTAAGAGATACATTTAAACCTATAACAGAACCACTCAAAGAATTCATAAATAGTTCTAAGAAAATTAAAAGAATTCCCATTAAAGAAGAAAATAAAATGAAGACAGAATTTGAAAATAATACAAGTTTAAAGTCTGAAAAACCATCATTCAAGATAGAGACAAGTACACCAAAGAAACTAGCAGAAGGAACAATATCTGATAATACCATATTATTTAACGAAACTAATTCTAAAAATGATGATGATGACGATGATGATGAAGATGATTTTTACTCACAAACTTCCAATACAGAAGATACTTATACTGATTTATCAGTCTTGGAAGAAAGAAATGAATTAGATACAAACTATGGTCCACATAAAGATTTCAATAATGAATGGAAATTTGGTGATAGTAAACTTACACTTAGTGAACATAAAATACAAGTTGGTGGCCAAATATGGGCTCTAACACCTGGACTATTTTCTCTAATGTTTCATAAAATACCAAAAAATTATGATAAATTTGAACTCGAAATCTATAAAAAGATTTTAATTACTACTAATGCATATAGAAGAGACTATAAACCTGATGGTCAAATTAAGGGTACTAGAGGATATAAATATAAACATATTATTAAGAAATTTATTGACGAGAAAAACCAGGATAATTTACCCGAATCAACAGGATCTAAGCCAAAAGGTAGCTACTTAGGTGATGGAATGATGGAATTTAACATCCATAAGCCCAACTATATATACTGGGATGATCCAAATGAGCTAGTAGATCGACTTCGACTACTGCTCGCATCACAAGCTGCAGGTCATAATAATCACAATAACGAGATTATATCAATTATTGAAGAACTACGTGAAGCTAATATAATACATTAACTTTAATAAAGTATATAAAGCATGTCTGTTGATAAATTTGGACATTATTTAAACGATACTAGCAACATAGTTTCTTTGAAAAATGCACCTAAACTGCTGGGGTTCTTTGTGGATACGAACAACAACATTGATGTCCAAAACAAAAGGATCAAAAATGTTGCAAAAGCTGTGGAGGAAAACGATGTTATCAATAAATTGTTTCTGCAAACTCAAATCGAAAAACTAGAAGAGAAATTATTAGCATTCTTTAAGAGAGACAGTACTTTAATTCAAGAAAATATTCAAATACAAATTGAGGATCTACATCGCGAAACAAAATTAGATATAGAAGAAAATTATAAAATTGAAAAAGATATTCTAAAAATTAAAACATCCTTTGAAGAGCAAATTGAACAGCTTAATGAGAAAATTTATAGATTAGAAAATTACATGTTTGTATCAATAGCTGAAAGTGCTTCAACTAGATCACAACACTCTCCAAAAAATCTCTAAAAACAACTTAATGTCTTCAAAAAGAAATTTAGTAAACGAACTCCATAAGCAAGCACGAAAACATTTTGTGCGTCGCAGAGTTGTAATGAAAGGAATAGATGATCTTTGGCAAGCTGATTTAGTTGAAATGGGGAACTATTCTAAAGAAAATAGAAATTATCGATTTTTGCTGACTATAATTGACACATTCTCAAAATTTGCATGGGCAGTACCACTAAAAACAAAAACTGCACTTGAAACAACCAACGCAATGGAAAATATTTTTGAATTGGGGCGAATACCAAAAAACATACAAACAGATGATGGTAAAGAATTTTTCAACAAAAACTTTGAAAAATTAATGCATAAATACAGCATTAATCACTACTCAACATATAGCATTATGAAAGCATCAATAGTAGAACGATTTAATAGAACACTGAAAGGAATGATGTGGAAAGAATTTAGCTATAATGGTTCTTATAAGTGGATTGATATATACAAAGATTTACTTAATACCTACAATAGAAAAGTTCATCGTACCATTAAAATGCCTCCAATTAAAGTCAACTCAACAAATGAGGAAAAGCTGCTAAATACAGTATACAGTCATATGAAAATGTATAAAATGTCAAAATTTAATGTAGGAGATCATGTACGCATAAGCAAATATAAGCATACATTTGAAAAAGGTTATACTCCAAATTGGACTACAGAAATTTTCACAATTACAAGAGTTCAAAATACAAATCCTGCAACATACATATTAGAAGACTATCTTGGTAATCCTATTAAAGGTGGATTCTATACTGACGAACTTTCAAAAACCAGATTTCCAAATACATATCTAGTTGAAAAGGTGCTTAAAATTAAAGGGAAGGAGGTATATGTTAAATGGCTGGGATTTTCTAATCAACACAATTCTTGGATAAGTAAAGATGAAATATTATAGATGGAAGAAAAACTAAATCAACAACAACATCATAGCAAAACAATAATAGCATTAATATTAAGAAACTAATGTTAATTTTAAAATAAGAAAATGAAATAAATATGTAAATTATGCTTATAAACCATACTGTCTACTAAACTTTATTTAATTGTAATCAGTCTGTTATAATGTCAATAACACTTACTCTGAGCTCTAACTCATCAGAATTATCTGCTAGTTACTTTCCTCCTATTGAATTACATGGTGCATATGAGTGTGCTCTAACTGATTTTCATTCATACAACAGTATTCCAAATGTAGACACCTACAACAATATGTTTCATATAGGAGAACATACAATAGAAATACCAATTGGATCTTACGAACTAAATGATATAGTTGATTTTATAGAAGAGCAATACAAACTACTCTGTCCAGCAAATAAGATTTTTATTGAAGCCAATAACAATACAATGCAAGTTAAAGTTAATAGTTCCAAGGATACTGTATATTTTAATAAAGACAATACAATTGGAAAACTTTTAGGATTCAATAGCAAAATCCTAACACCAAACCAATATTATTATTCAGATCTTCCAGTTAATATTTTTAAAGTAAATCTCTTGCGAGTAGAAAGTAGCATCGCTATTAACACATATATGAATAGCTCCAAATCGCATACACTTCATGAATTTCCGATTAATGTGCCTCCAGGCTATAAAATAGATGAGGTTCCAAGAAATCTCATCTATTTACCTGTGAACACCAGAGAGATAAGTTCACTAGCGCTGCGCGTAGTTGATCAACACGGTGATTTAATTAATTTCCGAGGAGAGGAAATTACAATAAGAATACATTTAAGGCCAACTAAATAATGCTAATATACAACACAAATACATTGAAAAAAATATAGCAGCAAGAACAACATCAACATTAAAGCGACCAGTACAACCAAAAGCACTAACAACATCAAATAAAAATTTTCTAAAGTCCTTGAATTTTAAATTGAAGACAAAATGAGTTCAATAATAGATGTCTTAGATAAGCCCTTGTCTGATGAGAATATAATCAAAAAGGACTATCATACATATGTACCATACTTACAATCTTACAACAATAATGATGAAATTAGAATTTCAATACAAAATCAAGATTTGTACGTGCTACCCAGTGAAAGCTACATTTATGTAGAAGGTTTTGTTGCTGATGATAATAACTCTAAATCTTCTTCATCATCGGACAACTTTATATTAAAAAACAACTTTGTGGCATATCTATTTGATGAAATTCGCTATGAGCTCAATGGAATTGAAATTGATCATACAAGATATTTAGGAGCCACAAGCACCATAAAAAATTTGGTTTCTATGTCACCAACAGAAAGCAACGTGATGCAAAATGCTGGATGGAACAAAATTGACGATGTCACTCTTGTAAATGGCTTTTTCAATTTCTATGTACCTCTAAAAATGCTTCTAGGATTCGCTGAAGACTACAACAAAGTTATACTAAATGGAAAACATGAACTGATACTCTTGCGCAATAAGAACGACGAAGATCTTGTACGCTCGAGTGTTTCTACTAAAAAAGCTAAACTTACAATTTCACTAATCTCATGGAGAATCCCACATGTACAATTATCCGACTTTAGCAAATTGAATATGATTAAAATTATTAACAATGGTGCTTCTATACCTATGGCATTTCGCAGTTGGGATTGTCATGTCAATCCACAATTAAATATGGGAACTAGCCATATTTGGAATGTTAAACTAGCTGCAAATAGAGAACGCCCTCGTTTTGTATTGATTGCTTTTCAACAAGAAAATAAGTTTGTTCATTGTGATTTGACTAATTTAAAAGTACATTTAAATTCAGTCTCATATCCATATGATGATCTTAACATAAAGTTCAAAAATGAACGATATGCAATTCTATATGATATGTATCTAAGATTTCAACAAAGCTACTATATGAAAGAATCTCAACCGCTTCTAACTGCATCAGAGTTTAAGACAAAAGCTCCTATTATTGTAGTAGATGTCAGTCATCAGAATGAATCACTCAATAATGGACCGATTGATATAAAAATAGAATTTGAAACAGCAACTAATATTGGAGCAAAAACATCAGCTTACTGCATTCTTATTCATGATCGTATATTAGAATATGTACCTATCAAAGGACAAGTGCGAAAAGTCTTATGAATTGACTAATATGGAAAACAACATAATTTTCATAGACGTACAAGGTTTCAAAAATAATTCAAATGATTTCATCGCAAAAGAAGTAGCAATTGTTTTCAACAATTATGAATATAACAATTTCATTATAAAACCCCCATTTGATATCAAATGCTTATCAATAGAAAAGCAAAGAGAAGCAAAGTGGCTAACAAAAAACTATCATCACCTAAGCTGGACTGCTGGATCAGTTTCATTTCAAAGCGTTTGCAATTTTATAAAAGCCAACGCAAGATGTTCTAAAATTTATGTAAAAGGTGAAGAAAAAAGACGATGGTTGGAAAAAATTTTATGCCGAAAAATTTTTAACGTTGAGGATATAGGCTGCATCAACTTTAAACAAATGGAAATCAAGTATCCAGAATATTTTTATTGTAATTATCATAAATTTGGTGCTTGCGCACTAAAAAATGCTATTTTACTAAGAAAAGAAATGTCTTGCTTTAATTAAACTTTTTCACTTTTTAAAATATGAATGTATGTATTATTATAAAATTTTATAAAATTTTAAACAATAAATGTATAAAAAATAAAATGAAATAAAATGTGTTTTCTTATTTCAAATAAAAACTACATAAAGGAAAGAGAAGGAAGTGGGGAGAAGGAGAAATTAACTTTTTTGCTTACTTGCAAATTCTTGGTTTTTGTTTCTCTGCTGCTGACTGTACTTAGTTTGCTGCTTTAAAATAATCGTAGCCAAAGAAAATGACTACCTTGCAAAATATATATGTATTCTACAAAATATTCCACACACAAGTACCCACGATCGCACATTCATACATGCACACATACATATACATACATACACATACATACATACATACACATACATACATCCATACATATACACACATACATACATACATACATACATACACATACATACATACATACACATACATACATACATACATATTTCTTAAACAAATACACAAAATATTAAATTACCCGCGACTATCAAGCTGGACCCCCCACACACAAGTATGGGTGTTCACATACATGTGAACACAAGTATGGGTGTTCACATACATGTGAACACATAAATAAATATTTTCTCTGATATTACTGATATATTATTACGATAAGAAATTTCTACAGTCTGGCAACACTGACAATTTTCCCTTTGGTATTAGAAAAAAATAATAATCATGTTTTGCCGTCGGCATTTGGAAAAATAATTACGTTTTGCCGTCGGCATTTGGAAAAATAATCATATATTGCCGTAGGCATTAGGAAAAATATTCATATATTGCCGTAGGCATTAGGAAAAATATTCATATATTGCCGTAGGCATTAGGAAAATCATGTATTGCCGTAGGCATTAAGAAAAATATTCATACATTGCCGTAGGCATTAGGAAAAATTAATTTTCACTATTTCACCCCACTCCCCCTTTGGTATTAAGAAAAATCATTTTCATGATTTTCCCGTCGGCATATATATTTATGAAATATTAATCTTATGAAACCCCTTAATCCACCCCACAAACATACACACATACAAATTCCCACGGTCATAAAAAACCCGGACTTATTGAGCCACCCTCGTATGTATTAAACAAACAAAACCCCTTATGTAAACAAAAAATTCCTTATGTAAACAAAAAGTTGGACGGACTTATTGACCCACCCTCGTAGGGTATCAAATTTCACAAATTTCCAAGAATTTTAAAATTTGGGTAATTAAAATTTTAAAATTTCAAAATTTTAATTGGCGCAGGAACCGCAGTTCCCTACTACTCGTGCCCAAAAAAGATTCAGCTCAGTCACATGCTTTCTATTGTATTGTTCTTTTCAATATTTTACATACAAACATACATATGTACTATACTCGTATATAGCCTTTTATGCACAACAACCACATCAAAGAATCATTGATTTTCAACATTTCTTCAATTCTAATTCGTTACGCAACTACTTAGTTTTGGTAATAAATTATAAAGGATAATTGCAATCGTCACACCTGTAGCACTGGTTTGAAAAAAAAAAATATAAGCATTATACACATTTAGGTAAATCTGTATGTGAAATACACATACCGACAAAGAAGTGCGTAACTAAGAAGCCCAAATTTTATGCCACATTGTAGGTAAGGCACATGCAACACCATCACACAAGAAAAGATGCATTGGCTCTATACGCATGCATGACTCTCACAGGAAACAAAAGTAAAGCCACAGTAGCAGGATTTAATCAAAAGAAAAAAAAAAAAAATATATATACATGCACAGCAGAAGGGTAACAATTAAGTTGGCCTAAGATTAAAGGCAAGACCGCCTTTAAAAAGTTAAAAAAAAGTAGGTGTAGACAATGGCAGGTGACTGGAAACATGAACTCTTTGGCCATAAGGACATCAAACGAAATAGCAAGTGATACCGAAAATATGAATCACGTACACAAATTACACACTTCATTAAAACAAATTTTATTTAAGTCATTAGTTTTATTTTTATTTTATTCTTCTTTTTTCTGTATTACTCTCCCTGTCTATCTCTTTCTTTGCTTAACTGCACCTTTTCTTTTTATCTCTTCTACCTTGAACTGAGCTAAATTGATTTATCGCTAATGCATGAGGATCATCTCAGTTTCAATTTTTGAAGCATAACAAATGTTAATGGTATGGACTTTGCTCTTTTCTTTTCTCCTTCGTTTTTTTGGACTATAATATCTTGTACAATTTCTTGGCTGTTTTCTTTTTTTTTTTTTTTTTTTTTTTGATTGCGGAACACACAAAATTAGAATTTGACAAGATCAAAGGATGCGCTATAAGTGTGTTAAAAAGTTACAGAGATTTCGTTTTTGTTGTTGCAATGATGCAATCGTAGAAGGACATTAAGAAAGTCTATATTCTTTATTCCGTTGCGGATTTGAATTTCCCCTCTTTGGCGTAGTGTTATGGTAAATCGGCATAGCAAACCATGAAACCTACATATATATTGTTCATGCTCAGGCTGAGAATCCCAATCGCAGCCACATTTGAAGTGCATCAGAAAATATCCAGATAACTCACAAATAAATGTCAAATATGATGTGAAAACACTGATTACTACTAATACTAAAAAAAAAGATTATCAGCGAACTTTTATTGCATGCAATTATAATTAATTATAATTAATTTAAATTGATTTTCTAATATACATACATACATATATACATATATCCCTTTTTCATTTGATTATTATTGCAAAATTTAGAATTTTTATTATAATTTTTTACATTTTTATTGATTCAAAAAAGTTAAATGGCCAATTCGAACTTACCATTTTGTAGGCATGGTCTCCAAGTGCTCTTGACAAATTTAAACCCCCATTAACTCGACCATCTAAAGTAACACGGCCTCCTGCCTTATTAATGCGTGCTGATTCTTCATCATCTTCTGGTTTGTGATCTAAACTCATTTCTATTGCCTTGCCATTGCGACAAACAACGCAACGCGAATCGCCTGCATTAGCAGCATACAAATCGCGTCCGTTAAGTAGGCCAATAACAGCTGTACAACCACTGTCTTTGCCAGGCTCTTCAATCATATTGGCACAAAATTGTTCATTAGCCAAATACGATTCTTCATCCTCTTCGTCATCGGCTTCCTCATCTTCCTCGATTTCATCATCATCATAGTCAGCATCTTCATCAGTAGTGTCATCTTCTCCCAACTCTTCCTCGTCTTCAGACGAGTATTCTAAGGCCTGACGGGCATTCTTA
Organism: Tachina lurida; assembly: GCA_944452675.1. Taxonomy (NCBI): domain Eukaryota; kingdom Metazoa; phylum Arthropoda; class Insecta; order Diptera; family Tachinidae; genus Tachina; species Tachina lurida. The sequence goes on along the minus strand of OX101754.1, from coordinate 96,012,347 downwards.
TCGTTTCCTATGATACAAACATGTCAGAAATTAAATAGCAAAATACGCTTAGAAAAAAAGTACCATCCAATTCAACATCCTCCTCTTCATCAATTATAGCTTTTCTCTTATCTTTACTAGTTGATGTTATAGTAGAAGAGTTTGCTTCCTGCTTCGTCAAAGATTTAGTAGATGATTCCACGTTGCCGTTTTGTTTACTTTCCATGTTTTTTGCATCGCTTGAGCCAGATACAGTATCATCATCTTTGAATGTAGTTTTAGCTTGAACATCCTTTTTATTTACTTGCGATGAAGATACATTGCCATTTTGTTCATTTTCCAGCAGATGAATCGGGAACTGTATCTGTATTTTTACCATTTAATACCTCACCGGTTGTTGAAGCGGTGGGAACTGCTTCCGCCTCATCTGCATTTTTAGCGGAATTATTAGCGCTGTTCGATTTGCTGGCACTAGAACTACTGCTACTAACAGTAGAGTCCTCTTCGGACTCCATTTTGTTACCCGAAGATGATTTATATGAGCTGGGTCCATCTTCTAATAAAATCAAATTCAAAGACAAAATATGTTAAGGTATAAAATGTTCACTTTTTACCTTGCAATGCTCCTAAAGCAGCCTTCGAAGTTGATGAACCTTCTGGTTTTGTGTCGGGATCTAATTCAGCCCGATTAGCTGCACCAGCAATAACGGCACCCGCACGTCTTCCTCTTAAATACGGTGATTGTGGCTTTGAGCTATTGTTATCTTTTAGTTTCTTCAGAGATGGCATTGATGGATGTCCCTTGTACTTTTCCATGACTTCATCTAATGGCAAAGTTCCTTCCTCATGTAGTTCCGCTAAATCTTCATCTTCATCATCTTCCATGGCATCGCTGTCTTCACCGTCAACAAAATTCTTTTCACCAGCTAAAACTTTCAATATTTCAATAATTTCAGGTTCCAATAATGTTTTATCGAAACCCAAAAAGGCATCTATTAGAGCCTGTTCATAATTTCCATCTACATATGCTGACAAAGATTTAAGAAATTCTGGCAATTTATCAGCACAATATGTCGAGACTTCTGCTCCACCATGACTATCATATACTGCAAAGAATTCTGTATTTGTATCGAAATTTAAAATTGAGTTGTGAGCATCCTAAGAAGATATAAAAATTTACAATTCAAAAAGCCGCCAAAATCACAAATAAATCTTGAATTTGCTCTTTAATTTGAGAATTAAAGATTTCTCCAGTTATTTTTTTATTGCTATAAAAAATTTTGTAATGTTATCCTACATCCTGGCTGTTGCGCCAACCCTGCATTGAAGATGCTCCTACAGACAAATAATAGTTTGATTCATCCGTGGAGATCTTGTCTGTTTTGGGTTGTGATAGATAGGCTCCCATAGTAAACAAATATTGTCAACAGTGTTGTCAGATTTATTTTCAGCCTCCTCGCCAAATGACTTGTCGAATATCGCCAAATATCGCCAATATAATAAAACATTAAATTTTAGCTACAAAAATATTTTTATTATGTAATTGCATTGCAAATATCGTTAAATTTTAAATTCAGTAGCTAACGTCTATCGTAAAACATAAAAAATATGTTGTTTAAAGTGGCCCAGCCACTTGCAATATATCTGTGGCAAAAAGGAAAAAGTGCTTAAGTCGAGATAAGCAAATTTTGAGTTAATGGTATCACTGGTCAAAATCTCAATTTATTAGTGTGATTTTTCATGAAGTTATAGCACTATGACTTCGACTTATTTTTTTAGACTTCTAATCTCATTAAGGTTATAATATGGTATATTTCAACTCAAATGTCTTACTTATAGTGTGTAAAACGATGATTGGTTAAAAAAATAAAGGTTAACAGAAAATTTCCTAACTTATCTGTAAAAGAAATAAATTTCTGAAAATCGACTTGAAATGCTCTCATGTAAAAGAGTAAAATATGACTTAAGCACTTTTTCCTTATTGCCACAGATATGTAATTGTGCAATTTTTCGTATTGTACAATAATATCGCCAATGTGTATGTCATATTCGAAGGTAACACAATATACACATTGCCAAATATCAAAAGACTTCTGATTTTTATTGTCCAATCAAGGGAATTGTGTAATGTGGCGGCAACATTTTTCAATGTTGTTTACTTTTTCAATGTCAGGAATATTGGGCAATATTTTCTTTGCAATAATATTGCAAAGTATTTAAATTAACATATAAAAAGTACTGGCGTATAAAAGACTTAAAAATAACTTATTGCAAAAATCAATTTTAATAGGTTAAATTGAACTTGAACACCAAGATCAAAATTATTATTTAAATCTTGTGATAAAACCGAGTTAACGTTCACTTAAATGTGTGTTAAAGTACACATATCATATCCTTGAAGTAGTAAGTGCCATCAGCATCGTCATAATAATACAATTTAGGCGAGAACTCTTTCAGCCTTTTCCTGCTTCATTATCAAAATGTTGGTTCCAATTTATAAAAGGAAGTTTTCTTAACTGTGTTGTATAAACATCAAATGAGATTTTTTGTTCCTTAATTTTTATTAACTTCTTGAGTTTCAGATAAAGACTCACAACATTTAGAATTTTTTGCACGAAATATTTTATGTTGGAGAAAAAATTGCTTTATATAAGCATATTTTTTAACATTATTCTATTTTATTGAAATCTTAAAGATATAGCCAAAAATATCGCCAAGGATTTCAAATATCGCCAAGTAAATCGCCAATCGCCATTTCAAAATTTTCATCGCCAAAACCAGAAAGCAAAATGTCGAAAAATTCATTCGTACACGCACACATGTATACGTTTAAAAACACAACTCTGTATGAAAGCAACTATACCCAACAAGCATTCGAGTTATTCCTCATATAAAATGATTTCTAGTTCACACCAAGGCGAATTCACTATCAGGTGACCTTATCAGCCCGGCTGATTATCAGCTGTTGATGCCAAATTGAGCATTTTGAACCAAAATGTCAAAATTTGCTTAGAAATCTTTTGACAGATTGGTTTTGTAGCATAGCAAACAACGTGTTGTTTTTTGTGTTGTAAAATTGTTGTAGGGAAGAGTTCACCTGATACTGAATTCGCCTTGGTTCACACTAGTGAGCTGATTTACGCGGGCATGATTGTGCTGGCATAACATGCCAGTTTGTGGGTGAGAGAGGCAAAGGCATTTCTTGTGTGTAATTTGCCCAAAAAAACGTAACCAACTAACTACTAATGGAAAACTGTTTGATTCAGACATGTATTTATTGATTTAAACAGTTTCCAATCATGTTGGATTCTATAAAATTGTCTATTAGTTATGTATGGAACTATTTAACGTAATAAATATATGTCTGAATCAAACACTTTTTCATTAGTAATTAGTGGTTACGCTTTTTTACGTTTGTGTGACACATGGCATATAGATGGAAACCCGGCCAAAGAGAGTGGTATTGTGTTGGGCACAGCTTCAACAGCAAATGTTAAATGAATATGAAATACACTAACACACATTTTATACCAGATGAATTAGTCTCGTGTAATTTGGAAAAGAACAAAAATTGTGCGGCTTAAAATAGTAAAATGTAGTAGAAACAATTAAATAAAAAACCAAATTGTCATGTGTACATGTATACATATCATTCCAGATAAATAATCATACCATTTGTTATGAAAGAACAAAAATTTTGAGATTAAAAATTTTTCCCGTGTGTGATGGGTCACTAAAAATTTATACTTTAGCGAGTTTTGTGCATTAAACACATTCACCACAGCAGGCTACACGAACACACGACTTCAAATGCCGCTAGCAGCATTTGTCGCCTCGTAGCCAGCTACTTAATTATTTTGGAGACGGCAGCAGCACCATCTGCAGCTGATATTCAAGTACAAATACATAGTTCAGTATTGCCACTTTCATATATTTTGCATTTATAAAAATTAATTTTTCTTTTAAAATGTACTTATTTCACATAAAAGTACAATAATGAATCAATTTATTCTTTACATCAATTTTTGGATATTGTTTCTAGTAAATAGTATGAAATAATTGTACGATATCATTCATTCACCATTTTGTATTATACTGGCAACACTGCATTTGCTCATTGTAGCCAGAGAAATAGAAATTAGTTTAAAGTTGGCGACAGCTACAACGGTGGTCGTGCAGTCGTGTAGCCTGCTGTCGTTAAAATAATTGTTACCATAAGAATGTGTGTATTCTATTTTTGACAGATTGTAGCCCGTAGCCTGCTGTGTCGAATGTGTTTAATGCATTGCTTTCAAAAAGTTGACAACATTTTTTTCACAAATCTTGAATTTTTTGTAATAAGAAGCACCACTTTGTGAAAATCACAGAGGATATCTTCTGTTGTAATAACTAATAACAATAACGATGAATAAAAGAGCAATTAAAGTTGATTTATCTATATTTTTTGATGATGAGCGAAAAATGTCCTATATTCTATTGGATCCTAATTGGGAAAGTGTGGCATGCTTACAAAGAAGAGTGGAGCTTCTGTTGGACATTGATTCCGTAAGGTTCATCAGTGATGGCCGTTTTCTACCACCCCAGTAGTCCATTGAAATTATAAAATTCTGCGACGATCTTAAGTAAGTGCCAGGATTTGTTCGCAAGCAGGAATGATTGATTTTGTTGTTATTTAGAGCATTTGTGCCAAAGGAATCTCTAGAAAAAAAGAAAAAGAAGTCAAAAAAAAATATATAACCATGGAGATATTGGAAGAATGTGCACTGAGGAAACCATATGTGCCGGTTCACACAAACAACAGCAAAAGAAACGCAAGTCTAATTGCAATAAGAATGTATGTATTCTATTTTTGACAGATTGTAGCCCGTAGCCTGCTGTGTCGAATGTGTTTAATGCATTGCTTTCAAAAAGTTGACAACATTTTTTTCACAAATCTTGAATTTTTTGTAATAAGAAGCACCACTTTGTGAAAATCACAGAGGATATCTTCTGTTGTAATAACTAATAACAATAACGATGAATAAAAGAGCAATTAAAGTTGATTTATCTATATTTTTTGATGATGAGCGAAAAATGTCCTATATTCTATTGGATCCTAATTGGGAAAGTGTGGCATGCTTACAAAGAAGAGTGGAGCTTCTGTTGGACATTGATTCCGTAAGGTTCATCAGTGATGGCCGTTTTCTACCACAGTAGTCCATTGAAATTATAAAATTCTGCGACGATCTTAAGTAAGTGCCAGGATTTGTTCGCAAGCAGGAATGATTGATTTTGTTGTTATTTAGAGCATTTGTGCCAAAGGAATCTCTAGAAAAAAAGAAAAAGAAGTCAAAAAAAATATATAACCATGGAGATATTGGAAGAATGTGCACTGAGGAAACCATATGTGCCGGTTCACACAAACAACAGCAAAAGAAACGCAAGTCTAATTGCAATAAGAATGTATGTATTCTATTTTTGACAGATTGTAGCCCGTAGCCTGCTGTGTCGAATGTGTTTAATACATTGCTTTCAAAAAATTGACAACATTTTTTTCACAAATCTTGAATTTTTTGTAATAAGAAGCACCACTTTGTGAAAATCACAGAGGATATCTTCTGTTGTAATAACTAATAACAATAACGATGAATAAAAGAGCAATTAAAGTTGATTTATCTATATTTTTTGATGATGAGCGAAAAATGTCCTATATTCTATTGGATCCTAATTGGGAAAGTGTGGCATGCTTACAAAGAAGAGTGGAGCTTCTGTTGGACATTCATTCCGTAAGGTTCATCAGTGATGGCCGTTTTCTACCACCCCAGGAGTCCATTGAAATTATAAAATTCTGCGACGATCTTAAGTAAGTGCCAGGATTTGTTCGCAAGCAGGAATGATTGATTTTGTTGTTATTTAGAGCATTTGTGCCAAAGGAATCTCTAGAAAAAAAGAAAAAGAAGTCAAAAAAATATATATAACCATGGAGATATTGGAAGAATGTGCACTGAGGAAACCATATGTGCCGGTTCACACAAACAACAGCAAAAGAAAAGCAAGTCTAATTGCAATAAGAATGTATGTATTCTATTTTTGACAGATTGTAGCCCGTAGCCTGCTGTGTCGAATGTGTTTAATACATTGCTTTCAAAAAGTTGACAACATTTTTTTCACAAATCTTGAATTTTTTGTAATAAGAAGCACCACTTTGTGAAAATCACAGAGGATATCTTCTGTTGTAATAACTAATAACAATAACGATGAATAAAAGAGCAATTAAAGTTGATTTATCTATATTTTTTGATGATGAGCGAAAAATGTCCTATATTCTATTGGATCCTAATTGGGAAAGTGTGGCATGCTTACAAAGAAGAGTGGAGCTTCTGTTGGACATTGATTCCGTAAGGTTCATCAGTGATGGCCGTTTTCTACCACCCCAGTAGTCCATTGAAATTATAAAATTCTGCGACGATCTTAAGTAAGTGCCAGGATTTGTTCGCAAGCAGGAATGATTGATTTTGTTGTTATTTAGAGCATTTGTGCCAAAGGAATCTCTAGAAAAAAAGAAAAAGAAGTCAAAAAAAAATATATAACCATGGAGATATTGGAAGAATGTGACACTGAGGAAACCATATGTGCCGGTTCACACAAACAACAGCAAAAGAAACGCAAGTCTAATTGCAATAAGAATGTATGTATTCTATTTTTGACAGATTGTAGCCCGTAGCCTGCTGTGTCGAATGTGTTTAATGCATTGCTTTCAAAAAGTTGACAACATTTTTTTCACAAATCTTGAATTTTTTGTAATAAGAAGCACCACTTTGTGAAAATCACAGAGGATATCTTCTGTTGTAATAACTAATAACAATAACGATGAATAAAAGAGCAATTAAAGTTGATTTATCTATATTTTTTGATGATGAGCGAAAAATGTCCTATATTCTATTGGATCCTAATTGGGAAAGTGTGGCATGCTTACAAAGAAGAGTGGAGCTTCTGGACATTCATTCCGTAAGGTTCATCAGTGATGGCCGTTTTCTACCACCCCAGGAGTCCATTGAAATTATAAAATTCTGCGACGATCTTAAGTAAGTGCCAGGATTTGTTCGCAAGCAGGAATGATTGATTTTGTTGTTATTTAGAGCATTTGTGCCAAAGGAATCTCTAGAAAAAAAGAAAAAGAAGTCAAAAAAAATATAAAACCATGGAGATATTGGAAGAATGTAACACTGAGGATACCATATGTGCCGGTTCACACAAACAACAGCAAAAGAAACGCAAGTCTAATTGCAATAAAGTTCTAAGTTCTATTATAACACAAAGCACTTAATAAGAATTCAGACATTCGGCCGTGTTCTGTAAACCCAATCCGAGTAAATATCTTGTTTTCAAAAAAAAATTAATAAAGGTCCTAATGGTTTAAAATCATACACGATAACTTTCTTTCAGTTATGTTTTATGAGAATCTATATAATAAAAAAATTTTAAAAATTCAAAAAATATATTGCTATTGCCGGAGTTAGTTTTCTAAAATCGTTAGATTTGAAATCGATCGGTTTACAGAACAGGACCGATTTTATACATTTTGATATCTATCAAAAAGTGCCTTCTACAAAGCCTACAAGAACGCTTGTTCAGCTCCTCTTTTTTTAGAAAAGATAAACGAGTTCACAATAACCAGATCAGGCAGATGATATTTGAATTAGAAAACAGTAAGAATTTCAAGTAATGAAATTTACTTAAAGGGATTATATTTTTAAGTAACTGGTACTACAAAAAAAATTAACACCTAAAAAGACATTCCCCCTTATTGTGAATGGCGTCGTCGACGTCACATCAAGACGAAAGTAAATATTGTCACTTGTCTACTCTTTATCGGCAACAATTGGAGCATATTAATAGTAGTCAATTGTTGTCGACAAAGAGTAGACAAGTGCCAATTTTTACTGTCATGTTGATGTGACGTCGACGACGCCATTCGCAATAAGGGGGTTATGAAATATTTCATGAAATTCCCTTAAATTTGTTACACAAAGTGTTTTTTATTTGCTAAAAGCAGCAGCACTAGAGAATCAGAGGGTGGCGTAGCATGAATTTCTGAAGCATTTTTGGAAACTTTATTGATCTGACTTACTGAAAAAATCATGAAAAATGTAAAATGTGAAAATTTTCATTTCTACCGAACACATACTTTCTTTAAATTTATGAATAAAAATTTTAATGAAATAAATAAATGACTAGCATGAAAATTTCTTGTTCTTTTTTATAGGAAAGTGGCCAGAATATTCAATAGGAATAAAATTAGGAATTAAATTAATGTGAATAAGTATTTTTTTAAGAATGAATTGTGTTCTTCATGTACATATATTTGAAGATACGATATTATAATTCTTTAAATATTTATACAAAATAAGCATTATTTATAAGGGTTTTGATGAGAACTCTTGAAATTGCCATTTCGTCGGGTGGTTACTGGTTTGCCGCAATAATAATGTATTCTTAATATCTGTGCGCAAGCCAGTAACCACCCGACGATTTGTGCAATTCGGCAAATTTGCGAGACTTGTTTCATGAAGCCCTTTTCAACTTTTGCGCAAACAGTTAATGTTAATTTGACACAAACGTCAAAAATTTCGTTTAATAAAATTAAAATAAGAAAACTTGAAGAAATTTTTAAATTTTTATAAAAAGTGTGAGAGTCTGAACACAATGCAACGATAATTTATTGCGGTGCGATTTTCCATACGATTTTGAAGGAAAAAACCGCAGTGCGGAACGGTATAAAATTAAAATCTATTTTATTTTCTCTGCGGACTTTCTTATTCTCTCAATTTTTGACACTCTTTCTCTTTCTGATGTTGCCATAGTTTTTGAATAATTGGCGGTGTTCACAACATTGTTGTAACAAAAAACATGATTATTTTTTGTCATAAAATGTAAAAGTTGAAAAAATATATCAAATATATCTGGAAATCTATAAAATGTTAATAATTTTTTGTTTTTAGTTACTGCCATTACAAAATATTTAACACAAAGAGTAATTTTTTTTATAAAAATGTATGTACAAAAAAAATTAATAAAATTTTAAACAAACAATGACAAGTATCGCCGTAGCCGTCTTCCGTTGTATTGTGTTTATTTTTCTCTCCCGCAACGAGAAATCGCACCGCACCGCAAACATTGTGTTTAGACTGTGACTTGTATTTTAAAATGTTTAACGCATAGCTGTTAATTAATGATTAGTAGTCGTAATGATTACTAATTTGATTACTTTTTTTTAAAGGTGAAGTAATGATTAAATTACGATTATATTCAGTTTCGCACGATTACTAATAATGGAAAAGTAATCTTAATTACTTAAAATTACTAAAAATAATCAAAAGTAATCAAAAAATAATCCGATTACTTCTAAGGATTACTTTTGATTCTTTTTGATAATTTATTAAGAATCAAAAGTGATCTTTGAAAGTAGTTGGATTACTTTTTGTTTACTGTTGATTCTTTTTGATTATTTTTTTTAGTAATTTTAAGTAATTCATATTACTTTTCGATTATTAGTAATCGTAATCAATTATTTATCAGAAATTCTTTTGAAGGCAATTATATAATAATTACAAATCTTTTTAAAATGTAATCTAATTGATTACTAATCGTAATCGAAATTTAACAGCTCTGGTATAAAGAAATCCAAGAGTCTGAACTCCTCACATTATTCAAAGAAGTTGTTATTTATAAAATGCCCAATTGCACAGTTTAAGTTTTTGACTCAAAATTGTTGGGCAAACTTAATAAATTTATGTAAATAAATATTCATACAAGTTGTGACAGTTTATTTACGAGAGTGTAAAAATGCACAATTGCACAGTTTGCGAGACTTTTGGAAGTTCTCATGTAAACCTTTAATAATTATTTGCCATAATCCTCTATATTTGTATAAATTTTCAACAATGTTTAAACTTTTTATATTTTACTTTCTGAAAACATCAAAAATTTACTTTCTTGAAAGCTGAGTGGAAATTCAAAATAATATGAATGTGGTAGTGAAAAAATTTGAGTGTATTGCGACTTTCTTGCAAGTAGTTTCATGTGTAAATGGAAGGTAAATTAAGAAATTTGCCAAGGATTCTCTAACAAAATATCTTGCAACAAAATTTTATGGCGTAAATTTAGAATAAATTGGAATCTTATGCCATTTCAGCTCGAATTCTATATAGTAAAATCTCACTCAAATGTTCCAAATCTTAACTATTTTTCATTCCAAAATATTTATTAAAAAAAAAATTAAATGTCCAGGAAATAATAAAACACTAAAGTTGTAAATAAAATGTGTTCTAGAGACGTAGTATTGAAGTTAAAAGCAAAATTTAATTGAAATGGTCAAAAAGGTTAATTGCTACTTTAGTATTATCAGCTATTAATTTTTAGCTTCTCTCGAAGTGCTAAGCGGAGAAAAGGAGTTGGCTAAATCAACTACTGTGTTAAGGTACCATGTATTATGTTAATATCATCTCATGATTAAATTTCTCTGTCGTCTTATTTCTGCTTTTGTGCTAATCATTTATCTTGCCTCAGAAGCTTTCTACAAATAACGAACTTTATACGAGTAATATATCTATTTACATACTCTCTTAAAACTCTTATGCTAAACTTATAAAACTAATTTGAACTTTTAAGTACTTAAAATTTAGTATTTTATCTTTTTTTTTACAATATCTACGGATCTATTTTAATTAAGTACGTTTTGAATTTGTTTCGAGATTACTTCGTAATATTCTCTTAAGGCTAGTTAGCCTCTTTGAAAGCTTTTAAGTATCCATAGTTTTTAAACTGTGACTGGTTTAAGTTTGACAAACTTTCGCGCCAGGGTAGTTGAAACGAGAATAAATTTTATGCTCTACCAGAGTACAAAGAGTCTTTTGATCAGCTCACTTGTTGCGTTAACATATTAACCAGTTCGGTGCGATCCATGTTGTTAATAGTTTGCATGTCCACACCCAAAGCTGCCGCCACAGCTTAAATATCCAGTCCAAAAGATGCCAACAGCTCGAGAAATCGCATGTATGCAGTTAACTTTTATTATGCAAAGCAGTTAAAGTCTTTCATAATACGTCAATAAAATCGTTATTTTTAACGTATCCTTGTGAAATTTAAATGAATGTTGTCTTTTTGTCACAAAAATAAACTTTGAATTTTTGGCAGTTATGGCCTTTTGTGTGTTAGATGAATATATGTATGTATGAATGTGCTTATACATCAACTGATAAAATTAATATTTAAAAATTAATAAAAAAAAAATATTTTATTGTTGTTTTCTAGAAGTTGTCGATCGAAGGTTTTCTGTCGACATCGTGGGACAGCCTTTTATCAATGTTCTTTTTTTTATAATAACTTCTACACAATCAGAAAGGGCGACTTATCAAATAGTGCCTAGGGGGGCAGCAGGCCTAAGTCCGCTACTGCCGATGGTCGTACTTATTGGAGGATTGGGAACTGCCAACACTAGAAGCACACGCAAAGAAAAGATATGGTTGTAGTATGGTTGAGAAAACAATATTATGTTCTTTGATACAAATGTGTGGTCGTTGCAAACTAGTTATTGTTGTTTTAAACATTAGACTAATGTTTGAATTTAATAATTACATTATTATATGCATAGAAAGTGCGAAATGGTTAGAGCTTAACAATATAGTTTTGTTAAAAATTTTTGACTACAATATAATTTGTATTATTGTGTAAAAATAATATGATGTAAATAGCAATATAATGTTATCCAAAACCATACTATGTTAAGTTTCAAAAACAATCTTTTTCAGAAACATCTGTCAGTTCAGTGTTTCGTTTGTAAGCTATTGGTAGTGCGCGTGTGGTGTTAAATAAATAAAAAGAGTATAAACAAAAGGGTAGATAAATTAAAATATATAACATATGTAGATATGTATATCTCTTCCCTACAAGCAAAGTAATACGAAAATGACTCGAAATCGTATTGCTTGGAAGAAAAATATTATTGCGGCAACAATCATATTCATATTGCGGAAGTTTCCCCCTTCGGGAGAAGTTGTGCGGCCAGGGCGATACTTCGAAGCAATACGAATGCAATACTTCTAGAAGATCAAACTATGAAATTGCTAGATAATCATCTAACTGAACTATTTATGATATTGCCAGATTATCTTTAGGAAGATAAATTATTTATAACGATAGATTATCTCCCAAAATACAATTTTACAATTTTGCTAAATTATCTGAAGAAAAATATATATGTACATATATGTACATAAAACTACCATTAATTTAAATTTAAAGCAATTTTTTATGGTCAACTAAATTCAATTTATCATCACAGGAGTCATCATATGTTTAGCATAAAAAAGAATTTCTTAAGCTAATGTTTTGAAAATTTTCTGATTGTTTTTATTTTAAATTAAATATTTTTTTCTATCTTCTAGTTAAAAACATATTGACATTATAAATTTATTGCGTATGTGATGAAACACCAGGCTGAACAAAAAGCAACATTTTAATAACACAAAATACCTTGTTAAAGGAAAAAATAAATAGTCAATACATTTTGAACTGTTCATTCAAAAAGTTTCACTAAAATGAAAATATTTTAATATCAAAAAAGTATTGATGTGATGATTTTCTTCTAAATGATAAAAATAAGATATTGTATTTATATCTTCTGGGCAATATATCTTCCAAATGTTTGTAGGGTTTATATATTGTATATGTGTCTGTATTTCGTGTATACACACATGTAAGTATACATTTCTAAGTATACATTTTATTTCAACAATATTAATTTATTTTCTATTTAATGCACAGCTGTTTTAAACAAAAAATTTACCAATAAATATATGATTAAAAAACAAAATATAATTATTATATAAAATAATACTATGGTCATATTTAACAATATTATTATAATATTAGAACATGGTATGGTAAGTCTCAATTATATTTTAGTCACATCTAACAATAGTGTTGTCATATTTACAATACTAAGTTTAGGTATAACAAAGTTAATTGTTATTGTAGATAATATTATTATTAACTCAGAAAATAATATTATTTAAACTTTGCTTTTCTATTGACAATAATATGTTTTGATTGCAACCATATAATTCAATCATAGTATGTTGCTGTTTGATTATGGTTATCTCAACCATATTTTTTCTTTGCGTGCACTTTCAATCTTAATATTTTTCAGGAGAGCAGATCTAGATCAGGTGCTCTCGCGCCTGACAAGGGATACAACAGATCTTCTTCGGTTTTGTTTCCCTTTAAAGGAATATAAGCCACCCTAATCTCTTTAATAAGAAAGTCCAAAATAGTTCTATGACTCATATAAGACCCTAATCCCAAGCTATGACGAACCTAATCTATGAAGTTTAGCTCGTAAAATTACGATAATTTATTTTATAAGTATAAGTTTTTGTTTGAAAATTAAATGGGGATAGTGAGAACGATTTAGTATGTGGTTTAAAAAATACTGCAGTTTACAAAACAGCATATATGATAAGCTAAATGATTGCTTAGTAATAAAGAGAATTCAATACTCGTACTGCAATAAAACTACTCTAGAAATTTATTCAACCATTTAGGGCCGTAGAATTGAAAATAAATTTTTAGGTTATTACAGCGGCTTACTTCGAATCGAATTTTTTCACCTCAATTTAGGTTAAGCCATGACTCATTATCCTACATGATCGCACGACCTACGAAAAAATACAATCCTTATATGTTGAATTGTTATTATCTTTTGAAATTTTTTATAGACTCCAACATACCAGGATTGTATTTATTTTCTCAAAAATCGCACGACTGTATATGATAGTGTATCACGGCCTTTTGGTTTGAATTGGTTGAAAAGACGCCCAACCAATATTGACCCGATCCATTTCGGATTACACTTATGTTGTGCGGTCTGAAGAGAGATACTTGGAGTTTAAAGATAACAACTTCTTAATTGATATCTCCAAAACTACTGGTCAGAGTTAAAAACAATATTACTGAGACTCAAAAGGATATTTTGTAGCCAGTCCTTTTTTTAATTTTTTATTTGTAAGAATAAGACAAGCATATACGTAAAAAAGCCATTTCTGTTGCCCCACCATCCCTTGAATTATTAAAAACTGCCTATAATTATCCACTTTAACATTACTCATGAAAGTCAACAGTCTTAATGCCACCATCCCCCCTCCTCAGTTCCACACCAATGAAGACAAGTCATTCTTAAGTTATTTCGAAAGCTAAAACTGATTTCAAATAACTAAGAGAATCGAGATTCGAACTTAAGAAACAACTTTCAATTCTTTGGCACAAAAAACTGTGTAGAGTTGTGTACATGTATTTCCGGTGAACGCTTTCCTTGAATATTAGCAGCATTTGCCTAAGATTAAATCATAAAATTTTATTATGAAAAATCTATAAAAATTATGACTCTCTTATTCGAATGATGTTTTATTTAATTATTACACGGCTGTCTTGCTAACTATTTTTCTGTTTTATAAATGATGAAGAGTTTTTTTATTTAATTACTTTGCCAAAATATCCCGTAGAGATTTTTTTAAAACAGCAAATGTATTTATTGAATTGTGTTTTTTTAAGCGGGACAGACAAATCATTTCCTCCAATAAGATGACACTAAAACGTAAATTTTATATGAATTCTAGCTAAAAGTAAAGTAAAAAGACATACGCAGAGATACAAAAAGTATAAAAAAAAATACTCACCTACATCAATGCATGATCAGCAAGCAGAGCTGATGCAGTCAGAGCAAGAACCAGGATTTGGGAAACTGGCACTCCAGATTTTTGTAGAATGTGCGGGGATGAAGAGGAACCAGAAACTATTGAACATATTATCTGTCACTGCACGAATCTGCAACGTCATAGGCTTAAATGGCTGAGCAGACGTTTCCACACGCAAAGAAAAGATATGGTTGCAAAATGTTTGAGAAAACAATATTATGTTCTCTGAAACAAATGTGTGGTCGTTGAAAACTTGTTATTGTTATTTTAAACATTAATTTCGTTACGATAAATAGAGTAATGTTTGAATTTAATAATTACATTATTATATTCATAGAAAGTGCGATATGGTTAGAGTTTAATATAATTTGTATTAATGTGTAAAAATAATATGATGTAAATAACAATATAATGTTATCCAAAACCATACTATGTTAAGTTTTTAACAAAATCTTTTTCAGAAACATCTTCTGTCAGTTGAGTGTTTCGTTTGTAGGCTATCGGTAGTGCACGCGTGGTGTTAAATAAATAAAAAAAATATAAACAAAAGGGTAGATAAATAAAAATAATATGTACATATGTATGTATGTATATCCGTATTTCGTGTATACAGATATATGTAAGTATACATTTCTATACATACATACATACATACATTTTATTTCAACAATATTAATTTATTTTTATTTCGGATTTACCGCACAGCTGTTTTAAACAAAAGATTTTCCAATAAATATATGATTAAAAAACAAAATGTTATTATTACATAAAATAATACTATGGTCGTATTTAACAATATAATTATAATATTAGAACATGGTATGGCAAGTGTCAATTATATTTTAGTCACATCTAACAATAGTATTGTCCTATTTACAATAATAAGATTAGGTATAACAAAGTTAATTGTTCTTGTAGATAATATTATTATTAACTAAGAAAATAATATTATTTAAACTTTGCTTTTCCATTGGCAATAATATGATTTGACTGCAACCATATAATTCAATCATAGTATGTTGCTGTTTGATTATGGTTACCTCAACTATATTTTTTCTTTGCGTGCATGAGAGCATTACTGATATCGGGAAGTGTAAACTAGAGGATATCAGGGGATTCATCATGGGAATTCGCTGGCTCAATGACGGATTATAGGGTCACTTCTGGCTACAAATGGGTAGTAAATATTACTTCTTTTAATTGGTAATAGAAGGAAATCACAATGGACACGATTGGGTCTCCGAGTGGAGGTGCTGTACAGCACCACCCTTCCTAACCTAACCTAACCTTAATAAAGATTCTGAAGTTTACCAAGCCCATGTAAAGAATGATTACCAATGATGTATAAAAATGGAAACAATGGTAAGGTCAGAATCGTTCCATTTTTTCGCTCAGAATCGCACAACTATACATGTAATATGTTTTTAGCAAAAAATTTATATACATATAGTTATCTTAATATAGAAAGGCCCTAACTCATTTTTTTTCAATCGAGATGTTTGAATTTTTCGATACAGTACATACATTGGTTTAAAAAATAATAAGCTGGGGCTCTTACTGATATGTACTCGTATGTATGCTTATGTCAATTATTTTTTCTCAGATTTTCTACCGGTATAATTAATTATTTTCGCATAGGTAAAAGTATACATACCCTTTAGAAAAAACTACAAAAGAACAATTTTAAAAGTGAACAAAAATTCAAAATTTAAAAATTAACAAACCAAAAAATAAAAAAACACGTAAGTGAATAATATAAATATGGAGACAAAACAAAATACTTTTTTATTGCCACAAAACAAGTGATCAAAAAGATACCGCAAAAGTTAACACCATCAAGTTGCTTACCAACAATTCATTGGCATTTAGTTGTACACACTTGCACCCCGAATTGACGATGATGGTGAGATGATGGTAATCATTGAATGGAATACATGGAAAGTATAAAATTTCATTGAAATCAGTTAAAGAGTTTAAGCGCAAAAAGCACAAACAGAGCACCGAACGAAGGCTGAAACGAAAGAAAGAGTTTACAAGCATGCATGCATGCATGTACATATGTACATATGTGTGCATGTCCGTACATCCAATATGTATGAACAACATACAAGAAAATATGACCCCAAATGACAATGCGTATAAATAAAGGTATTTAATGTATGCTTAGTATCTGTCATACCATAAGTACCACCACAATACCAATACTCGAATACACTAAACCATGTCATAGCAGGGAACACAAGCCTCACTGAGCAGCGTCAGCAGCATACTACACACTTGATCACTTTGTAATCGTAAATATCCTTTTGAAAAAGGACCGCTTGCTTTGTTTCTTTTTTCTTCTTTTCATTTGTTTTTTTTTTTTTATTTTATTTTTTGAAGCATAAATATGACTCTTTTGTAGAATTTGTTTAATATTCTATGTAAAGCACCACAGTGTTTATTGCACCTCATGCTGCTTTAGTGATCACAACAGCGGGATATTTTGGTATGTGTCTCTGCTAAAATGTTGCATTGAGAGTGGTGCACATTGTCATGGTTTTTGGTAAGTTGCCGCCACTTTTGATGTGCAACAAACATACAGAGAAAATTCATATGAATGTGTCATTGTGTCAAAACACTAAAATATGCCCACACACAGTCACAGTCTACTCAGTTCCTATTCCAATCACTGTTCGCCCAGTCATACTCGCACTGATATTGATGACTTTGCTTTGTAACCCAGCTAACATTTGGGTGATAATTTTTTGCAGAAATCTCTTATATGATTCTCCGCAGATCACTTTTGATTATCACTAGGGTGATTCAAAAAGGATTCACTTATGATTCATATACATATGATAAAATAATGATTTATTGTAATTAGAGGAACAAAATGCAAAAAAACCACAAAAAGGTGATTTAATGATTTAATGATTTAATACTATAAGAAAATTTCTCAAAAATTAGTCAGAAAATCGTATCATAAATGACTCTTTGCTATGTAGGATACAATTTTCTCACAACGGCAGTATCATTTATGATCGAAAAGTGAGCTCATATGCGTTTATTTTTCCGGTCAAGCTGATTCGGAAAAGATTCGATTATGATACAAAATGCCAGCTGGGAATAATCATTTATTTCTTAATATTTTGTTTTATACACATATACTCGTGTATGCAGTTAACTATATTGATAGAGTGGTAAATATGATAATAAATTTTGTGTTATTCAAAGAATTTCTATAGATTTACGTTTTTCATGTTTGGCGTTCTTTTCGTTCATTTGTTTACACTGATTTCGAAATATGCCACAATGCATACGCTTCAATGAAATAATATATATCATATCTCTATTTGGTAAGTTATACCATCTTACCAGGGTGCACAAATTTCAGCTCTCTAGCTAGCAAAAATGTTAGATGATGATATTGATGAGTGAGTCAGTCAGTGAGCACTTTTCACATCTCCATATCTTTCATTGTAAATTCAAATAAATTCAAACCTCGTATATAAAGTAACCTCGATTGCGCTTTCCTGTGTTTTGAATTTCATTACTTTACGATTGTGCATAGGCCGGAACTTCGCATAGTGCACAATCTTGCTCCTAGGTTAGGTAAGGTTAGGTTAGCAGGCTGCTTTCAAGGAAAAGTGAAAGATTAGAGTCCAGCTCACTTGAATCCATTATAATGATCCCTTTGTGCAACCTGTAAGTTGAAAACTAAGAGAGAGAGAGAGAGAGAGAGATAGAGATGGAGGAGAGGAAGAGAGTGAGAGTGGGTCAAGCAAATTTCTAGCGGGGGAGGGGGCAGACAGCGGATACACCAGCAATTGTTCCTTACATAAAGGATGAAGTTTTTTAGTTCAATTTCCGATAAGTCAGATAGGCTACTGAAGGATATTCTGCCAAGGAGGTGCAGACAGGGATTATCTAGATAGGGACAAAAGCAGAGGAGATGCAGGATCGTTTCCTCCTCTTCCATATCATTGCAACTGAAGCAGTAGTTATTATACGAGAGACCCACACATTAACCATGGGTTACGAAAGCACACTGATCGGTCAAGGTGGCCAAGAGGTTTTCCAAGTGCTTTGTATTGAAGTTCATGATGTTTTTCGTTCCGTGGGAGGATTCTCACTGAAGGTAGCATCGAAACGTCTTCAACAGAATAAGATTGGGGGACCACAGACATTTTCGATATCGACTTCTCTTAGTAGGGTTCCTCTCTTTGCCAGGTCATCCGCAACTAAGTTGCCTGAAATAGTCCCGTGTCCACGCATCCAGTTTAATAAGATGCTTGAGTGTGGCGCGAGTCCATCCAGAGTCTTGCGACATTCTTGAACAAGAAAAGATGTGGTATACACAACTATGAAGGACTTAATTGTAGATTGGCCGTCACTTATAATATGGATACCTCTATTTGAAATCCAATAGAACCCTAGCCAGTGCATCGCTCTCTCTTAATGGCAGATAACTGTGCTTGTAATATACTGCATTAGTCCGGGATTCTGAAGAACAATTCAATTCCATATTACGGAATATAAACGCCCCCACCATCTATCCGCCCCCTCTTTGAACCGTCCGGGTAAAGCTCTACAGATCCCTTCAGTAGGGAAAACCCTTCTGTCAATGAAATTTTAAAATTTCTATTAAAGTAGGGTTTCGGAGTGCTTTAGTCAATAAGATCCGGTATATTATCTACTGTATTTAAAATGCTTGCATGACCCCAATCTCGGGGGTTCCGTGCGCCTATTACGTTTAGTCTGAAGGCGTTACGCAGAGCTAGCTTTCTAGTCATTAAGTCCACTGGAAGCACTACCCAACACAGCGAAGAGCGCTTGCTTTTATTCTGGGTAGTCCCAGCAAAAACTGGCCATATAACTCATTAGTTACAGCATTGATGAAATCAGCCCCAAGTAGTTCTATTTCTGGTGAAGCATCAATGAATTTAACACATGGTTGTCATAATAAGGAAGTGATATCATTATATGAATGGTATGCGCTTGAAAGGTTGTCTAGAACAATTTTTTATATCAACAACATAATATTAAATTCAGTACCCGTAGTGATTAGTATGAATTGAAAGTGGTAAGCATTTGGAACTAGTTCAAACTTTTTTGCTAGGGTATAGTAAAAAAAATCACTCTACATGGGTGAATATACCTTAATGGGCTTTTAGATATTGAGGGATTTTTAACAACATTTCTTATCGATGTACTAGTATGCAAGTTTATTAAAAATTTAATATTTCACCATAGAATAACTTCAGTCTTAGGGTCTAGGGGTACACCATAGGTGAGGGTATGTATATAAAAGCATCTTTGAAAAAGTTTAAATTCAAATGCAGATTTTCACTCAAGTTATTATATTTATCAACTTTAATTACTCCAAAGAATTTTTAATCAAAATTGGGAATTTCGTATTTCATCGAATATTATTTGATTTAAATTCGGCAATTAATAAATGAAAGATTGCTCTTATGCAAATATATTTGAATATGTCAGTAAATCCAATCAGAATAACAAGAAAAAAAAACAAATTTTTATCCGAACAGATATTTCAGAAGTAAATCTTGGTAACGGCAAATTTGCATATATATTTTTTATTTCTTCTTTTTAGATCTGCAGCTCCACGAACCAACAAGAACTCATTATCATAAAACTTAAATATAACAAAAACTAAATACATATTTAATTCAACACTAAAAAAATATATTATTCGCATTATTAACATATTGGTCATTAAGCTACTGTATTAAAACCAACTCATTTGGCGATTGCATTCTCCTCTCAACTTTAAGCGAATTAATTGGATGCATACGTTAATCCATTTCATCGGTAAACATTAAAGTATCATTTATTAACTAAGACAGTCGATTTTCAGAGCTTTTATGATATTTTAATTAATATAACTATAAAATGTTATTTAATTTGAATACTCGTATATAAGCATAACTAGTCAAAGAGAAAAAGAGTTGATTGAACATAATCCAGGAGTACACTACACATCACTCATTTACTTCAATAGTGTAATAATGCAGAATTATTCGGCATTGCGTAATTTATCTTGTGTAAAACTTGCATATAAATAGCTTGTACTCCTGAGAAAAGAATACATATTATTTTATGTCTTCATTTAGTTGCACACCCAAAAAAAGACAAATAACGCCAAAGCCAATTGTAGATATTCGATCAAGCATTAGTAGAACGGAACAACTAGCTGTTTTCGAGGATCACAACACCCTTCATCATCAGCGTTCTTTGTGTTTGATTCACTGTGTGTGGTGTCACTTGATGTAGATTTTTGTCGTGCATGCTCGTGTCACGAAAAAAAACACGACACTCGCCCATCTCTAGTCACAAGCAGAGTTGTTAGATTTTTTCTAACCTATTTCGCCAAATTGTTTTAAAAATCACCAGAAATCGCCAAAAATCAGTTTCATGTAGTTTTTCTTAAAATATATTTGATTATAAATTTGTTTTTATATAACAATTTTTTTTTAATATAATTTTTTATAAAATAATCGTATATAAAAATTTATATACGATTATTTCTTGAAATTTTTAAATGTTTAACAAAAAACAATAGCCATAAAAATCGCCCAACAAATTTATTTATCGCCAGAAAAATCGTCATGTAGCCAAACCAAAAATTTGGACGCCAAACAAGTTGAAAAATTCTGCAACTTTTTGCGAACCGAAAATTGTAAATATTTATCGACATATTTATTCGTTTGCAGTAACAATAATATGATACCGAAATTTTTCTTTCGATAGTCTCCAGCTGTATTTAAATTCTATATCATGTGGTATCTCTGTATAGAAAATGTGAAAATAAGCGAAAAGCACAAAAAATAATAAAAAAAAATTAATTAAATTGACCTTGTGATTTTATTTTATTTTTTCATTCCACCGACAGCGAATATCGCTAAAGTATGTTACTGAACACCAAAATCGATAAAGTGTCGTTATATTTATTATAGCGATACGATTATCGTAATATAAGTTGCTGAATCCAGGTACTGGTCAAAAGATTGTTGGTTCAATACTTGTCTCCTCAAAGAATTACTGCCTTATTCATAAAAAATATTTCTGTCTTATAAGAGGTTTGTTAAATAAAATTTATATGGAAATCTGATTAATAACCCTTTTATAAAACCAAAATAGTTTTTATGAATTAGGCTCTTAATATATAAGTATGGGGAATTAATTAACAATATAATATAATATGAATATAAGTATGTACTAGAATTAAAGACATAAAAAAAACTTTGGCAAATTTACTAAATTTGAGATCAAAGATGAAAAAGCTTTTTTCGCAAAGCTCCTAATATCATGGAAAAATGTTGCTTAATTTTAGAAAAATTTTACTTAAATATAAAAATATAACTACTATAAACTAGTTCATTAATGAACTAGAAATTTAGCAAATATTTTACTGGTCTTAAGTAAAAAACGCCTTTGGCACCATACGACAACATTTTTTACTCAAAATTAGAAAATGTTCCCAAGTTTTAGTTACTATTTTTTGAGTGTATGTAAATTGAAAGCGTTAAGTCCGTTTGCTGGACTTAAGTTGTGATACTACGAGTATTGAAATAAATGAATGATAATTTGTTAGTTGAATTTAATACACAAATTGGACAAGTTTCATCTCCATCGTCATATCTATTAAACAGCCAATCCTGTCTATTACTCGTATTGTTTTCTTATTTAAATCAGCTGTTTATACTCGTACATATTTCATACACAGCAAATCCGAGCATTTTTAACTCTATTTTTGCTGTTGAAAAATTTAAGGCGCCATAGGAATGAAAGGAGTACCCTACACCCTGACAGCCATCTACATATTTTTTTTTTATCTTAAAACCGGTCACTTGATTTTAC
The DNA here is from genome assembly GCA_944452675.1 of Tachina lurida. Classification (NCBI taxonomy): domain Eukaryota; kingdom Metazoa; phylum Arthropoda; class Insecta; order Diptera; family Tachinidae; genus Tachina; species Tachina lurida. The sequence continues at coordinate 95,989,773 of OX101754.1, read as the reverse complement.
GACAGCCAAATAAAAATTTAATTTGCAAGAATATAATGTTAAATAGGTAAATTATCAAATGGCTAGTATAAAAAAAACTTTAATGGAAACAATACTTAAAAGATCGACACATAATTATTGTTTATATACATATATATATGTATATATATATATTTTTCCATTTATAACAATTATTATGTTTTTATACTTTTTCATTTATGAGTTTTGGTTTGAACGTGAAAAGCCTGAAACTAGTTGCAAACACAGTCATGTGGTCGGTCACAACTTAGCATCCCATATAAAAAAAAGTTTTTACAACATAATTCCAATTAAACTTTGGCTTATTGCATACGATTTTATTAAGCCATAATTAAGAGAGAAAAATGCTTATTGCATGCAAACATCTTGTCGTATAACTTTTTAATGCTGCTGATATTAATTAATTCACAGTTAACTGTGTTAAACATATAATAATGTCGTTATTTATAATTTATGCTTGGAAAATTTCAATTTATAAACAATTCTACATACATTTACATACATAAGTATGTATACTACTCGTAGAGTTTTTTTTCGCACTTTTTCGGGAAATAGTTTTAGGAATCCTGGGATCCCGCTCTATGGAAATAATAAAAACTGAATTTGCTAGGCAATAACACAAATTTGATTAGAACGCTTAAAACACTAACTGAAACATATCTTATGTTATATATGTAAATATATATATATATATGTGTGTATATATAACTTATCCGGTTGTATTACATTTTCTTCATTCATTACGGTTTCATTTATCGTTTAAGCTTCAGACGATTAGCTGATTGGGCTAAGGCATCCTAGTCTTGTCTGCTAGCTAAGCCTACCAGGCAGGCACGGATAACATCCGGCACATTTATACAGCGAGCCGCTTGATGCAAGAACAGACTCCCGCTTGCAGACGTACCAAATCGGCGACGCTCGGCAGTAGCTATTGGTTTTGAATGGCGTCAATGACTCGGCATGTAATTTCCGGTATCATTGACACTCAGAATTTAGATGGAGATCGGCGCAACCCGAAATCCCTCTGAGACTCTCCTCTCGAAACGTTATTATTATTTTTTAATAATACATATATAAATATGTTAATTCTAACTAACTAAGAATTGTTAAGTGGTGAGTATCAATATACTATACCATTTTGCACATGCTACGATGCAAGACCATTTGCACAAGATTGTGAATTGGGCTACTGTTTCTGAATTGATAACTTATAAGTAATCACTCCTTATCTAAGATCTCAATAAACAACTTTATAGAACATATGAACTTCCTAAGAATAATTCTTAACACCGTTAAGGTAGGGCTTAGGTAGCCGTAAAAGTGAAAATTTTTCAAACAAATGAAATTAAAAAAATTTTCTGAGTGGCCTTTAGGAGGCTATGAGAGGTTCCTGATTTATATAGATAATGAATAGGGATCCTTAAAGCATGTTGCCCCAAAATGGTTGTTGTAACAATTTTTTTACAGTAAATTTACCGTAGAAATTGTACCAGAAAAAATTTTTGGATAAATTTGTTTAACTAATTCGCATTAGTTAGTTAAACCAATATCATTGGTTAGAGCAATTTAAATCGTGGAAATTCATTAGATACTACGAGTAATTCGCAGAAAACGCATAATTTTCTCATTCAATTCAATACCAATTCACCCCAAATTTAAATCCTACATACATTCATGTGAATTCACGAAAAGATTCCGTGGTACAATGCGACGGACCTCGCTCATCTCTATAGTGTTGCAACCATAACCCCTACCAAATACTTTACAAAGGAAAGGCCCTTTAAAAGAACAAAGTTAAGGTGGAATTAGACGTGACATGGCCATAATGCCATAGCCATAAACAAACCAAAATTCAATTGGTTTCTATGGTAATGGTTACGGCGTTATGGCGAGTCACGTATAATTAAATACAGTGTTGCCCATTAGCTTGGTTCGAACGCCTGTTTTCTATGGCTATGGTTATGTCACGTCTGATTGCACCATAAATAGACCTCTGATGCAAATAAATCATACCGGCTTTAATTTTTTTCCCTTGCATTTCATTCCATAACATTCCCGCATTATTAGCTCTTCTTAGTAATAATAGTTCTCAGTTTCTCCATATCTCTTACCATTACTCTTATTCATTCTATCTTTAATCTTTCTTTAAATTGCTTTAATAGAAGCGGTGACTCTACTAAAGTCTATAGCTGATCTGCGTGCACCATGACAATGAGTGAGTGGGCAAGTACATACGTACAACGAACGCAGTTAACCAACATAATAATTAAAGGTCTTCGGCACTTTGTTGAGATCGTTTGCCGACCATGACGTCTTTGTAGTCGACTTCGTCGGCGTTTCTTTTAAAATGTTTCCGCGCAGCCGCAGTAAATTTGTCGGCCTTCTTTGATGTTGAAAATGGCGTGTGCCTTAATGCAGAGATTACACTTTGTTGTTTGCCGACTATATTTGCTGCTGCTTTTTGTTTGTAGTTTATTGTTGCCGTTTGCGCTATTAAGTTTTTGTTTTGTTTTCGGCTTATTTGTTTTACTTTAATATCCGTAACATTAAAGCGACTGTTTTAAAATGCATGACTATGGCCAACAACAATGAATGTATGTATGTTAATTATGGCCAAGAGAGAGATTTCATTTACTATACATTGTATGTATATGTGTATTTGATATGAACTAAAAGAGACTTTTGTATATCTGTATGTATGTACATATGGCAAGAAATAAGAGTCCAGCTAATAATTCATCGATTCCCTTCAAGAGCGCAGTTTCCCCTAAATGGTATTTTTGGGGCAGCCTTATTTTGAATTTTTAAGATACATACTTTAATTATATTTTTACCGTCTTAAATTTGGGGTTAAAAAACCAGCTTGACGGCCATAAAATTCCTTGTATAAAGATCCTTCTAAAAGCTAAAATGTGGCAAAGACAAAACAATTTATGCAATAGCACCTGTTGATTTTCCCACACTGCATATTTTTATTGTTTCGTTTTTGTGGTCGTTGTTCTTTTTTGTTGTACTCAAGAAAAACAGTAAACATCTTAATCCTGTTTCGCAGCATACATTTTTGTATATACAAATGTATGCGTGTGTGTGTGTGTGGATGTGTAATTGAATATCTTTTGTATCCTTTGGTTGTCCGTTACTTGCACACAAACGCTATTCATCTTGATATCTCATCACTGCTCACATTTATGGTCAGAGTTATACATTGATGGTCGGCTTACATCACACGAATCTCCCAAATCGCCACCTGTCAACAGCTACGGCTAATGGCAAATAATGGAGAAAGGTAAATCGTTAAAATTGGTTAGTGTTATTCGTTCCTCTTTTTCCTATCAACAACGACATCGTAATGCATCTCTCTTGATTATAATAATGTTCCCATCAAGCGTATAAAATTTCACTACTACTCGTTACGAATGCGTGAAATCTCGATATCGTTTCATCATTTCACCTACAATTTGACAGATTTTCCAAAGAATCAATGTAAATCGTGTGCACGAAATTCGTTCATATATAAATTTTAAGCCTCAAACGGAGTGCTTACTACACAATTCCTCTCGATCTCCTTAACAATTTCTAAACATCTTCTATTGAATAATCAGCTGTAACTTATAATAAACTAAAATTTTGTTCCAAAATTAGTTATAAAAATATAAGTGAGATAAGTTTACATCCTTGTTTACTCGAAAGTTACAGGGATCTGTGGAGATATATAGGCTGTGAAGGAGTTTATTGTTTACAATACATAATAAAATGTCTCACAAAAATTATTTCTTGTAAATTTTTCTCATTCAAATTCAAAACGCATTAATTACTATAATTAACTACGAGTAATATAAGAAAAATCATAAATATCAAATTGTTTTCATTTCTTGGAGACGAGTTTTGCTAGGATTTGTTTTTGAAACTACTCCTTCAGCAAACTAATTTTCCTGAACTACAAAAATTTTCAAAATCAATTTATTTAAAAAAAAATAGCCATAAAAGTCGCCAACAAGTTTAGTTATCGCCATATCACCAAATCAAAAATTTAGATGCCAAACAGGTTGTAAAATCACCACATTTGGCGAGAAACCGCTCCTGTGGGTCAAAATTCGCCGTTCGTCCCAGTTTTGTTTCTAGCATAACTTGCTTATAGCGAATTAAATAGAATATTATCAGGCCCATTGTGATGCCCAGAATTCCTAATAAAACTGAAACTCTGAGAGAAATGCTCGAGCTACATATGCAAATAATTATTTGTCGCGACCTAGGCTGGACTATAAGGCCTTGTTGGAGTACATTACATATCTTGTTCGTCAACTTATCGACCTGTAATTCAGTCAGTTTTCGTTCAATTTCATTACTTCTTACGGGGTTAGAAAGAAAACTGATTACGCTTTTAAAATAATCTGCACACTTTGATACATTTCTAAGTTTTAAGTATTGTTTTTGATATGAATTTCTAAAAAATAAAAAACAAAATTTTTAAACTGTTTTGATTTAAGTAGCTTTTCATTGCTTATTTTGATATAAAAGCTTAGTTCTTAACAAAATACGATTTTATATTTATGATTTTGATTAGGCTAAAGTGAATAAATAACACCAAAGTTAATGTTTTATTTTTGGGAATTGTTACAATTTAAGTTTAATATTTATTAACGCACTAATAATACCAAATTATTATTTCACTTATTCAGAAAAATAGTTTTTCATTAAAAATACATTGAAATTGATTATTGAGGGGTTTAGCTGGATTCTATGCGCATTTCACTGTTGCTAATGCAGATCATCAGGGAACCTTTACCCAAAAATCTTAGAACAACTAGAGTTATTATGTTATAAACTTTCATTTAAACAAATGAGAAGCTCAACAAATAACAAAGTTGAAAAAAAGTTAATTGTAAATACTCTGACAAACACGTAGTAGAACGGAACAACTAGCTGTTTTCGAAGGCCACTACACCTTCATCATCAGCGTTCACTGTGTGTGGTGTCAGTTTATGTAGATATCAGCTTTATATATTCAAGTTTTCAGTGCCAATAGAATATGAGAATTGTTTTGATTCATAATAATTATCACATGTAATTTGGCTTACAAGGCGATACGAACTTTAGCCTAATCAAAATCATAATACGGTTTTAATATCGATTCAAATAAATTTTTCTTTAACAACTTTTTTAGTATTTTCTCCCCAAGCGTAATGCCCTAAGTCAGTAAGAACATCTAGGACATTTTTGTTTGAAAATATTTTTGATTATTTGTTTTTAAATTCTATAATAGGGCATTTACACCTAAATAAAATCAAGCAGATTTCAATTAAAATCTTCATCAAAATCTACACCGTTTACACCAAGTTTTTTTTTAAATTTTTTAAGATTTCTTCTCCAAAAGAAAAACCATTGACTGAACTGCAAACAAAAAACTGCAATATGGTTTATTCACACACTTTTTAAAGTACAGCGGTTTATTTTTTAGGAAAATTTTGAGAAAAAAAAACATAGTGTTTTGTTTGTGAAAACAAAAAGTCTATTAAATTTTACTCGAAATCTGGTAAGTAATATATTTTGCTCAACTGTAAACGCGCTATAAATAATTTCTTCAAAAATGGTTGGTGTCTTTGATAATGAAAACTAAAAATATTTTCATACATATGTACATCTAGCGTTATTATTTGTGAATTTTATTTTGATAATTTTATTTGGATGTGGAAGAAAATATTAGTTTCGTGATTTGAAAACAAACAAAAAATTTAAGGGGAAGATTTTGTAAATACTCGTACAAAAAATTTTTTCGTTTTGAAATTTTGTATGGAAAAAATATTTTTTAAAACGAATTTTCATTATTTTTCATACAAATTTGAAACTTTTAGAAACAATTTTTTTTTTACAAAATCTGCCTATAAGTATTATACGATAGTTTGAAAAATATATGAAAAAAAAATGCTTGTTATATAAAATGGTTTGGGGCAATAGCGTAAAGCATATACAAGAACCTCTTAGCATAGACAATAAATAATAATTAACTTGAAATTCTTAAATGAATTGTCAAATTATGACAAATAACAAAAATTATATTAACATATAGAAACTCTGAGGATATCGGTGAATTTCTGCAACAATTTTCTCGCATACAGTTCGAATTGTATTTTTTTTAGTCAAGGCAAATATTACTTTTTTATTTTTATTATTATTTCACTGAACTTACTTTAAAATATTTACATAAAAACAATAGATTGTTTTCTTTATATGCAAATATATTTGCTCATCTGACATTGTGTGTTAATCTTGTCTGCAACAAAATAAAGTTTTTTCTAAACTAATAATATATTCAGTTTCCCATGAAATGTCAACAGAATTCTTTTGTGTTGACTTTTTTGTTGTTTATGAGACTTTAATTCAAGACAGTCAGAGATTCCCTAATATGCAAAAACAAATCAAGCTTCTAATATTGGGTGGTATTGGTTTATCTTATTAGAGAAATTTCAGCTACCCTGTCGTAAGTAATTAACGCGTAATTTTAGTGGGCGCGACTTTGCCTACTTTTCCAAATAGATTTTTAGATTAAAGACTACTTGGTCGAAGTACCTAAAATAAAAGGTTAAAGCTTTATAGGCGTGCTCATGCCCACTTTAAAACACAAAATTATAGCTTTAAAAGCTTTAGTTTTAGTTTATCATTCTAAATCTTAAGGTTGTTTTAATGCAGCCTGGTTAAGTGTTATGGCTTTTTCGATTTTTATACTTGGTAGTCTTACTTATATACTAAGAAAGTTTGCAAGGTGAGAGCATCAAAAGAGAATAAAATATTGAGACACAAAAATAATCTTCTTACTGGTAAAATTTGTACTTGCCAAAATTGTCCAAACAAATTAATTTTTGAAAAATGTCTGAAAAAAGAAAACTCGAAATATCTGCATTTCCTTATAACTAAATATGTATACAGTGGTCAAAAAAACTATTCGACACTTTTTTTGTTAATTACTAATTGAATAATGGTAGACGATCCATTATATTCACCTACTGAGGCAAAATTTGGAGATGAGCTTAGAAAAATTAGGACTGTCGGATAGATTTTAGTTTTATAAAGACAACGATCCTAAGCATTGCGCTATCAATATATACTGCCCTAAAATATTAAAAACGCCACTACAGTGCCTACATCTTAATCCTACTGAATACTTTTGGGGTCATTTCGAAAAAATAATGAGAAATCATGACCTTATAAAGCAAAAATAAAATGAAAAAAGTCCTCTTAGAAAAGTGACAAAAAATCATACATACTCTATATGATAATAATATTAGCCATTTCGAATACTTTTTTTTTGTTTGAATTTCTTAACTAGTTATTTATTTAATGAAATTTTTATATTAGTAACTTTAATGATATAATTTTTTTTATTGAATACAATTTGAAGTTCCTCAATAAAATGCTTTCAAAGTTCTTTTTGTAAAATTAGACAGTAAATAGTATTTTATTGATGAAAACAAAAATATTTTGTTATATTTCGAATAGTTTTTTTTTGTCCACTGTGTGTAAAAAGAGAGCATATTTTTTTACTTTAATTAAGCATATACATATGTATATATATTCTGTTTCCAGTCAGGCAGGCGACTGGCCTCGAAAATTTGTATGAAAATCAATCAAAAAAATTAGTACTTCTCATATAAATTTTCTACTCAAGTCGACAAACCATAATATTATGGTAAACGAAGTTAGAAATTGGCATTTTCTATGTGTTAGTGAAATAATCTTAAAAAAATAATAAATTAAACCAAGACTGTTCAAACTGGCCCCAGAGTGCCGAACACCAATCGGGTTCTTATACAAATGAAATCACATACGCGAATACATTACTCACGGTGTTCTCTCAGTGGCCAGTCTTAAATTAAATCATCGATCCGCAAAATAGAATATGTTTGTATTGGTGAGAAAAATGAGATTAAAATAAATTTACATTTGAAGAAAAGTTTTGTAATTAGAAATGCTTGCTGTAGTTATTCATTGTTTGAATATTTTTTGTAAATTAGCAATTTAATAAAACCTTAAGTAATAACATAAATTAAAAATTTTAAAAACCCCCGATATAAAAGATGTGATATCTTCTAAACCTTCTCGATGAAGTCACCTTTTAAACAGAAAAAACTAAATCAAAATCGGTCCAGCCGTTTAGGCTGTACGTGGACACGGACAGACACACAGACACACCCCTGCAGGAGATGGAACTGACACAAGACTAGTCACGTAATCGGTCTTTAAGTGATAGGGACCAGTCCGAGTTCTAACACTTCCTATGAAGCGGACCAGTCACTTTTACATGGGGATGGCCTAGGACACGGTTAATTGATACTTTGTATACGCCTTTTGACTTGTCACTGAACTATCCCACAGTGACCTATTCGGTGTGGAATAATATACAGTGGAATCTCTCTTGAGCGGACACTGAAGGGACCATTGAAATGTGTCCGTACAAGGGGACTGTCCGGTCAAGAGAAAACTAAACATTTAAATGGAGCGCTGCCGCGACCTGTCAAAAGTGTCCGTCTAAAGGGGGTGTCCGCCTATTGGAAGTGTCCGTTAAGGGAGATTCCACTGTAATTATTTAAAAATGTCATTCCGACACTTAACTGTAACAATGAAAAATTATATTTTTTTTTATTTTTGAGCAGATATTTTTTGGGACTTGAACTGACAACCTCGTGCATGACAGGCTTGCACACTACCCACTCGACCACAGAGGCACTCATATTTCAAAAGTACAAACACCTGTTAAGCTTAGGTTAATATCTAAGTATAGTTACGGCACTTGTTCCAGAGTGACTTGACGGTGCATTTATATCGATTCATTGTCTTTCCCAGCCAAGTCTTTCTTATACATAATATAATAAACCAAAAAAAAAATATTCGTAGTACATAATACATGCCCTAGCGGAGTCTTTCTTATATAGACATAGTAAACAAAAAAAATTTTCGTAGTACATATAATATATAATATTCGTAATAGTGCCCTATTGAACTATGGATGAACTAATGGAGAATAAAAGCAAACGAACAAAAATGTGTTCAGATAACATTTACCCTATGAAGAAAGAGATACTTGCTCCCAACTGTTCCTCAATATACATACACCTTGATCGACGGCTTACATGGAAACACCACATTGACTAGCGAACACAAATGAAGCTTAAATTAACTCAGATACATTGGGTTATTAACTAGTAGAAATTCAATCCTCAATCTAGATTGTAAACTTTTAATATACTTTTGAAACCTTTATGACCACACATCCTGCTATTGAAATGTTCAATCTCTTATTAGATTTTTATTAAAATTTAACTGATACAAATTCAATCCAAATATTTTTTAAGTGCATTTATTGCTTAACTATCCAAATCCCTGTGTGCTTCTTAGTTCAGCTAATTTGTAGAATACAATTCTCATTATTAACATGTCATAAAGAGTTTTAAAATTATCACTGCATTATTTTCTGTCGGAATCGGCGTAATTTAAGTTTGTGCTTGTATAGATTTATAAACCTTGACACGAACCTTGTGCTTCAAAAGAGCTTTATTAGTGTCATAGCAGAGATCTGTTAAGCTATAATGCATTTTTAAAGGACTTTTCCAGTAAATGAGGCAACCAAGACGGAAAAAAAGTAATGCTCCTCCTTCATTATTGCCCATGAATCTATTTCTGAAAAGCATGAATTTGAACTAGATACTCGTATTGCCAAGTTTTCAACTTGGCATTTTCTGAAGGACTTTTGAAGTCAATGCTGTCGGATAATATTGGTCATAGATTAATGTCCAAGTGGTCCTCTAAAAACGTGCATTCTCAGAATTTTTTAAAGTTCGAGTTTTCAGGAGTTCTTTAAAAAACTTTAAATTTGCCCCACCTGTATTAACATTTTCTAATGTTAGAAACTGTGAAAACTGTGTATCTTAAGTATATACGAAACTATATATGTGCATATTACACATCCCGCTTTCTAAAAGATATTTATTTTTAAATCCCAGTTTTTGATGGATCATGTCCCGCTTTCAGCTTCCAATGTAGAGAAAATCCAAAGAAAAGAAAACATATATTTATATTATTTGATAGGTCCTGGACTCAGCTACAATACTAGAACGAGTCCCAATAACTAGAAGGAGTCTGTTGAAGCTTTTTACCTTTTAAGATGTTTAGTAATTCTCAATTACTTTATGGTAGATTTTATATAATTCCAAATTTTTTTTAAATAATTTGGTTGGACATTTTCTGATAAATTTGCATTAGCGTTATTGCAATGCTGCGTATAGAAAATATTAAACAACATAGTTACTTTAATATAGAAACCACCTAACTAATTATTTTTTTATTTTTTTTTTTTGAAATCGATATATTGGCATTTTTCAGTATATTAGATACATCACGAAAATTGTGAATATGTAACCATTTACACGATATATATCCTTTTCACCACACACTACGCCCTACTTTTTGTAACACTACCATTTCCTCGAGTCCTACGACGAATACGCTTGGTTCAATTGTCACCAAATTTTCTGCAGGGACACTACAAACTTATAACACCCCTTTTTTTGGTCGGGGGTTAAAAAGTAAAACATCTAATAATCCATTCAACAATGTAGTGTATAAATTCCAAATTAAATTTATTCGCAGCGCTGTGAAAATTATTGAAATGTCTCATGCTATCTTCCCTATTTTTTTTTAAATGCCTCATAGTATAAAATGCATTGCTTATTGCCAAAAGCATCTTTAATCACAAAATTATTTGTAGCTTCCATAATTAGTTTTTATTTTTTTATTATACAAATTTATTAAATTTGAACTTTAATTTCGTTGCGAGTGCTCAAAAAAACTAAGCAAAAAACTTGGAAAAAAATTATACAACTTCATTCGTCGCTTTCTCAGTGACGACTAAATGAAAGAGTATAAGCATGTATGTATGTGATTTTCTTGTCCACAATTGCGGGTTAATGAACTAAACCATGAAACTATGCAAAAGTATTTCATATTATATATCGATTTTTAAAAATTTTGTAACTTAAAACATTACTAAACAAGCCTTTTCCAAACAATGTCCAACATATATGTATCAAAAAGTACAGTTATAGCATTATTTCTAGCCTATTTATCTATTTAAATTCCAGCCTTATGCTCTCATTGCCAGCTTCTGCTAGGAAAGTGAATGAACAGACCCATTATTACAGATTTTTAGCTTGCAGCTCATTTAAGCGTGTACATACATACATATATTTATTTTACTTCAACAATGTCGGCAAAAGAACTAACAACAACATATTTAATGTAAACAACATATAACATGCAACAAACAATGATATTAACACGCTACAACAACACATCAGCAACACTAGCAACTAACTACATACAAAGACCTACAGACAGACAAAATATACATACACACTTTTACAAGCACAATACATACACATAAGCCTTAAAACTGTTACGAGTAACTTTTATAAAGATCGGACACGCAATCAACAACCGTTGCATCAAGCAATAACAATAATGACAACAACAACCAATCATGTTACAGCTGTTGCAGGCAGCTACTGCTGCATAATACAAATGTGTATGTGTGCATAATGAATGCATTATTTAGCGAGGGTAGGCTATAAAATTTGCTTTTAAATCTTAACATGGATTGCTTAATTTTTAAAAACTTTTCAAATTACTTTCGAATATGCTGCATATGAATGACTCAAGTAGACAAATAATGTTGTTATTGGAGAGTTTGTATGTGTGTGTGCAGTTGTTAATAATGTTAAAATGTTAATAATATTTATTGATGGCAAAATGCACAGTAGCCAAATAAGAAATAACTGGTAACCGTGTAGTGCGGCGACAATAATGATAATGATGATGGCAAAAACAACAGCAGCAACGACAGCAGGAACAGCAGCACAAAATACAGCAATAGCAAACTAAACTAGAAAGATTTCAGTGGTAAGAAGAGAGAAAGAGATGGAGAAGGAGCCTAAGAAAGAGTTGCTTTCTAGGTCTGGTTTATGATGCTTCGTCAACACTAATTGTAGTTCATGTTTGCAATGAGATGCCGCCAAAAGTTGCCGCCGACATAGACGATGCGTGTTGATAATCTTGGGTTTGTTTGTTATTTTCTTATTATTATTATTTAATCTTTTTAGAGAAACACACAATTCCACATATACATACTTACTCACGCATTTGTGAAGAATAGTTATAGTGAACAAAAATTGAATAGTGACAGAAATACATGCACGTACAAATGAATTGATAATATGATGGGTCACATATTTTTACATTTTTCACGAGTATTAAGTTATATTTTCTGACTAATCTGTTATTTAATTTTTTATCCTAAAAAGGGTTATTCGTTATTCCTACATGTTACTAATGGTCAACTATTTGCCTCTAATTGTAAATAAATACTAAATAATTTTTATTTTGTTTTACCCAACGTTTCGTTTGTTTTTACCGGACTGCGCGATGCCTATCAGCTTATGTATTTATGTATGTACAGGCAAATCCCGCTGTAACGTACGATAAAATGTCAGTTCCATTTGTTATACCGAAAAGTCGTTATATCGCAAAGTTTTTTAAATGTTATTTTTATTATTACTATTCTCAAATAATAATTTTTAGTTTTAATATTAAAAGGAGAAAAAACCAAAACAGAAACAAAAAGTATGTACATACAGGCATTCACATATGGAGCCATAACCGCCAAAAAAAAGCTTAAGCGACATATTTTTGGACTTCGTTTTTTTTAACGAAAATAGATTTTTGACGATCACAAATAATCTATTTTGGGCAAAAGTGAAGTTCCAAAATTATGTCGGTTATGGCTCCGATATGTAAGGCTCTATATATTTAACTCCCGACCAAAAAAAGGGGTGTTATAAGTTTGTAGTGTGTATCTGTGTATCTGTGTGTCTGTCCGTGTCCACGTACAGCCCAAACGGCTGGACCGATTTTGATTTAAATTTCTCTGTTTGAAAGGTGACTTGATCGACATGGTTCTTAACCATGCTTGAAGAAAATCGGTGCAGCCCCTTAGGAGATGTCATATCTTTTCTAGATATATCGGGGGTTTTTAAGATTTTAAAATTTTTGTTATTGTCTAGGTTGTATAGTTTTTTTTTTTTTTTTTTTTGATAATTTCTACCTGCATTTGTATCAAGACCAATGATTTAGATCAATTATAATTATTTTCCAACTAGAAATAGATTTTTCGGAGCCAAAGAAATAAGGACCAATTCATACGAGGATTTAAAAATCTTGTTTTATTTTAAATTCTCTTTAAAAGTTGCTTCCAAAAACATTTTACATTCGCACAATGATTTTTTCAGGCTTCCACTTTAGATTTCTTTGCCTTCAAAAATCGTATCAGTGTTGCCAGTATATTTAAAAAAATCTATTATCCCTACATGTTAAAAGATTTTTCCATATGAAAATCTAAAAATTTTAGTACTCTAATTTAAAGAAATATAAATAAAAAACATTTAAGAATTTATTCAGAAAATTAATTATTTTAGCTTACAAAATGTTTAGTAAACAAATGTCCATACAAAATTTGTTTTGTAAACCAAAATTATTTATTCTGGATACAACAGCAATTATTATTTTATTGAAGCTACAGTAGGTTACTTAAAACTTTACAAAGGTAATTCTTTATTATTAAATTATTTAAAGGAGAAATTGATATTATCGATTATCGAAATACATTTGATCATTTATCAGATCATCACACTCTTCTTTTGTAAAGCGAAAATATTTACGAAAAATGTTGTCTCTCTAAATTTTATTAAAAATTGTTTAATAAATTTTTATTACTCCTACCTACTTGTTTGTATGTAATAATTTTGTTTGCTTATGTAACGATAAAAAATATTTTCAATACATCGATATCCTTTTTTATAACTTTGGTTAGAAATTATAATCATAGTAACTATTATTAGTGTGTCAGAATGAGCCTGTGAGTATGTCTAAATGCTACACTGGATGTCTTAAAACATTATTCCAATTTTTTTTCGATTTTGTTAATGAAGACTTATTATTATTTTTAAATCAACCCAAATTCCTAAATACTTCGATACATTAGAAAAGCAACTCGTATGCATCTCTTTCAAATATAACAGCTTCTATGTATAATTCATTTGTTTACCTATTCAAATGCTTTGCAGTGTAAGTACAGGAGCAAACAAACAATTTTCATTTTGGACTACGACTACTTACTACGCATTTTTAAGAGTGCTATGTATGGATGTGTGCTCACGTTATTTGGAGGCATGAATAAAATTCATGAATAATGAGTACAGTACGTTGGAGGTAAGAGTTCTAGTAGACTCTGTTATATAAACGATGCACAGTGGCTCATTCATTTCTTAATTGATATTAGGCTACTCAACCAATCGGTTTTCTGCTCTAATCGCGTTCCATTAATATATCGCAGTTTTAGTTTAATATTATTATAAACTATTGTAAATTATAATTCAGCACATAGGTTAGGTTAGGTTAGGAAGGATGGTGTTGCAACACACCTCCGTTAGGAGACGCAGTTGCGTCCATTGTGATTTCCTTCTCTTGGTATACGTTAACAAAAATTTAACCATAAATTATACCCAGAAGAATCATTAATATCTATAATTAAGCCACTGGAATCAAATGATGAAGCCTTTTATATCCTCCAGTTTACACCTTGCGATATCACTAACACTCTCATGGAAACATCTGCTGAGCACTTTAAGCCTATGGCGTTGCAGCTTCGGGCAATGACAGATAATATGTCCAATGGTTTCTGGTTCGTTTTTATACTGGCACATCCTACAGAAATCTGGAGTGCCAGTTTCCCACATGCTTGCTCTGACCGAGCAGCGACCATTCAACAGTCTTGTCAAGACCCGCATCACCTTTTTATTTATGTCCAATAGCAGTTTGGATCTTCCTGAGTCAAGTTTTTGCCACATAGCCCTCAAGATTCTACAATCCTACCTTCTTCATTTTAAAACGTTTTATTTAACTGAACCTAATTTTTTTAGTGCTCATTTTTCAATTTTTCAATTTTTTTTTTAATTTTTAATGCTAACTAAGTTTTCAGGGGCGTTGTTACACCCAACTTTTCTATATAAGTTTCCGCCAACCGGTCCAAAACTCAACATCGCATCTCTTTCAGAGCTCAAGGCGTGTGTCTAGCTTCGTAAAAATCGGTCAAGCAAAAGCACGTAAAATATAATATAAAGCTTTATTGGCCATGGCCCCGCCCACTTTTTCACAGCTCAACGTGTTATCAAAATTTCGTAAAAATTATTTGAGTAGAAGCATGTGAAATATTATACTAAATTTTAATGGGGGTGGGCCCGCCCATTTCTTTTAATCCAAGATAAGGTCTGCTTTAGAGCCTTTGAGTGTATGTCAAGTTTCGCAAATTAAAGTTAAGCAGAAACACATTAAATATAATATAAAATCTTAATGGGCGTGGCACCACCCACTTTTTTAAAAAACAATATTGTGTCTTTCTTAGAGCTCAGAGTAAGTTGGGAGTTTCACAAAAATTTATCAAGTATAGGCACGTGAAATATAATATTAATTTTTAGTGGGCGTGGCTGCACCCATTTCTTCAACTTCAAGAGATTGTGCCACAAAAACCTAATCTGTGTCTTCCGTTTCACAGCAATCGAATAAGAAAAAATTAGTAGGAATGTCCCACCCACTTGAAGAATTGAGAACCTTCTTCTTTTTTGAAGTCGTTTAAATCTTCCTAAAGTTTACGTAAAGAAGTTCTGTATTTTATTTAATTGCAAGTTTTGCTTAAATTTCAGCTATTAACGATTTCTTGTGATTTTAAAGAAAAAATTAGTAAGCATGTCCCGCCCACTTTTTTGACAATGGCACCAAATAAAAGCTTTACCCTCTCAAACAAAAATAGAATTTTTAAAATCGGTATTAAAGGTAAAGAGTTATGAAGTAGCAAACATGAAAAAAATACAGAAGAATTGACAACCTCTTTTTTGAAGTCGTTTAAATCTTCCTAAAATTTATATAAAGAAATTCTTGATTTTAGTTGTTTGCAAATTTTGCTTAAATTTCAGCCATTAACGATTTCTTGTGATTTCAAACAACACACAATCAAAGAAGGAAAACGACTCATGTTTGGCCTTAATTAGATTTTTTTTAGCTTTTTAAGCGACTTTGTGATATAAATACTTACTTGAAATTTGCGCATATGATCATAATATGATCCACAGTGCGGCGCTGTTTTTGAAATGATGTTTATCTCTGTTGTGCTAGCTCCCACGGGACATTTGCACAGGCGCATTGTTTGTCAAGCGTACGTCTAGTTGTAGTCGTACATTTATTTATTGTTGGCGGTTGTATCATATGAACATAATTATAACCATCATCATTCTCATACAAATACATTTAAGGTTTTGTTTTTTTTTTTAAGTTATTCTAGCAAATGAAAAGGTATTGGCGGTACATAGTAACTCAATGATATTTGCTATTATTTATCTTTTGCATAAATATTGACAAAACATACAAAATAACTATGAAGCCACTGAGCTTTAACTGATTAACAACAAATTTTAAACAACAAAAAAATAAATCCTCAAAATATTCATTGGAATCAGTCAGCATCACAGTTTGCAAAGAGCTCAAGCTAAACAGTCGGCATACAACCAGCCACATATCATTCACAATTCACATTCATACAAGCAATCCTCTATGCAATCAATCGCTTGAGAATTCTTTAAGTTTTAACATTTTCCTACTCATTATTCTTTCTAATTGTGCGTCTAATCTGTACTTTTAAACTCAAGATTATTTTTTCCCTGTTGTGTTTCTTTTATCTTTGAAGATGCCTGCGGCCTTTAATGTTGCCCGTCATTTATGTGAAAGAAGAAATAGTACAAATGTCGTTTATAAAATGCCGCTTCGTGCGGAAACTAGTTATTAAATGTTAGAATCAAATATGATAGAATACGAGTGAGTATTTTAGAATCTTAAACTGAGTTAGACAATTCGAAAGTATATCACATGTAAGTATGTACTGTACATTAAATTCAATTTAGGGTTAATATATGTAACTATGCATACACATACATACGTACATACTTACTCTGCAAAGTCTTTATCCTTTCATTTTTTACACATTAACAGATCTCAACTTTAAACATTGCCTATCTACACACATTTATTTTTGTAAGCAGATTAATATGATTTGTGGAAAACAAAATAACTTGATTTATATCAAAAAAAAAGTTATACCGAAACTTATCCCATTGTAATTTATGCAAAAAAAAAAACAAAGCTTTAGGTTGAAGAACCCAATTTTGTATTGACACGCTTACCAGAGAATGGCAATGAGTACTCAAAAAAAATATACATAAGAGGGCGGATCAATAAGTCCGTGACTTCGAACTTCCCTGGCAGTTATATGAAATGCAACACTGTTCCCATCAAGTATCACATGTTATTAGACTACTGTCATACTTTGAGCAAGTATCTTCATTTACTTTGCGTTCAACAGCTGTTGCAAACATACAACCTTTTGTATTTTTCCAAAAATGGAAAAAAGTGAATTTCCAGTGCTCACTAAACAATATTTTTTGCGAAAAGAAATTTACCAATCAAACCCAGGAAAAGCTCAATAAATATTATGGGGACTCTGCACCATCGATTTCAATGGTAAAAAAAAAATGGTTTACTGACTTTCGTTGTGGTCGCACAAGTACAAATGACGTTGAACGTTCAGTACACCCGAAATTGTCGAAAAAAATCCACGATATGGTGTTGGCCAATCGAAGAGTAAAAGTGCGTGAGATTGTTGATGCCCTAGCCATTTTATATGACAGTGTGGTTTCGATTTTAAATGATCAGCTGGGTTTAAGAAAGTTGTCTGCAAGATGGGTGCCGCATTTGCTTACAATCGACCACAAACACATTTGCAGTTTCCATGGCAAAACTCCATGAATTGGTTTACAAATTGCTCCCTCATCCGCTCTATTCTTCTGATTTAGCCCCGAGTTACTATTTCTATATATAGGTTTGCCATTCCGTGTGTAATTTGCACAATATTCATATCCGACCCATAAATAATATATTCTGGGTCCTTATGAATAGACAAGACGAATAAGCGATGTCCGTCGGTCCATCTGATGTACGTGAAATCGGTTTTCCGAAGGTCCCAGAAAAGCTAGAGACTTCGCTATTGGACTGGTGTGTCAGAAATAGTCCAAAATAGTTGGGTATTGAAAATCAGCTAAATTGAGCAGACAGTTTCAGAGGTGGAAAACGTAAACTTGATTTTGCCATATAAAAGTAACTAGCTAAAACTAAAATTTTTTTTTAAGAAACTTATTTTATGTTTCAGTAAAAATAATAAAATAAATAAGACGTTTCCCGAGTTATAAGACTTTAACTTTTTTTATTATATAAAAATAACCTACTAAAACAAATTTTTCCTCTTTCTCTATATATTAAAGATATCTTACATTCTTAAAAAAATATTGGTATAAGAAAGCAGAATAATCTAAAAGGATGATTCCAGGGTTGGGTAACTTACAAATTTTTTTTCTTTTTTTTATAAATTAACTATCACTTATATTTTGGAAAGAAAAGTTTGGTATAGAAAATTAGACAAATAAAAAGCTCCAGAGCTGGAAAATTGAAATTTTTTTTATATTAAAAGCAACTAAATAAAATTATGTTTTCCTTATTTCCTTTTTTCTTGGTACACTTAACATTTTTAACATATTTGTTAAAGAACTGGATTGGTATAAGGAATCAGGATAATATAAAAGGATGATTCCAGGGTAGGAAAATTTAATTTTTATGTATATAAAAGTAACTAGGTCAAATAATTTTCTTTTTGCTTACAAATTAATATACTTTATGTTTAAGAAAGAAGTACTTTGGCATAAAAATTAGAAAAATTAAGGACATGGCTCCAGACTTGGAAAAGTTTAACTTTTTGTGATATATAAAACAAATTATTTCTATCGTAATTAAATAGATTCATATTTTAGAAAGCAATAAATTAGTATTAAAAACCAGCAAAACTTTAAATTATGGTTTCAGAGTTGGAAATTGAAAAAAATGTTGGGTAAAAATATAATAAAATAAAATAAAATCTATAAATAAACGAAGGTTTGTGCAATGTTGCTTATTATGCTCTCAGCACTGTTATGTTTCAAAACGATGGTCTTTCGTTGACAACTTGTAATGAGTTCTTATTAATTTTTAATAAATAGAGATAAAAATAAAATCTATGGCCAAAGAAGAGTCGTAACTATAAAATAAATTAAAGGAAATTTTCCATTTTATTTCCCTGAAACCAATCCTTTCGGCTGAACAAAATCTAAAATATTCTTAAGGAATAAGCCGTTTACATAATGGCGGTATATACTATTGGAAATGGGATGTTCAAACTGAGACACTAAACATTTTTGCAACATCAAAGATTATTAAAACCGGGAAAATATAAAACAATTTCTTTTACTTGGTATGGAGGTAAAATACTAAGACTATTTTAGTGTTATTAAATAGTAGCACGGTTTTCGAACATCTCGACACCCAATTTTTTGGGATAAGGGTGACTCTAAAATATTTCTTAAATACAGAGTGTAGAATAAAGTATTCAACTATTGCTAATATCGAAAATAATACATTTGAATCAAATCCTTTAGTCGAAAAATGCCGAGAGGTCACTTATTAAAAGTTGCATTTATTTATCTGTATACTACAAATACGTACGTCGGGGAACGGTATATAAGATACGGCACAGTCGAATAAGCACTTTTACTTGTTTTAATTAAAATTTACCCAAAAGGAAAATTGTATTTAACCAAATAACTGCTACAAAATTGGAATCATTATTCTCCCTTCCACTTACGTTGCTGTCTTGTATGTGTCTGTGCAAATTCAAACTCAAATTCTGATTCAACGTTCATACTCGATTCAGGTCTATATGAAGCATCTAGGCTTAGTGATGGTAATTGTTTAGGTATTCTGAATTACAACTTATTTTAGTTGTCTTCGAAACAATGCTCGAAAACAAAGGTTCATATATATGATTTTTTTTAAACTATAGTAGCCATTACTAAACATTTTTTTTTTGTTTTGGCCTTATATGGCATTTACACCTGCACAAAATCTAGGAGATTTTAATTAAAATCTTTATGAAAACCTATACCGTTTACACCAAGTTTTTTTGACATTTATAAACACTTTTTTATCCAAAACAAAACCCATTAACTGAAAAATTTCGAAAACTACAGCAAACCAATTGAAATGTTGCCAAGTCACACACCTTTTCAAGCAGACCGTAGCTAATTCAATCATCTTTTATATAGATATTATGTACATTGTAGTGAAAATAAAATAAAAATATTAGATTTTATTTAGATTTCCTACAAAGCTACTCACAAATTAAATTTCGTTTTGTATGGGAAATCTAGCACAAAGCATTTAGATTTATCCCGAAATTAGTTGAAGTCTACTGATAATTTAGTTAAGCACCAATGAAATATAAAGTCAATGCTTAACCACCAGCAAATAAATTTCAATTTGCATAAATATAGTGTTAATTGTTCCCTGCAATGATACCGCCAAGCCACTCTGGAACTAGTCCCGTAACTATCTTATTAGTTTAATATAAATGGATTGTACATGCACCTCTTGAGAAAAGAAAATTTTTTTATTCTTTACAAAAATGTGTCAAAAATAAAGGCAAAATATCAAAACTTTTAAATTTTTCGTGTGTTTTTCATACAAATTCTCCACAAAAGAAAAGTATTGGAAATCATACGTTGCTTTGTTTTCATAATTTTGGAAGCTTGTAAGAAAAACATAAGGAAATTTTTAATATTTTTGACTATTTTTTATTTGTTTTTCGTGTGATGTTTTATGAGGGATTTTTTTTACGAAAAGGAAAGCCAAGAAAAACTGATTTTTGAAAGAAAAAATTGCATGACAAATCAACTGTTCAAAAAACTGCGAAAACAGATAAATCTTAGTATTTGGCAAACGCTGAATATAATCGAAAACTTTTAATTTAATTTTTACAAAATCAATGATATTTTTAAATTGCTCGTGTGCGCATAAGCTTTTATTAAAACGTTCATGTTTGATATTTGCCGCTTTTAAATTTTATAACTTCTTAAGATATTTGATTCTTACTTAGTCGCCAAAAGAAAAGAAATCATTAAAATTTCTTCTTTAAGAGCACCAATAGGCTGTCATTAAAATCAGTGTTTTAATGACAATAATAAAAATTTTTATAGGCCACTATTAACTATCGATAACAAAATCAAAATGAAAGAAAAAAATAACAACCCAAAAAACATCATTAATTTTTTCTGGCAAAAATAACAGAAATTTAGTATGTTTTCGTAAAAAAAAAAATTTCATAAAAAAAATTACACAAAAATTCAATTTAGAAATAAAAAAACCCATTAAAAATTGATACTTATTTTATTAGTTCAACTTAATTTTAATTTCTTGCTATCAAATCAAATGTTGCGCAAAATCCGCCAAGAACAGTAGCTGATCTATAATTTGAAATCTTAAGTCCCATTTTTTTAACGATTTCTACTAAACGAAAGAAAGACACAAATAGCGGCTTAGCATTAAAAGTTCTTGTTTTCTTTGCAGAAGCTCTGTTTTTGGCTTTCAAATTTTATTTATAGAAAATTTAAATTTATAGATGTCATTTTGTCATTAGTTCAAAGATTTCTTCAAAAGATTATAAATAAAAGGTTTATTGAAATTATATGCTTTCTGATTAACCCCTCATGCGGTGAACACATTAAACGTTCCATATAAATCTTTTTAAAAATCCTTATTTATATTGTGTATGCACGTATACGAGGTTAATCGTGAAATTGCATTATTATTGGCAACAAAGCAATTTGTTTATTTCAAAGCTAAGATCCAGTTGCAAAATTAATTGAAAACTTAAAATAAAAAATTATTAAAATACAAATCTTATCAAAAAGCGTTGACAAATTTTATATGCACTCTGTTTTTGAAATTTACGTTTTTTCCATATAAAATGTTTGAATGTTGCGTTTTACAAAATTAGC
The DNA here is from genome assembly GCA_944452675.1 of Tachina lurida. Taxonomy (NCBI): domain Eukaryota; kingdom Metazoa; phylum Arthropoda; class Insecta; order Diptera; family Tachinidae; genus Tachina; species Tachina lurida. The sequence goes on along the minus strand of OX101754.1, from coordinate 95,967,688 downwards.
CCCTTAATAATATTATCAATAAAGAAAGAAATTTATTATCATGTCAGATAATTGTCAGAAGTGTACTTACAATAATTGAAATTTGTTAAGGATGTAGAAAAATTAAATGAGTTCACCAGAACATAAATTATTTGCTGAGTTTTGTATCATGCGTTAAACACATTCACCACAGCAGGCTACACGAACACACGACTTCAAATGCCGCCAGCAGCATTTGTCGCCTCGTAGCCAGCTACTTAATTATTTTGGAGATGACACCAGCCCCATCTGCACCTGATATTCAATTAAAAATACATAGTTCAGTATTGCCACTTTCATATATTTTGCATTTATAAAAATTAATTACTCTTTTAAAATTAACTTATTTCACGTAAGAGTACAAAAGTGAATCAATTTATTCTTTACATCAATTTTTGGATATTGTTTCTGGTAAATAATATGAAATAATTGTACAATGTTATTCATTCAACATTTTGTATTATACTGGCAACACTGCATTTGATCATTGTAGCCAAAGAAATAGAAATTAGTTTAATTGGAGTACAAAGACAAAATCAGCCTGTCGCCATGTTGCCTTGCTGTCTTCAAAAGAATCATTCTCATATAAACATGAGTATTCTATCTCTGCCATTTGGTAGTCGGTAGCTTGCTGTGGTGAATGTGTTTAATGCATCCGTTTCAAAGCCTACTAAGCTTATTTTTTCTTTTGTTATTTTCATGTTCAATGTTACTATTTGTAAATTCTCAAATAGTTTTTGAAAGTCTGTGCATAAGGTAAGAGGTTTGTAACTGTTTATGGTTGAAGTCTACTGATGGTTTGCTTGAAGCGCCTATGAGATGCGTATACAGACATCCCAAACCACCAGCAAATAAATTTCAATTGTTGTAAATATTATTAATATATAATTAATATTTGATTTAAGTACATATCTAACAGAAACCTTAAAGTATTGCAAATTTACCTTTGTTTAACTAACAATAGATTTTATGCTCTCCAGTGAGCAAAATACTTGCACGGCTACTCAACGCACATTTGTTACTGCCCCCCTTTGCTTAAACACTGATCTACAGCAATTCAAACTTTCATACCTTTTTGACCAACACAACACCTAAGTGTTAATGTAATTAAAATAAATTTAGCTTAACAAAACAGAATAATAAAAATAAGAGAAAATGCTAAAAAAAAATGCTTTAAATACAACAAACAGCTCTTTTTCATAAATAAACAACTTAAAAACGAAAGAGTTAAGACACAAACTTGATATTTTGTTTGGTGAATTTATTGTTGTTGTTGCTTTTGTTGTTCTTCCTCTTATTATTTTTCTGCTGCTGTTGTTAATGAAACGCATGAATGTTCCTAAATTACGGCCTTTGAAAACATCGTAATTTTTTTTTCTTTTACGTTTTATTTTTCGGTATTTTTCAGATTTGTTTTTTCTTTTTTTTTAGCGAAATAATCGTTGTTGTTATTGTTATTGGCCGCATAAAACCAGAAGCTCTTTCGGCTTTCGATAAAAGTAGATCGTTAAATGTTGATAAGATGATGATTTTAAGATCATTATTAACAAGTGATTTCAAAGTAAAAATGCCGCTTTAGGCCAACAATGAAAAGGATTTCGCTCGTAAATTTTAAGGGATTTAAGGGAATGATAAAACATCATTAATAGTTAGAATATTAATAAAAAAATAGAAATTTTTTTGTACAAAACAAATAGATTTGTTGTGCGCATACATACATACGTATGTATATAAGATAATTTTAAACTCATCGGATCATATTAATATCAGTAGCTTTCATTGAAGAGAATAAATATGTAAGTATGTATATACATACATAAGTCTTTGTCAAATATATATTGTAAAAAAAAAATATTTCAAATGAAGTGTTGTTCAGCTGCAATGAAAAGTGTCTATCATGCTAAACCATCAACAAACAAGTTTTTGGAGCTATGCTCTTTATGGCGCAATACAGGAGTTAGTATGTGATTTTCGTGATTAAAATAATCGACTCTATTACAGTTTTGATTTCTTTGTACTTAAAAGCATAGTACGAAAATAAACTAAACAAAATGTTTGATTTTGTTATGTTTTATTCTCTGAAGTGAGTGAAACAATAACAATTGCTCAATTTGTTTTTTTATTGTTTTTCCACAAACCAGAGAACGAAGCCGATCAGCTGTAAGCCGGGTAAAAGTCACCGCCGGCCACAAACAATACATTAATCGTAAGCAGTTAGAAAAGATAATAATGGGAAATAAATAATAATGTTTTGAAATATTTGCGGTGAATTTGACATATTCATGTATGTGGCAATAAGTAAAAGTGCTTAAGTCATATTTTACTGTTTTACAGGAGGGCACTTTTAAGCTTTCAAGTCGATTTTCAGAAATTAATTTTTTTTACAGTTAAATTGGGAAATCCTCAGGTAACCTTTATTTGTTTGAAGCAAACATCGTTCTAAACACTGTAAATAATATATTCAAGTTGAAATATACTAAAGTATAACCTAAATTAAGCTATTATTCCAAATGAGACTAGAAATCTGAAAAAGATAAGTCGCAAGGCATACACTCAGGGAAAAGATGCAGCTTAAAAACAAGAATGCGTCACACTAATTCAATAATTTTAAATTTTTACGAAACTTGGCACATACCTTGAGCTCGGAAAAATACTAAATCTTGCATTAAAAAACTGGACAGGTCACTCCCATGAAAGGTTAGTTTTAAGTTATATAGGTGGTTTTCATAAATACGAGCGTATGTCCAAAAATCAAAATTTTTCCGTAGAGCCAAAAAAAATGCATTTGAAAATTATTTAAAAAAGGTAGACGTTGTGTTGTTGTTCAAAAAAAAAATTACGTATCTACATGCCTCCATATTTTTTAAAAAACTTCGTAGAACTTTCTAAAAAGTATTTAAATTATAACAATTTGGTATCATAAGCTCGAAATGAGAAATACATAACTTACTTAATAACAAATTAATGAAAACCACAGATACGAGTATGTACTGCTACTTATTCGGTTACCACAAAACTTGTGATGAGTTTTGACTCTTATAATGGCATAATTTTGTGCTTAAAGATGTGGGCGGGGCTATGCCCATTAAAGATTAATATTCATAGGCGTAAAAAGGGCATTTTGGAGGTGCATTGCCTCCCCCAAGAATTGCTGTTGCCCCCCCCCATCCTGTAATTATTTATTTTATTCTTACTCATGAAAATTACCAGTCTTAATGCCCCCTCTAGAAAAAGTTTATAGCTACGCCAATATTAATATTATATTTCACATGCTTCTACCCGCAATATTTTTGCGATACTCGGTACATACCTTGAGCTCTGATAGTGAGGCGTTGTTGAATTTAGAAAATTGGGCGGACACTAACAAATGACAAATCGTCCACGGTCCTAAAAAAAATTTAAAAATAAAACTTAAACAAATTCAATCGACTTCAAAAATGGGCTCGCGTCTTGTTACACCTAGAGGTAGAGCGTTGTTTAATACAATTTCAAAAATGGGCTTAGATGTCATTTCGAGTGAGGAGCCTACTTACTGGCCTACTGACGTAAGAAAAATTCCAGATGTTATAGATTTTGGCGTCACGAAAAATATCCATAGGGACTTAATTCACGTAGAGGGCTCTGTAGATCTGTCCTCCGATCACTCTCCCACAATAGTTACAATTTTCAACCCACTAAGGAGTGATTTAACTAACTCATATGCGAAAACGATTAATAGGGTCAATTGGCTAGGATTCAAAAAATATATTAGTAGTCACTGCGTAGAAAACATTCAGCTAAGATCACCTGATGATATTGAATTTAATATTGCCAATCTTAACGAATATATTAACCAGGCTGCTGAACATGCCACTACTTCCTATCCGCAGACTGGCTTTAATAGAATTTATTCTACGGAAATTGAACGTCTTGTATGTGAAAAAAGGAGAGCTAGAAGAGAATGGCAACAACACCGATCACCCCTAAATAAAATCAGACTTAAAGAATGTACTAAACGACTCAAAGAGCTGCTATCGTCGGAAAAGACTGCATTACTGGAAAAGTATTTAGAAGGTCTTGATGTAACGTCAACATCTAATTACTCTTTATGGCGCGCTACTAGAAATCTTAAAAGACCCGTTGATCTCAAATCACCATTGCGTACTTCGACTGGAGGCTGGGCAAGAAGCGATAGTGAGAAAGGTAACTTATTTTCTGAGCATTTAAAATCTGTATTCACTCCCAATTCATGTACGGGTGCTGCCGATTTACCGAGTGTAGTCTCTCTACCCCCTCGTCCCTTAAGGTTTAAGATGCGTGAACTACAAAAAATAGTTGCTGAACTCGACCCTAAGAAAGCTCCAGGTATTGATGGCATTAGTAACAAGATGCTGATGAACTTGCCTCATATTGCAATAAGAATTTTGCTATTTATTTTTAATGCCATTTTACGAATGCAGTATTTTCCACATAACTGGAAACTTGCCAAGATTAAAATGATTCCAAAGCCAGGCAAAGATCTTACCAAGGCTGAGTCATATAGGCCTATAAGCTTACTTTCAACAATTTCAAAGCTTTTCAAAAAGCTGCTCATGACTAAATTGTTCACAATTTTAGCTGATACTGGGTTCATCCCGGACCATCAATTTGGCTTTAGAAGTCAGCATAGCACTATTGAGCAAACGCATAGATTGGTTCAAATTATAAGGAGGACTTTTGAAGAAAAGAAGTATTGTTCTGCCCTTTTTATTGATGTTTCTCAGGCATTTGACAAAGTATGGCACAAAGACCTAGTTTTAAAATTAAAGACATACCTACCAATAAATATACAAAAGCTTTTGGAAAGTTATATTCTTGATAGAAAGTTTACTGTTGTGGAAGGAGACTTCATGAGTGTACCCGAATCTATATCTTCTGGTGTGCCACAGGGTAGTATTCTGGGGCCAGTCATGTATCTAATATATACTTGTGATATGCCTGTGAGCAATAACATCCACACTTCTACATTTGCCGATGATACAGCCTGTTTGAGTATTCACAAAAATCCTGATGAGGCATCCCGCAATCTCCAAGCACACATTACCCAGCTTGAAATATGGTTGAACTTATGGAGAATTAAAGTAAATGAACAAAAGTGTGTTCATATAACGTTTACCCTAAGAAAAGATACCTGTTCCCCCATTCGAATCAACAATCAAAATATTCCTCAACATTCTCAAGTCAAATACCTTGGCATACACCTTGATCGAAGGCTTACATGGAAATATCATATTGACTCTAAGTTAACCCAAATGAAACTTAAATTGACTCAAATATATTGGTTAATTGGCAGAAATTCAACACTCAGCCTAGACTGCAAACTTTTGATATACAAGTCGCTTTTGAAGCCAATATGGTGCTATGGAATTCAGCTGTGGGGCACTGCTTCAGCTTCAAATGTCGAGAGAATCCAACGAAGGCAAAACAAAATTTTACGTTTGATAACATCTGCTCCATGGTACGTTAAAAATTCAAATATTCATCGTGATTTAAATATGCCACTAGTGAGTGAAGAAATTGCAAAATACGCAGGCAAATATTTAACTAAACTCGAGTCACATCCTAATCCGCTTGCCCGTAATATTTTGAGCTTTACTGGATACATCCGCTTAAAAAAGAGGGACACAAGGGCTCTTATACCCAACACTCCAGATGGGACTGCTTAAAAATACTTCTTTTTGATTATCACTACTTATGTATTATTTATAACTATCACTAAGCTTATGTCCGATATTGGTCGGGCCTAATAATTATATTTAGATTTAAGATTTGATTACTTATTGTTAGTTCATTTTTGAAGATACAATAAATAAATATGTATATGAAAAAAAAAAAAAAAAATACGCACAAAAAGTTAAAACTAGTTTAAATTCAATTAAATAAAATATTTTTATTTGATGGAGAAGAAGAGCTAGAGAATTTAGATATTTCACAAAAGTGTTTCTTTTAGTATTTTACATAAGAGAGCTGAAAACAGTCCAGATCGACGGCTACATTCTAAAACATGCTAAGTCAAAAAAGTCTTCAAAGTTTATTGATGATATCTCGGGAATGTTATGAGACTTCTTGTAATCATATAATAATTACAATATAATTTTTTTAGTTTATTTGAAGTTTATAAATTTGTTGTAGATCATAGTTAAAAGTGCCTTAAAATACTTAAGATTGCTCACAAATCTATTACCTGTCCTCTAAGTAGACTAGGCATCTTTCTGGTGGTCCTTTTTCACCTACAACTGTCATCTAAGTACATATAGCATGTTTTAGTTTGGAGAAAAATTTAAATTGATTTTTTTTTGACGACTTAATTCCAAATTAAATTATGCTAAGTGAACTTAAAACATTTGTACAGAAGTCTATGAGACTTATAAAAGAATATTTATTTAAGTAATTATATATTATCCTAAGAAAGTGAAAAAGAAACTATGCTTTTGTCAATGGATGCCTTAAAAGAAATATGCATAAACTTAACAAAACTCTCTTAACAATTAGATTGCCTTGAGTGAAATTATAATCAACTACTAATTTAAGTCCAACTTAAATAGAAAAAATTTACTAAACAAAAAAAAAATCAAATGTCAGTCAATTTTACACAACCAACCGTTTGTCTGTACAATTAGGAGGCATTTGCCTGTCTCTACATGCATGTTGCAACACACAGTCGTCACTCACAACTCATATAGATTTGTAATAATATGGGCGGCTAATTTCTTTAATCTTCAAAATCTTATGCATTTCTAACCGTCTCTTCTGTGCTGTGTTTTGGTTTTTTCTCAACCATCATCATAATATTCTTTTACTTTTCATTACTATTTCGATTGCAACATAGCGACCGACCTTATCTTGCCACAATTACACTTAATTTTTTTTCCACAACTTTACGGAATAAAAAGGAAAAATGTATATAAATCTTAGAAAATACAATTGCAATAGCCGCTAGAAATGATTTGTCTGTCTCACTGTCCGTCCGTCCGTCCGTCCGTCCGTGCATTGGAAGGTATGATGGAATATTTTTGTTGTGTTTAAGTAAAGCGAATGTAACATACATATGTACATATGAAAACTTCAAAATAAAAAATAAAAAATTCAAAAGAAGTCGGTCTGTTAAGAAAAATGTAACTGTAACAGTAGAAATATTGCGATGCCACGAGCGATAATTATTGACGGTAAGTGGCGCAAAGGAATGTGTACATTTGCCGCATTGCAATGCAATTAATCCATTTGTGGCAAAATCAAAACTATAAACAAAATAATATGAAAAAGAATTTTAACATTAAAACTGAACAACAAAGAAAACAACAATTACAACAATTCCACAGACAAATGACAGCTTGCGGCAAGCTGACATAGCCGGTACATTGAAGATGCCACAAGTGTTTGGCGGCAACGAACAAAAAAAAATACAACTAAACTAGAGCAAATAAACGGCTTTATTATTTTACTATTATTGTGTTTTATTTCTTGGGAGGAAGAAAAAAAAACTGCAAGAGCATAATATAAGAATTGTTTTTCTTTCAAGTTAAATTAAATTGTCTGCTTTATATCTTAAGAGAAAATTTATTATTATAAAACATAAGTACAATAAAAATGTTTTATATTATTAAACACAAAACTTTTAGTGGTTGAACTGAAGGAAGTCTTTCTCTTGGGTCCAGATATTGGGGAAACAGCATAAAGTTTTCTGCTTTTATTTCCCATATCATAGGAAAAGCATGTATAAAAAAATTTTTGGAGTCTTCTTATAGTGCATTTACACTGTTTCGAAATCTAGTACTTTCGAGATTTCGAGCTAAATCAAGCTGTTTTTTTTTCAGATTTCCCATACAAAACGAGTTCTAATTTTTCAGTAGATTTGTAGGAAATCTAATAAAAATCTAATGTTTTTATTTATTCTTTGCTACCCTGTACAACAAAAGGTGAGTGAATTAGCTATGGTCTGCTTAAAACAGTGTGTGAATTGGCTATATTTCAGTTGCTTGGTTCTAGTTTTGAAAACAATTCAGTTGATGGGTTTTGTTTTGTATAAAAAATCTTGATAAATGTCAAAAAAGTTGGTGTAAACGGTATAGATTTTCATAAAGATTTTAACCAAAATATGCTAGTATATTTAAGTATATCTCTGGAAATTTAAGTTACTAATTATACTCGTATGTAGTACACACTCAATTTCACAAGGAGCTCGATTGTTGCATTTTGAATGTTTCAGTCATACGTTTTCAAGAATATTTTCTTAAGTTGTAAAAATCAAAGAAGCTAGTTTTAATATAAAATTTCATAAAATGAGTTTAAAAATTTTGTTTGTTGTAGCCAACTAGCTGTGAGTACAGCCAGATGTCATGACATGACACGCCGTAAAGGATATATATTATTATTTTATTACAGCAGTGATTTTTAGATTAAATCATCTAACAAAATTCTGATGTTAACTGGCCAACAAATCTTGCGACCTACCACCGTGCTTTTTATGAGGTTTCTTAAAATCAAAATTGATAAACCAGACATAATTCATGAGCTCCGAAATCCAAAACATAAGTAATGAGATACAGGAAAATCCTTGTAAAAAAGTCATTGAAAATTCTATACACAGATGTCATAAGAGGGTGGCATTGGCTGAAGTAGTTAGCACGTTGACTACAAAACCGAAGGTCCTGGGTTCAATCCCTGTATCCAACAGTCATTAAATAACAACACCACGTATCAGTTGTTGTAGGAAAGTTCAAGTGATGAAGGCATAGTCACTGGTCACTGAACTATACCGACTTCAGCAGATACTAATCCTAATGTAACATCAGAGCGCCCTCCTTCGTTGTGTAGCAGAATCATCGGCGAAGTAAAATAATTAATACAATGGCTACAAAACACAGCTTCAAAAAATTAATGCGCCTCATTTAACATCAGAGAGGCGCTGTAACACTGCATTATTACAAACGTGCAAAAAGCAGAGTTGTAAAAGAATGAAGCTTTCCTCTATCTCTCCCTTCACCACCTGTCTTCTCTATCACTATCCCTTTCCTAAAGAAGGTAACACATAGTAATAGTAGTAGGCATTAATTGCCTGAATGTTAGTTCTCTTTGTAAAAAAAAGAAGCACAAGGACTATTTACCGTTTATTCTTAAGATACACGTTTTTCATTTACACATAGAAAATTTTCCTGTTTTTTTAACACATGATTAACATTTAAAGAAGATATACTAATCCAATATGTTGGAAGAAAAAGAAAAGAAAGAAAAAAGAAGTAATAAAGTGATATATTTATATCACTTTACTAATTTAATTTAATCCAACATAACTCATAATTACTTCCAACAGAAAATGTTTCCTTTTCAAATAACTTTATTTCATGTTGATTTAACATTCCAGTACTGTGAAATTAAAATTAAAACCATATTGAATCAAAGCTATTTTTAGTTGCAACAATGTGAATTTAATTTAATGTAGTCATTTTATTTTATTAATTATTAATCAGGAAAATCTGCGTGTGTTGTATGTAGTTGGCTAACCCAGCTAAGGTTTAAGCTCGAACTCATCGCGTGGTAGTCAATAACTTTACCACTGCAGCCGCAATAAACTTAAATATGTATCTAAGAAATATTTAACATCATGAATTAAATTTAATTTTAATTGATGACTTTACATAAAAATTATTTGAAACTTAAGTTAATGTTTTTTTTTTTATTTCAACAAACACAAGCTACTTTGGTTTATCTGCAGAAACACACAAAGTCTGCGGCAGGAATCGAACATGTGACCCTCCGACTATAAGACTGGTACACTGCCCACTAGGCAGCAGCAGTTTTAGCACATCAATACATTGTAGCTACAGTCGGGAAATCACAAGTCGACTACAAAAATAACTAACTTATGCATTAAACACATTCACCACAGCAGGCTACACGAACACACGACTTCAAATGCCGCCAGCAGCATTTGTCGCCTCGTGGCCAGCTACTTAATTATTTTGGAGACGACAGCAGCCCCATCTGCACGTGATATTCAAGAACAAATACATAGTTCAGTATTGCCACTTTCATATATTTTGCATTTATAAAAATTAATTATGCTTTTAAAATGTACTTATTTCCCGTAAAAGTACAAAAATTAATCAATTTATTCATTACATCAATTGTTTCTGGTAAATAATATGAAATAACTGTACGATGTTATTATACTGGCAACACTGCATTTGCTCATTGTAGCCAAAGAAATAGAAATTAGTTTAATTGGAGTACAAAGACAAAATCAGCATAGACAACACGACCTGTCGCCCTGTTGCCTTGCTGTCTTCAAAAGAATCATTCTCATATAAACATGTGTATTCTATCCTTGACAATTGGTAGTCGGTAGCTTGCTGTGGTGAATGTGTTCAATGCATTATAGTTAACTTTTCTTGGGCGAACTAAAAGCTAACTACAATGTAATACAGAACTGACCCAAAATTCTTGAGTTAAGTACGCAGTCGGATTTGTGGAGAGCCAAAAAATTTACTCTCAGCTACTTTGAAACTCACTTAAATGTTATTACTTGAGATGGTACCTTAGTTGGGTGGTAGCGCATTTGACTATACAACGTGTGATACATAGTTGGAACATCAGCAAGATCTTTTTGCAAATTTACTGTCTACCAGGTGACTTAAATAAAATCAAGTTAAGTTAGTTGAAAAGTAGTGCAGAGTGGGACAATTGAATGAACACCGCCTCGGACATCGCACAGTGTCGTGAGTTCATAGAACGAGCGGCCAAAAATAGAAGGACTTATTGAAAAAAAAATGAAATTTGGCACATATGTTTTAATTGGTAAAATATAGTTACACATAAAATTTGGCCATTTAATTTCTAAGGATTCGTGTCCTTCCCATATATCCTGAAATAAAAAATTATCATAACAGTGAGAAAAATAATTGTAACTCAATGAAATTGTGTAAAGACACTAATTTTAACACGTTTAATGCTTCGTAAAAATTTCGTTCAATTCAGAGAAAGGATACGACGCATACCTCAAAAAATTTCCTTTTTCAAAAAAAGTAAAAAGCATCAAAACAAATTGTCTTCACTTATAGTGAGTTAAATGTTTAACGAGACACAATATCATTACATAGTATAAAACAAAGTCGCTTTTTCTGTCCCTATGTCCCCATGTATGCTTAAATCTTTAAAACTACGCAACGGATTTTGATGCGGTTTTTTTAATAGATAGAGTGATTGAAGAGGAAGGTTTATATGTACAATAACATCCATTAAGTAGAGGGGAAATACTGTTATTTTTGAGGTTTCTAATGTGATGTCGTAAATAATTACATTTTTTATCGCTTAAATTACAAACACAGGCTGAACCCTACGAGATTTATCCAAATAATGTGCCAAGTATTTTACACATTGAAAAGGTCTACAGAAAATTCTGCTATGGTATATGTCTATCTCTTATGGATATCTCACAATAACATTTTTAACCGACTTCAAAAAAGAAGGAGAATGTTCGTACACCCCTAACTCGATCATTTTTAAACTGATTTTCGAAATTCTTTTTTTCTTTGAAAGGGTTTGCCTGCAATTAGGTCCTATAATTTTTTTTTTTAAATCGGCACGGAAAATTTCTTCCCCTATTCCATAACTCTGATATTTGTGAACCGATTTGCAAAATTCTTTTTTTGGTTTGAATGAATTTTGCTTAAAGTTAGAACAAATTTCGTTGGGATATTTTGAGCAGCCCCTTCCCCCACCAAAAAAAAAAATTTATTGATGATTACATAACTTCTCTATTTATGGACTGATTTCTAAAATTCTTTTCTTTTTGTTTCCATATTATTTTCATACTTGCGTTCGTCTTGTAATCTTTTGGATTGATTCTTAGTATTGGAGTCAGTTTTTTTTGCCAGAATTATTTTGGCATTTACTTTTTACGACAAATAATGGTTAATTTTCGAAGCGATTTGAACCAGTACAGTATTAAGCCTTATCTAAATACATTGTTGATTTCATATAGAATGTTACTGCATATTGTAAAAGGCCCTACATCCTTTGCACAGCTAAGCTTTAAAAAAATTTGAGATCTACCGGAAAAATTGCGTTAGCTGTTGCGTTATCCGGCATTGCCGCTACGCTTTTAGAAGGAGGCCGAACCGCACACTCTACATTCAACTCCCGCTGAAAATCGCCACCGATGACAATAACAGCGTCTGTAGTATTTCTAAGCAGAGGAATACAGCAAAATTGATGCGTGACTGCTCATTAATAGTCTGGGACGAAGCTACCATGTCAAACAAGACGTCTGTGGAAGCACCGGATAGGACAATGAGCGATTTGCGCAACAAAAATTCACATCTGGGTCGATGTACAATTCTGTTCTCAGGAGATTTCTGTCAAATTCTACCAGTTGTGACTCGAGAAACACGTGCTGACGAAATAAATGCTTCCTTAAAAAAGATCCAACCTTTCGCAACATGTCAATAAATTAAATTTAATTAAATTAATTAAATTAATATGAGGGTTTCGTCATGTTCGCGTAAGAACAGGCTAACATTTGGCAATGAAGAGTTAGCACAAAGTGAGGGAAGGATTAACCTAGAAAACCTTTGTATTTTGATAGACAACGTCCAAGAGTTAGTCAACACTGTCTATCTGGACATCGATAACATAAGTTATAAGACAATATCTTGGTTTAAAGAATGAGCGATTCTTTCACCAACTAACGAACAAGTAGATAAAGTAAACAACTTGATTCCTTCAAAGATTGTTGCGCCGACGAAAATATACTACTCGGTCGTTACTGTTCTCGATTTGGAAGAAGCTGTTCATTTTCCTACAGCATTTCTAAACTCTTTGAACCTGCCTGGTTTCCCTCCTCACAAAATGGTGTTGAAAGTAGGTTGTCCTGTTATTTTATTAAGAAACCTGAATCCACCTAAACTTTGCAATGGCACGCGTTTGCTGGTAAAATCACTGAAAACTTTCATAATAGAGTGCACAATACTCACAGGATGTGTTACCGGAGAAGATGTATGATTCCCCCAATCGCTCTGATACCATTGAATTTACTTTTCCAATTTAAACGTTTACACTTTCCGGTAAATACATCTTTTGCAATGACCATTAATAAATCGCAGGGTCAAACCTTCAACGTTGCAGGCTTAGATTTAAGCGTTGACAGCTTTTCACATGGCCAACTGTATGTCGCTCTTTCAAGAGTAACATCTAGAGAAAACATATTTGTATTGTCTAATGACAAGAAAGCTGCTAACGTTGTATATAAAGACATTCTGTAATATGTTAATTGTTGTGAAAATAAAATAAATATGTAAAAATGTAAAAAGTAAACAAGTAAAAATGTAGTGTATGAATTTAGATATTCCAAAGATAGCAGGAAATCTTCATGGTTTGGGGAAAGAAGAATTGTTTTACCCTAAATTTAACGCGTGCGGGCCACGGGCAGTAATGAATAAATCAAAACTACTGGATCAATTTTAGTATTTTTTCATCAAATGACATAGGCTATATATTTTATACCCGTGCGAAGCCGGAGCGGGCCGCTAGTATAATATAAATTACATCTACAATTTGGTTATTTTAATTTCAAGGACTAGTATCCTTCCCAAATGTCCTGGAACTAAATAATATAATGAAAATATGCAAATTCTAACTAAAAAATATTGTTAAATTAAATTATAAGGTGGAGAAAGGTGGACAAGAGTACACAAAATTTTAAATGTACTTACTTGTAGAAATATAATGTGAAAGTATGAAAAATATATTGTTTTATATTTTTTTTCTATAGACCACTTAACTCGTACTTTTTCACTCACAGATGGCTTTCTTTAAATTTACATTAAAAGCAACGGCACATCGCATGTGAGTTACAGAATATAGAAAAAATGTATTGTAGCCATATTATAACAATATCATCCCCCTTATGTTTTATTGGAAGTTGTAGTGCAATATCTAAAATAATTTTTAATTAACCTGTTAAAGTTTGCATGTGTATGTACCATATTTTCATATAGTTGCATACTGGCCAAAAACTGTTGACTTTGAATCATCAAAACTCTTTAAAAAGTGTACCTTTTTTAAAAAATTCTTTTTTATTTTACTTAATTAGAATGTTGCACATGCAACAGAGTAATTTGTTCATTTTAATTCAAAACAATTTTTTTTCATTTTTGGCCGCCTTCGCGACAGTGTGCAATGTTAAAATAGTTAGTTATTTCCAGTGGAAGGTAATCCAAGTCTCAGTCAGCACTAGTTGCGAAATAGTTAGCTTAAAGTTAGTTTAAAATTAACTTAGTTTCAGTCGGGGTTTGAATCAGCCGTTGCAAGTGGCAGACGATAAGCAGCAATCTTAGATTTTTTTAAATAAGCTACTTAAACCATGCAATAGAAAATTGTATAGAATACTATTGTACTTTTAAACTTAAATATGTAAGCATTTTAATTTTAAGAGCACATCTCTGTATTTTGGATATTATATATCTCGTATAGCGGGCTTATTAAAAAGTATTACGTTCTGGCATCTCCATGCCCAACTTAATAGTTTTTTTTTTTTTTGTTTTTCTGTGATGTTATTGTAGTTGATCGCTTTGTTGTGCTTGTTCATATTCCTTGCAGTTTATTGTTGCTGTTGTTTTTGTTTTCGTAGTTTGTAGTAGTTTTTATTATTATTATATTATTACCAAACCAGCGGCCATTGCTTTTGATCCTGGCATTCTATTGTTCCGTTTCAAAGGCCACTATTATGTAAACAATCGGCTTCTTTGATCTTGTTGGTTTCAAAGTGTTGCCGACGTATTTTATCTTTGCCGCTCTTCTTCTTCTTCTTCTTCTTCTTCTTCTTCTTCTTATTCTATATATTTGTTAACAGAAGTAAAACAAAAAGCAACAACAAATACATATTAACAAAATAAGTTGCTAATAATGACGACATTAAGATGATGATGATGATGAAAACACAAACAACAAAAGTAAGTCCAACTGTTTCACTTTAAGCTTTTCAATATTAATTTTTTTTCGGTTTTATGGTTGACTAATGGTCAAATTTACTTAATCTCTTTTACAATATTTTGTTTCGTTTTGGCTTTTAACAAAATTATTTCTAGCAGTCGTAAGGGTACACGAATAACATTTGTGCACGTGTTTCTTATTATTTTGGTACTTTATTAACATGTTTTTTTTGTGGGTGTAGGAAATGAAAATCAACTTGAAAAAAAATTTAAGCAAACAAATTTATTTATTCGAAGAGAAATGTTAATGGTTCGTCTTATATTAATTTGTAAAATTTTTGTTAAATAAAACTTTTTTATAATTGAAACGACTTCATAAAAAGTAATTTTGATTTAAAAAACGTTTAACGAACACAATTCCTTACAAAATTTATTTTGTGAAGCTTTTGTAAGCGAAAATTATTTTTATAAATACGGCAGTAAAAAATTCAAAAATAATTAAGTTTCATTTAAACAAGACATTGTGTCTATTGCAATAAGTAAAAAGTGCTTAAGTCAAATTTAACAGTTTGTTTTTACTGATTTTTTTAAATATTCCTATTTCTGTAAAAAATGTACCCCAGCAAAAATATTCGTCTAGATGGACGACCTGTGCTCTCCCTCTCTCCCTTACCAACCTGCTTCTGTATCACTTGTCTTTCGATCGTGATGTCCCACTTGGTAGCTCTCCAGGTATGTGCTTCTGAATGCCTATAGGCAGAAAGAAGCTCATACCTCAGGCCTTTTTTAAAATTATATGTTTTTAAAAAATTTACTCTTTACATTTTTAATCAGGAGTCGGATCCCAGGATATCCGTCCGCATATTAGGCTACAACACTAACCACGGATCTACCGAAGCGCATATTTATTTTCGCACACAATTCAATTAAAAAAAATAAAAAATAACAACATGAAGTAAACATTTCATTCACATCCAAATTTGTATCCACGTAAGCGGGAGAGGATGCGCTATTAAACTTCGTATATAACTTCGTAGTGTTTGTGTTAAATTTTCGTCATTCGCTTACGTTATTGCATCCTCGTAAGGCAGAGGGGATGCTTTGTGTGCTTTTTCGCGCGTCCGCAGCGCTTCATTTTTTCCCTTAGTATTTTTGCTGGGATGTTACTTTCTTATGGGGCCACATGAATTAAAGACTCTTCTAATATATTCTAACAGCCGTATTCTAAGCTCTGTGATAAAATAAAAATTATAACAAATGACAATTTTTAATAATTATACCCTTTACCAACAAAAATGGTAAAAGGGTATATATAGGTTTGTCATTCCGTTTGTAATTTCTATAATATCAATAAGCGACCCATATAATATATATATTCTGGATCCTTATGCATAGGGAAGACGAATAAGCGATGTCCGTCTGTCCGTCTGTCCGTCTGTCCGTCTGTCTGTACGTGAAATCGGTTTTCCGAAGCTCCCAGAAGAGCTAGAGACTTCGTTCTTGGACTGGTGTGTCAGAAATTTTCCAAAATAGATTGGTATTGAAATTCAGCAAAATCGGGCAGACGATTGCAGAGCTGGAAAACTTAAACTTCATTTTGCCATATAAAAGTAACTCCCGAAAACAAATTTTTATTTTTTTTAATAAATGTACATATTTTACACTTCAGTACGACTAAAATTGGAATTTTAAATTAAAAAAATACAAAAAAATTAAAAAGACGTTTCCAGGGTTGGAAAACTTTAACTTTTTGTGTTATGTAAAATTAACTATGTCTAAAACTATATTAGTATTTTCTCGAGAACCGTAAGAGCTACAGACCTGAAATTTGGACACAGTATGTAGACCTTTGGCCGCTACAACAACAAATACATGATAATTGGAAATTAAAGGGTGTTCCAAAACGAGCAACGAAAAATTTTAAAATCCCATGTAGTATATATACAATTGTATGTATATACACTTGAAATTTGTAAAGTTAGTGTATTTTTATACAGACTACAAAAATTAACACAAAAATTTAAAAAAATTTAAATTAAAGGGTGTTCCATCAGTTAATGCAATTTTGACTATGTAATTTTGACAATTTGCTGTATCTTGGAAACGGTAAGAGCAAAACTCTTGAAATTTTCAAAAACGGTAAAACTGAAAAAATAAAAAATTATAAAATCGCCAAACCGAAAAAAATCGCCAAAAACAAGAAAAAATCGCCAAAACGAAAAAAAGCACCAAATTAAAAAAAATTCTAAGACTAAAATAAATCGCAAAAAAAAAACGGAAAAATTGCTAAAATGAAAACAAAAATCGCCAAAATGAAAGAAAATCGCCAAAATGAAAATCGCCATAATGAAAAAAATCACCAAATCGAAAAAAAACCCAAAAAAAACAGAAAAAATCGCCAAAATGAAAAAAATCGCCAAAACGAAAAAAACCCCAAAAAACAAAAAAATCGCCAAAATGAAAAAAAGCCAAAATGAAAAAAAGCCAAAAACAGAAAAAAAAATCGCCAAAACGAAAAAAGCACCAAATTAAAAAAAAATTATAAAACTAAAATAAATCGCAAAAAAACGGAAAAATGCTAAAATGAAAAAAAACTCGCCAAAACGAAAAAAAAACAGAAAAAAATCGCCAAAATGAAAAAAAATCGCCAAAATGAAAAAAAAATCACCAAAACGAAAAAAAACGCTAAAAAACAGAAAAAAATCGTCAAAATGAAAAAAAAACGCCAAAACGAAAAAAAACCCCAAAAAACAGAAAAAATCGCCAAAATGAAAAAAATCGATAAAAAAAGAAAAAACCTAAATAACAGAAAAAAAATCGCCAAAACGAAAAAAAGCACCAAATTAAAAAAAATTTCTAAGACTAAAATAAATCGCAAAAAAACGGAAAAATTGCTAAAATGAAAACAGAAATCGCCAAAATGAAAGAAAATCGCCAAAATGAAAAAAAATCGCCAAAATGAAAAAAAACACCAAAACGAAAATAAAACCTAAAAACAGAAAAAATCGCCAAATTAATAAAAAAAATCGCCAAAATGAAAAAAATCACCAAAGCGAAAAAAACCCAAAAAACAGAAAAAAATCGCCAAAATGAAAAAAAGCACTAAATTAAAAGAAAATTTCTAAGACTAAAATAAATCGCAAAAAAACGAAAAAATTGCTAAAATGAAAAAAAATCGCCAAAATGAAAAATATCGCTAAAACGAAAAAAAACCTAAAAAAACAGAAAAAAATCGCCAAAATGAAAAAAAATCGCCAAAAAAAGAAAAAAGATCGCCAAAACGAAAAAAAACTAAAAAACAGAAAAAAATCGCAAAAATGAAAAAAAATCGCCAAAATGAAAAAAAATCGCCAAAATGAAAAAAATCACCAAAACGAAAAAAAAGAAAAAAAATTGCCAAAATGAAAAAAAAAAACAAAAAAATCGCCAAAAAAACCCAAAAAAACAGAAAAAATCGTCAAAATGAGAAAAATCTCCAAAATGAAGAAAGGCCCAACAACAGAAAAAAATCGCTAAAATGAAAAAAACCTCCAAAAACAGACAAAATCGCCAAAACGAGAAAAAAGCGACAAAACTGAATAAATCGTTTTAACTGAAAAAAACTTCAAAAAAGCAAAAAACCTTCCTTTCGTGCGCGATTCAAAGTCGCACTTAACTGATTTTTTTAATATTAAAGGAATTAAATGAAACTAAGTTTTTGCTTATTTCGTTCTTGCTTTTTTCACTTAACATATTTTATGTATTTTTTAAAGAACTAGATTGGTAACAATAATCAGAAAAATCCAAAATTATGACTCCAGGGTTGGAAAACTTACACTTTTTGTTTTTTTTTCTTTTTCTTTATAAATTGAATATATTTTATGCTTCTGAAAGAAAAGTTTGAAATTTGAAAAATGAAAATTATAGCTCCAAAGATGGAAACTTTAAAAAAATTATAAATTTTTTCACAAAACAAATATGTATGTACGTGTGTGTATACTATATATATATGTACGTACGTTGGTAAAGGGTATATAAGATTCGGCACAGCCGAATATAGCACTCTTACTTGTTTTTATAATAATAATTATAAAATAATTGCTTAATATACAAAAAGTGTCATTTGTTATAACTTTGTTATTTGTCACAAAGTTCAGAATAAATGATCAAACAGAATTGCGGCATAAACACATTTTCCATACAAATTGACACAAAAAATCAGCACCAGAAAGCAGTCGATAGATAGAATCTATTTTATTTTGACAACGTTTTTTCTTATGCTGTCATATATAAATACTCGTTCTCTCAAGAATGCTACCATACTTTCAATAAATTTCATACATTTTGTGAACAAAACTACAAAGAAAAATAAGCACAAAAGAAAATAAAACTAAAATTATAGAGCATTTGAAGTTACTGCTGTAGATTTTATTATGGGCTTTGTTAATTTGACAACGATTTTTCCTGAAGTTGCGGACATATTCTGTTTGATCATTAAGGGGGTAAATATAAATTTGAAATATATTAAATTGAAAATAAAATTAAGTTTTAATTCCAAAACAGATCGCATATTGAAAAAAATAAGCAAAAAATTATTTTACACTGAAATTTTGCACACGTGTAACTTTGAATTGGGAAATAATGACGTTATCAGTAATATTAATTTTAGCCTAAATCGACTTAAGCTCGTTTTCCTTTATGCCACATATCTTTTGTCTTACCTACAGCTCCGCTCAAAATCGGTGTTCAGAAGATTTGTAACTAAGCTGATAAAAGTTGCACTGAATCAGAACAGACTTATATGTGACACATGGTTAGTTGGTTTACGTGGCTGCCTTTTAAGTGCAGGCATTCAAGTAGAATCTACATGGTTCTTTTTTAAAAAAAAAAACACTCCACTCATCGGTGTTAACCTATGTAGAACTGCATCTAAGTACTCGGATACTTCGATTGGTACTAGATGAGGTCATTCAACATAATCTCTGATAAGTCTGAAAGGTCGTCCAGTACGTGAATGTCTAAAAATTTTATATGTCGAGAGATACAAAGCTGGACATTTGCAAAGAAAGTGGAAGATTGTCTCTTATTTGCCTTCTCCTCGACAATTTCGGCAGAACTCATTATAGGATAAGCCTATCCTACTTGCATGTCTGCCGACTGTCCAGTGGCTCGTCATGACTGTAACGAGACTCGAGATGTTCCTTCGGTTCCTATTTGTTATTTATATTGAGCGTGGCACATATAATAAAGTTTGATGTAATAGAAACCAAGCTCTTTTGCAGTTTTTAGATTTTTAATTTAGCTCCATTTTCAAGATTTATTTTTGTATAGTGTGTAGTTAGTTTTCAGTCGGCTAATTTATTTATTATTCAAATGTGGCAAAACCGTTGATGATATTTTTTCTTATCGAAAATTTACATTTTACAAAAGCTAAGTGTTTTCAACGTTTCAGAGAATCGATTAAGTATAAGTATATTGTGTGAAATATAACTTTATTAAAAAGCGTGGAGTCGGCGGAATGGAACTACATGGATTGTACTATTAAACTTGAAAAAGCTTAAATCCGCCCACTTTTTGAAACGCATATTGTATATGCTAACTACGAAGCCGATGTCAAGAATGCATTAATACAAAGAAAAATTGTTCACCAATTAATATTTTTAATTAAGAATTTAATTGATTCAATTAAATTTGTAGTTCAGTTAATTAATTCGAATGAAAAAACTTAATTAATATTATCAAATTATTTGCAGGTGAAAATTTAATAAATTTTTTAATTGATTTTAAAAAGTTTTTCACATTACTTTTTTCTGTGTACATAAATATGAAAATTGCTTACCTCCCAGTCAGCATTTTATGAAATTCATGATCATATTCGAGTCTTATTTGACTTCGCCGCGCGGTTAAAATAAGCACTTATGCGCTCGTTTTCGAGTCGAAAATGACTGTTCATTCGGGAGAAAATGGTACCCTAACCGCGAGTCTTCTAAAAGAGTCTTTTATGACTAGCGTTTCTGATCACTTTCGAGACAGTTTGTGGTAGTACTTACAATCAGTTTTTTTCTTTTACATTTTTATATATGTACATAAATTCACTCACAAATTTAATAAACCTTATATTTGTTTTTATTTTACTCCAAGAGCTTGCTGTTTGTTATTGTTTTTTAAGTATTTCTGGGAAGCATTTTCGAGCCTTATTTTAATCCCAGAACTGATTAATCAGTTTTCGATCATCTAAGACAGTAGAAAAGGACTCATTTTGGTGAAACAATCTTCCACATGCTGACTGGGCTATTTAGCACTGAATATCAATAGCACTGTAGGTAACACATGCATACATACATTAATGCTATAGTTAATTGACTCTTAATTATTTATTTTTTAAATTTTATTATTTTTTACATTTTAGTATTAACTGGAGTATATTTATTGGACGCTAAGTCTGTAATGGCTTAAAAAATTTAATACGGCTAATTGACATCAGAGGCGCTGCAACACTGCCTTAAAAACAAAAACGTGCAAGAAGTAGAGTTGTAAAAATAATTAGGCCCCGTGAAATATACCGCCCCTTTTGCTCTATGAAGAAAATCTGTTTAAAAATAAATATGAAATTTATAAATATTTAAATACACTCTGCATTACTAGTGCAAATCCGCAAGATCCTGACAGTATGATAGTATTGCCAAAGGGAAGTAAACCCCTATACTCAGTTTGGTGATTTTGGTGACAAACTTTTTTTATGGATCTCCAACGATTTCGAAAATCAGTATGCCACAAAATATTGTCTCATCAGTTTTTGGCCAACGGCTAATTCAGACTTAACGATAGCGCTTTACTATATATGGCAATAATGTAGCTAAGAGTCCACTAAATAAATCTCATTAAAATCTTTTGTCGAAAAAATTATTTCTTCATGCACTTTTTTTGCAAAAGTAAAGTAAATTTTTTTGTTCATTTCATTCAGAATAACTAGGTTAGGTTAGGTTAGCAGGCTGCTGCTAAGGAAGGGTAAAATTTAGAGTCCAGCCCACTTGGGTCCAATACAATGATCTCTTTGTGCTACCTATTAATTGAAGAGAAGATAGTGAGAGAGGATGATAGGGAAATTATAGTGATAGAGAAAACAGGTGGTGAAGGAAGAGATAGAGGAAAGCTTCATTCTTTTACAACTCCGCTCTTTCCACATTTTTTGATAATGCAGTGTTGCAGCGCCATGTGATGTCAAATGAGGCGTATTAAATTTTGAAGCTGTGTTTAGTAGTCATTTTATTGGTTATTTTACTTCGCAAATGATTCTGCTACTAAACGAAGGAGGGGCGCTCTGATGTTATATTAGGATTAGTAGTATCTGATGAAGTCGGTATAGTTTTTAGTGACCAGTGCCTTATGCCTGCATCACTAGAACTTTTTCCACAACAACTGATACAAAGACACTAATGCACATCAGAAAAATGCGTGGTGTTGTTATTTTTAATGACTGTCGGTGACCGGGTTCGAACCCAGGACCTTCGGTTTTTGTAGTCAACGTGCTAACTACTTCAGCCAACGCCACCCTCTTCAGAATAACTAACAGGTACTTCTATTTTTTTTGCAATATGTTTAGGCACCCTAATAGGTCATATAGACCACTTTTTAACTCGAAAATTTTCGATTTTCTCAATTTCTTTTTCGAAAATCATATAATTAATGCACACTTCTCTGTTGAGTTTCAGTAACACTTTTCGCAAAAAAGACGAAAATTTAACATCCGAATTTATTTAAAAGAGCAGTCAGTCAAACCGACAACTATTCGAGCATGTCGACTGCTGAAATTCTCCGTTGTGTATAATTTTTCCTTCATGCGTTCGCTTTGACTGCAACTGTTTACATTTCCAGAAGCAGAAGCGTAAGCAGAAGCAAAAGCAATTACACAAATCAGAAGTTTTTAAACGCCGCTTGTCAATACCTCCTAACTAGATTGCGCTCTAGTTTCGTAAATAAAAATGTAAAATACACTTACCCGAACTATCGTTAAATCTCAGCAATGCGCAATGGTATACTCAAGTGTTTTAGAATACTATCATATACACCTAAAAAAAATTACATAGCACCGATAAATTAACGGGTAAGGTCAGAATTATATTCTAAATTTTTCATTGATTGACAAAAAGTATCAATATCAACCAACCTAATTAAAATTTTAATTTTATATATATATATATATATATACAAGTAAGGTTAGCGATTATTCATGAAACCCATAGACTTATGGATGTCGAGAAAACGAGAAATGAGATTCGTTTACATTATTTAAAGTAAACCCGTCATGCTTGATCTTAAATTGTACCTAGTAAGCTTTTTAAATTTATTTTCATATTTTAATTTATTTTCCTTTAATCGATCAATTATTACTTTTGTTATTATTTTTCACATTCTAAACAATACATTTATTTCTTTATTATTCATCATATACCAATTATTTGTAACTAAATAAAAAAAACTTAATAGAGAGAGAGAGAGAGAGAGAGAGAGCGAGGTAGAAGAAGAATTTGTTTCAATTTTACACTGTTTCCAAAAAGAGAAAGAGAGTTAGTGTTCGGATGCAAAGATACCTGTGTAAAATTGCCATTGTTTAGGTTTTCAATCTGAAAGTTACTTTTTTCTCGTTAATTTACAATAACAAAACGTCTTGGTATTCCTTTTATTTTTGTGAGTGAGTGTATCTTTTAGTTAGCAAGAAGTTAACAACATGTACATACGTAGTTCAACACGACAAGTATCTTTCATTCTGTGACGATGAATCGAAGTGAGTAGATGTGCGTTCGGTAAAAAAATTGCCTTGTTCAAAAAAAAAAAAAACGTTATAAATTAATAAGACAAATTAACGTTTAAATATCCAAACTAAGATTAAACTTGTTTAATTTTCAATTTGCGGTAACGGAAAGAGATTATTTTTAAATATATTAAAAAAAAATTAAGCATGTGTGAAATTAATTTGAGATTATAAAATGTACATCTAATAAAAAAAAAATAATTAACTATATGCTAATTGCTTTAATTAACACTAAAGTGGTTGTTAAACTCATGGCACCAATTTGAGTTTTTAAATTATTTTTGTGTATACATATGTCCGTGCAACATTGCTTGTGAAATATAAAAAATATATATATATATATACATAAAATATAATATAGTCAAATTGACTAGATTTCCTCAAATTTATTTATGAGAAAGAAGAAAATATCAGAATTATCAATTATGCCAAGTGCCAACAAAATTAATGGTAAAAATTTTAACAAATTTCTGCAAACTATGAATGTAAAATCTACAAAAAGGATTAAAAATTTAAAATCAAAGGTAAGCATTTTTCTCTAAATTAAATAACCTTTTATCTTATATATTTCAAAAATAGCTCTTCATATATTCAATTTGAAAGTACTCTTATCTATATTCGTTGTGGTTAAGGTGTATAATAATTCTCGAAATCATTTTTAAATTGTTTGCGAACAAACTAACCACAAAATGTATTTAATGCATTTTTTAATTAAATTTAATGAATTTTTTATTAAATTTTATATTAACGAAATTAAAAAACATTATTAATTGCATTTTAATATTTTGTTTATAAGCTTTATAAATGTCCTTCTAAGCTCGAGCAAAAGTTTCCTCCAATCATTTCATTAAAAAAGTTTGATATGCAATTTGGAATCTTTGTAAAATATTTTGAAAATTCAGAAGCGAGGCCGTTAGTTGTATGGAGAATTTTTTTTTATTTCTTATATTCTCTCTTTCCCCCCGCCCCGCCCAAATCGGTTCATTTTTATGTAAAAAAAATACAAAAAAATTGCATAGCGATAAGTTCTGTTTTAGGGGATGCGTCCACCCTGCAAAGTTGCCTTCAAGCCCACTTATTCAATGTATTTTTTTTAGTTTCCTTTCGACTATATGTATATGTATGAAATAATTTACTACGAGTAGATATAAGTTCTTATTGTACATGCTTAATATAAATAATTTCCATATAAATATAATTTTGTTATACAAAATTTTTGGTATTT
The DNA here is from genome assembly GCA_944452675.1 of Tachina lurida. Lineage (NCBI taxonomy): Eukaryota > Metazoa > Arthropoda > Insecta > Diptera > Tachinidae > Tachina > Tachina lurida. The sequence continues at coordinate 95,942,709 of OX101754.1, read as the reverse complement.
TATTGGTTATTTTCTTCATTATTTTCTAAAATATTAATTTTAAGTAAAAACTTTCTGTGAGACTAATGTTGTTGACTAGAATAGCTAAAATAAAATATTGTCATATATCAAATTCTTGTTAAATGATTTTTTAAAAAGATAGTCATATGCAAACAAATTACATTGAAAAATGGGCTTGAAGGCCAACTTTGAGGGGCGAACGCACACCCGTAAACACAATTTACCGCTATGTTTTTTTTACATAAAACTGAACCGATTTGGGAGGAGAAAATATAAGAAATCAAAAAAAAATGTTAACGGCCAAGCTAATGTGTATTTATGTCGTGAGTGAAGCATTATCATGTCCTTCGGCAATCATAATTAAGTATTTTACACACATATATATATATAAATAAATCAGCAAAAAAGATGTTTTTGACTCATGAGCATGGATGGAAAAACTAATCACCACCACATCGCTATCCCACCGAATAAGTCCTTATCATATGTCCTTGCCACTGATGGAACAATAGCGTAAAGCATATGCACAAACCTCTTAGCATAGACAATAAACAATAATTGTCTTGTACCCTGATTCTGTTCGACGATCGTATCTTGTCTATGGGCGGAAAAAAGTCGCAATTATGATTCCTTAATAAGGCATTTAAATTGTCTCGAAATCTAGTAATTATGTACGTGATTTCTAGTTAAAGCTAGTTGCTTTTTTACTTGACTCCCCATATAAAACAAAATCTACTTTGTCAGTAGATTTGAAGGAAATCTACTAAAAATCTAATAGTTTTATTTAATTTTTACTGTACAATTAGAGTGGTTCGAAAAAAAATTGTGCCAGTCACCCCTAGGATTAAAGATAGATAATGTTAAAGCAATTCCAAAAATATATATTTTTTTTGCCGCGCCTAAAAATACCGCCCTTTAGTATTTTGTTCACTGTGTCGCCATTTTTAGTCCGATCATAACATTTTGTAAACCGGTGTTCATGGCTCTGTAAGGGCTACATTTCTGTCCTTAATAATTTTTAACTAACACGTCATATTCTAGTCATGACTTTCAAAATTCAGTTCGTACTCACCCTAATGCTAAATATTTTTGAACGAAAGTCATGAATATAACGTGGTAGTCAAAAACTATTAAAGACAGAAATGTAGCCCTTACAGAGCCAGGAACACCGGTTTACAAAATGTTATGATCGGATTAAAAATGGCGACACAGTGAACAAAATACTTAAGGGAAGTATTTGTAGGCGTGGCAAAAAATAAAAATAAAATTTTTGAAATTGTTTTTACATTATCTTTAATCCTAGAGGGTGACTGGCACAACTTTTTTTTTGTATGGAAGGCGAACCACTCTACTGTACAACATATCTATATATAAAAGATGAGTGAATTAGCTAAGGTCTGCTAAAAAAAAGGTGTATGAATTGACTACATTGCAGTAGTTTGGTTGTAGTTTTGGAAATTTTTCAATTAATACGTTTTGTTTTTTGATAAAAAAGTTTTGATAAATATCAAAAAAAATTGCTATAAACGGTATAGATTTTCATAAAGGTTTAAATTGAAATCTGCTAAATTTTGTGCAGGTGTAAGTGCCCTATAATAATATTTTTATTTTTCATTATCAAAGACAAAAACCATTTTTGAAGAAAATGATTTATGGTGCGCTTAAATTTGAACAAAATCTAGTACTTACAAGATTTCCGGCAAATCTAGTAATTTTTTCATACAAAACGAAATCTACTTCGTCAGTAGATTTTATCAAAATCTACTTAAATTCTAGTAGAACTTAGCGATGCATTATGGTTTTTTTCAAATTTGTACCAAAAATGAATGCCCTTATGCAAAAACGATTGTTAAAGTTAAAACATGCGTTAAAACCGGTCTTGCCATACGAAATTCATTTGTTAAACCAACTTTAAGTTTAACAATGATTTTTGCATAAGGGGGTATGACTCTGAGACTTAAAAAGTTGTATGAATTAGCTACATTGCAGTTGTTTAGTTGTGGTAATAAATATCAAAAAAAAACTTGGTGTAAACGGTATAGATTTTTGTAAAAAAAATGTACAAACAATTCTCAATTAAAATGTTGTATAATATAAAATTACTTTTTTATTTATTTCACCAATTCACAAAGTGTTATATGGTCAAAATTTACTAAAGTTAAAGCAAAAAAAATCAATGATGTTGAAATAATTCAAAATATTCTGCCTTCTCGTGGTTGGCGTGTTTCAAATACGACTACGACTGTTTGGTAATAGATTAAAGAAGACTTCAACAGTTTTTCTTTAATCTATTACCAAACAGTCGTAGTCGTATTTGAAATACGCCAACCACGATAAGGCAGATTATGACAATATGATATGATAGATCAAATGTAACTTACTAAATATCTCGAACACATAAATATATAAATACGACTTGGACCACTTTCATAGTTATGAGCACATATTATGCTGTAATTTAAATGTTATGGAAAAACAATAATTTTTTGTTTAATAAAAATATTAAATTTTGATATCATATCGACGGCTCCATTCTAAAACATGCTAAGTCAAAAAAGCCAGTTTTGAGATAAACGCCTTCAAAGTTTATTGATAATATCTCGGTAATGTTATGAGATATCAACTTGAGACTTCTTGTAATCACATAATAATTGCAACAGAATTTTTTTAGTTGATTTGAACTTTATAAATTCGTTGTAGATCATAGTTAAAATTGAGTTAGAATACTTCAGATTGTCCTCTAAGTAGACTTAGCATCTATCTGTTGGTCCTTTCTCACCTACAATGATCATCCAAGTACATATAGCATGTTTTAGTTTGGAGAAAATTTTAATTAATTTTTTTTACTACTTAATTCCAAACTAAGTTATGCTAAGTATAGTTAAAACATTTAAAAAGGGCGGTTATTTAAACTTAACAAATTATGCTAAGTACATTTTGTTTTGATAACTTTTGATAGAATTGTCCAATTTATATCAGAATTTTACAGAATTTAAGTTAATAAACAATGAATTCAGAAATGCTTTTCCCAGTATAACATGCTATGTCGACTTAGCATGTTTTGGAATGGGACCGTCGATATGAAACAACAGCCTTAATTCAAAAAATAAACATTATAACTTCTTCTGTATGCAAAAATAGTAAATTTTTTTAAATATATTATAAATGTTATGTTCTTTCGGAGTAATGGAAAAAAGAAGTGCGATATAAAGTTATATAACATTATTAGAATTGGAATTAATTAAAAAGATCCTCAAGTTAATCACTAAAAAGCAGTAAAAAAGTAAAAACATTATCGGTATATTCTTGTTGGCACTGACAAAAGTTCACCTAATTAGCTGGCATTCTAAATAATTATTACATAATTAAATACTTTACAGCACATAGCACCATACATATTTCGCCAATGTTGCTACAAGTCAATAAAAGTAACATAAGAAAGAACAATATAGCATCAACTAAGTGTACATTTACACATGAGTTGTAATTACAGCCAATAGCCAGTTAAAAAAAATACTTAGGGCCATTATTAGTTAAAAGTAGGATTTATTATAAATTTAATTTAACTTACCAGGAAGGATACACTTGGCTTTAACTTGGCGCTCACTTTAGGTTAAGCTAAAATTGTACTGATGAAAAACTTTTTATACGCCCGATAAAATCCTACTTTTAACTAACTTTAAGTTGTAATAATGGCCCTTAGAAATATTTAGTTATTTACTGATCTTCAACAGAAGACTGAAATTATAGAAAATTTTTATGTATGTATATATGTATGTACTGTAGAGATCGACCGAAGGCGTTTTTTTTGGCTGAAGCCGAAGCCGAACTTCGGCTAAAATCCTAAACTTCGGCCAAAACCGAAGCCGAAGCCGAATGTTTTAAATTTTAAAAATGATACTTGTTTTATATGAATTAAGAAAAAAGTTTGCTTTTTTGAGATCACTGAAATAGCTGTAATATCTATTGGATACATAACAAGAAAAATAAAACTATTTTGCAATTTCTAGATTGCTTTTTCACAAGAACGTCCAAGTAAAAGAAAATAGAAAGCAACTGGGTTGTATTTCAAAGCAACCCTTTCAAAACGTTAAACACAATAGAAACTGTCGGCGAGCAACGACCAAACATAATGTTATTTTTCAAGCTTGGAATGCAAAATATTCGGCTTCGGCTAATCGGCCGATTTTTGCCGTAGGCCGAATGTTGGCCGATTACCAATTTTTGGCCGAAGGCCGAAGCCGAAGCCGAAGCCGATTAATCGGTCGAACTCTAATGTACTGGTATGGATATACATACATTACAATTAATATAATGATCAGATTTCAAAGCTACAGGAACAGTTTAATTTCACTAAGCTTTACTTAATGTTCATACGCAACAATAGTTTTTAATTTGATTTTGCATCAAAAGACTTTGTAGCCGATTTGATACAAAACTAACTACCTTTTACTCCGTAGGTACTACGGCAAAATAATAAATCCCCAAACCACATGTAATTCCCACTAAATGATATTATCACAGTAATAAAAATTAGGTAGCAGATCCCTTAAATTATAATCAATTTAAAAGAATCCGCACATACTAAACATTTCGCGTGCAACATCATCATAAAAACACAAAAACTTGAAACACACAAAAAAAAATAATAAAACCAAAATTCAAAGCGAAAAAAAAATTATAATAAAAAAATACAAAGTGGAAGCCGCATTTGGAAAATGTATACATTTAAAGACCTTATACAACCCAACCCAAAAAGCAAGCCATAAAATGAATGGCCAAATGAATGTACGAGTGGAGAGCAGCCAACTAACGTCCAAAACAACAACATTCAGCGTTCACGAAGAAAACCCTCATCAATTGTGATCCAACAACGTACGAAACGCCGATGAAGCTGAAGTTTATTTGTCTCGTTGGACGATTTTATGTCTCGCAAAACAACAGCAACAACAACAATATCAGCAACAGTATCGCCAACAACAAACTCGACAATGACGATGTTAAAGACGACGAAGTAGTAAAAAAAAGGTTAAAGCCGAAAAGGCAAACAACGAAAACAATCTAACCAACCATTCAGCCCAGCCAAACAACAACTGGCCAGCCATTCAGCCGACAGCGATAGCAGCTACTGTTTACCGCCAAAGAGAAGATCAATGGGCGCATGCGCCCATTGATATATACGACAACCGTAAAGATGATGACGACGATTGCAGTGACGAGAAGCTTACTTTTTTCCAACTTTGTTTTTCTTTTTCATCGTCATCATTCTTTCATGGCTTTCTTTTAATAACACAGCATGACTATGTGTAAATGCATTCGAAATACGAGTAAGAGTACGAGTACGAACATGCCATTTAGCATTCATCTAAAAGAATGTTAACGCTGAACTTTTTGTATGTACGTAGTTCTACTTTTGTGGTTTTACTTAAAAAAAGAAAAAGAAGAAAATAAAAGTTTTCAAACTAAATTTTAGAAATATCAACAAATATTATTCAAAAAGTAATTATTATCGTATGCATGGGCACTTTGAATGAAAAACCCTGTACATACAAATGTCAAATGATACTCGTATCAGAGCAGTCAAATGATTTTTCTTCCAACTTAAAAATTAACGCTTTTAACAGTGTGCTAGAGGGTTTTCCCCTATTAAAAATTAATTTTAAATGTATTTTTTACAATTTCGAAAATTCGAAATAAAGTTCGAAAATTCGAAACTAAGTTCGGAAATTCGAAATTTTCAAATTGCATGAGTTGTTTTATCTGAATGCTCAAAAATGCATGAGGAATTTCGAATTGGTTTGTTTATTTAAAATGTTCATGAATTTTTTTTATTCTTATTTAAATTTAAAAAATTTTATACTCCTAACATCTTGGGGATTTTAAGCATATTTTTAAAATTTTCAAAAATTCTGTTTTAATTTCGGATTTTTTAACTACGTTATTTTGCTTGCACAAAATAAAAACTAAAAAGTTTAGTGGAGTATCTTGTGAGCTTAAAAACTACTTTTTCCATTTGATATAGTTTTTTATTTCATCTTTTATTCTAAACTATAACTAAAGGCTATTTCGAATATAAAATTAGATTAATTAATTGAAGTTGAATCCGAAATTTTAAAATGTATCTTAAAACATTCTTAATTTGAATAGAGGTTTCATGCAAATTAAGGGAAATTTCTATATCCTTTTTTTTCGCCTAATTTTTTATACTTATTTTAAAAGAAGTTCTAAAATGTTCACCGAATTTTAAAATTATTAAGGCTCATAAAAAAAACTCTTGAGTATCTTGTTTATAAATTTTAAAAAACTCCTTATTCCTTTCAACTAAGAAACTTCTTTGTAGTAAATTTTTCACATGTTCGAAAAATTCAAATTTACTTCGTATATAATGCAAGATCTAATCTAATCAAATTAGATTTCTGTACGGTAACACAAGTTCAGTTTGTTGCATTTTAATTTATGACTATAAATCGTTTTACAACAGCTTAGAACTTATTACAATTAGGATTTAGGTATTGAACACATTTTTAACTTATTCGAAAATTCGAATGTTATTTCGAATTTTTAATTGAATATTAGTGATAAATTTATGATTTCAGGCAGTGGATTTGTGATTTTCTAAACTATTAGTATTTGTGAATTCTCAAATAGTTTTTGAAAGTCCGTGCATAAAGTAAGAGGTTTGTGACTGTTCAAAATTTGTGGTTGAAGTCTACTGATGATTTGGTTGAATTTCTTCAAAAAACAATATTATTATACAATTAACATTAAAAAACTTAAAACAGGTACTTTTCTTCACCTCAAGAGAGGAATCTTTAACTTCAAATAGGTATAAAAGTTTAGAAGCTTTTTCTCTACCAACCTTATTTATTACGGTGAAGTGTGTAAACAAGACCAACACCAAAGAAATAAAGTTAATTGAAATATATATTTGTTTGTTTTTATCTATGCTATGTTTTTTGAAACTATAGTATCCATTACAAAACATTTTAAATATTTTTAGTTTTGCCCTTGCTACTTTTTCTTAAGATTCTATGTTTTATGAATATGGCAATAATATTGGCTGACAAATGGGATTGGTTGGCGTCTGGAATAATAAAGTAACACCAATGGTCGAAATAAAAACCAAAATACATACTTACAACTCATAAAAAGCAGTTGTCTCATGGTGAAAAAAGTTGTAATACATAATAAAAATTTGGCAACTACTACAACTCAACTAACAATTTACTTGTAAATCATAATAGGGTCTTTATTTTTGGCGGGAATCAGTATACCGATACGTACCGGTATAGACGTAAACGGTATTCTGGATACCGGTATTTTCTAACCAAAATGGTTACCGATACCGGTATCTAATTTTAGCGGTATTTGAATCGGTATCATCGGTATTTTTACGATACCGTTTGCCAACCTTGATTAAAACTTTTTAAATAGCAGTTTTACTAAAAATATATTTTTAGTTTCCTGTTCTTGTCAACAACATTATTTGAAATATCTGTTTCTGCCAGTCATGCTTTTGTTACAAATGTTGTTGTTGCTGATCTTGGAAACTTAAAATTTTAAAATGTTTTACGAGACCGTTTCATCTTCACGTTTCATACAACTTCAAACAAAACAACAAAAATATAAATAACCGAAACAGACGTAATCATCATGCTCTTAATGTACCGCATACTACCTGTAAACATTTTAAAAAAAATTGCCACAAGCACATAAACAACGACAATAACAACAACAATAAAAGCGGCAGCAGCAACAGCAACAAGAAAACATCTTTAACGAAATGAAGAAGTAAGCAGCAGGCAAGAAAAAAGCACAAAATTAAAGAATAACTTCACCGAAAACCCAGAAAAAATATTGTACGAGTAGTATATCAGCATTATTTTTTTACTTAAGTTTAAGTACAATCGGTTTCTTACCAACAACAACAACAACAACAACAAGTAACCATACCTTAACGTCTTGTCTCTTCACAGAAGAGTCAGAGTTATTTTTTTTATATTTGGTATATATTGTAGTTGTATCTTTCTTTGCAACATGCCGCCAAATAGGCGGCATAATACAAAGCCAAAAACGGCACGGGCTTAGCGCGTTCAGCTTAAGTTATAACTCCAACATACACTCGTTCTTACAGCACACACACACACACACACACACACACATGCACACATGTGTGATCATTTAAACTACTTTTTAATTTTGTATCTTTTTTTTGTCTTTAATGTTGTTATTGTTTTTTATCTTTCTTAAAATACGACCAAAACCAGATGGACAGACAGCCGGACTAAATCCAACCAAACTTCTTATTATTGCTCTTTTTAAAAAGCAATCAACAACAATGAATATCAGAAATTGTACCTTTTACGGTACGAACTCAATGGTACAATTGAAAACAAAAATGTTTTATTTTTTGTTACAAACTTTGGTTTGAGTATACTTTTTTTCCTTTAGTACCAGTCGCTACGGTTTGGGTCATTAGGGATATTTCTGTTCATTGACCCATAACAAAAGAAAAACAAGTTTAACGAATTTTTATCACAATTAAGGCCTAAACGTACGTTAATGCCAATTTCTGTGGTACAATTTTTAACACTCTTTTAGCAACGTTGGGCGGCTTAGATTCGCTCTAAAATACATATATTATTTTATGTCTTTCATTGTCTGCTTGAATTAACGTTTCAATTTCTGTGTGTGTGTGTGTTTGTGTGCATTTGTGCAAGTGTGTGTTAAACCCTTAAATTTTATTTAAGAAATTTATCAGCTTCCGAATTACCTGTTTATTTTTCAACTCTTCTACCACTTTGTATACAAATATATGCAAAGGATATTTATTTATGTGTCTTCGTCTTCCTCTTATTCTTATTTTTTGTTTTTTTTTTCTTTATTTTAGCATTGAGCTTGTTTTTGCTTTAAAATGTTAAATGCATTGCACTTCTTGACTTGGTTTTTATTGCATTCAGGAATTTCTTAAGAATAAGCGCGTTGTATGATATAACAGGTGTTATTTTAGGTCAGCAATTAGTTACTGCTGTTAAATTTTCTCCGAATTTCAAAGAATAAACACCATTGACCATTAGCGGCCATAAGAAAGTTAAATTTGTTCTTTTTTGATAACCTTAATTGGAATACAAATATATAATTCAAAGCCTTAAAACTTGTCTAAAGCTGGCTGCACAGACTCCTTCCGAGGCCGACTTAAAGAAGAACTCCATTCTGGGTTAATCAATATTAGGGTAAAGCTGTTATTTTATCCCCTCTCTTTAAAAATTACTACAATATATTATATGTTATGCAATAATATTGTGCAATAAATGATATTGTACAATCAAATCGACTGTGCGTACGAGTACATTACCTTAGGAAAAATTTTTTCTAATGTGTTGACAACATTGATTTCTTACCCCTCATGTCACCAAGCATTATCAGCGATGCCAACTATTTATAACCCAAACGCGCTATTCTCCTTCCCAAAGCGCGCTAGAACGCGCTAAGTTACAGCGCTGTCAACTATTTATAGCCAAAACGCGCTAAATTAAATTTTAATAAAAGTCGATGTAATATATGTATGTATAAGTAATTACAATTGATTTTCTTTTTGGTAACTCTTTTTCAGATTTTATAATGATATTTCTTGCAAATTATATCCTGAATAACTAAAATCATTTAATACAGAATCAGAAACGCCTTCCAAATAATCAAAATCCTTAGTTTTTACTTAAATTTTATTTGGCAAACTTTGTAACAACTTATATAAATTGTCGAAATCTATTTCAAACGCAGCTCATAAAAGTAAGAACAGAAATGTGTAGGGAAATAAGAGACCCAGATTTCATTTCATATGCAGAATAGTTGCATGACAGTCTTTTTGATTAGATTCTGAAAAGAGATGATGGCAAAAGAGTAAAATTAACATTTAAGGAAATTTTGAATATAACAACTAGTACAGAAAACACTGTTTTTGATTCAAATAAAATCATTTTGATTTATAACAGAAATATATAACTCAAGATTATATAAGGCTCTTTTGACTATAAAACAAACATCCGTAGAAACTAAACTGATTGAACTTATTATACCCTTAACCAAAAATGGACCAAACACAAAAGAACGCTGATGATGAAGGTGTAATGGCCTTCAAAAACAGCTAGTTGTTCCGTTCTGCTACGTGTTTGTCAGAATATTTACAATTAACTTTGGTGTTATTTGTTCATTAATAAATATTACTTGTAATTTGGCTTACAATGCGATACGAACTTTAGCCTGACAAAAGTATAAATATTAAAACTATTTTTAAATATTTGTATGGGGAACACCCTAGGGTTAGTTCCAGGGAATCTGCCACTGGCATAGGTGGGTCGGCCCTCCAAAATTAGTGGAGGTCGGTCATACATTTTGACTCGATTGATTAACTCTAAATGGGTCAAAGTGAGATATTTCAAAATTTGACCCTTCAAGAAAATTTTACCCTTCGGATCAAAAGTCGGGACATCAAAATACATTTTAGAGGTATGGTTCCTTCGGCAAAGTTTCTTATTTTGATCCCTAGAATACGATTTTCCTTTTTTCCTTGTAATTTGTGCGATTTTTAAATCGACCCGCCCTAATATATACATATGCAGATTCAAGTTGCTTTAGATGTTGGTTTATAAATTGTCATTAGAAAGTGCTGATCTCTATTAGAGTCCTCTCTAATTAATTTTTCCTCATTCATTTTAAAATGGGAAAATATTAATAATGTAAAAAATTTTTGGTAATACAAAGTGCAGAATAAAATATTCAACTATAGCTAATATCGAAAATAAAATTAGTCGAAAAATAACCATAAATAAATAAATGATGTCTTTTGCTCACAAAACAAATACGAATCAATATCAATATTTGATATTCGTGAATACCAATACGTATATTTGAAACGATATTCGCGAATACGAATGCGAATACGAATACAATATATGACATTTATAGACATTAAATTGGGGTTCTATTTACGTCTGCAATATGAAATATTAAGAATTTGTTATAAAAAAAGACTTCATACTTCTTCCTGTTGGCGCACTTTAAAGTTAATAAAAACTACCCAAAATTTTAATGATCGTCATTAAATAATATTTGAAAATTATACACAACACAAATTTCTATAAGAAATTTAATAAATTTGTACAAACTAATATTTTAGCCATTTATTTAAATTTCGTTTAAGATTTATGCATTTATTTATTTAAATTGTTTGGAAAAATATTCGAATATGGATATGAATATCTAAAAATGGCCGAATATTCAACAATTCGAATACGAATACGAATATTCGTGCATCAATAGTATGTATAACTTATGTAGGCATGTACATATGTCTGTATATACTCCATGCGTACTTCGGTAAAGGATATATAAGATTGGACACAGCCGAATATAGCACTCTTAAGGCTCAGTTAGCCGACTGTAATGGAATGTACTCGTAACTGCAACGGTAGAAAACAGCTGATCGATATTGTTATGTGAAAAGTAACGCACAGATTCTTACATTCCGGCTACATCTCTATAACCAATTTCATTACTTTTCACATAACAATGTCGATCAGCTGTTTCCTACCATTGCAGTTACATTCTATTACAGTCGGCTAACTGAGCCTTTACTTGTTAATGTTGTTTTTGGAACGAAATTCGAGCAGTTTTCAAAAAGTGGTTTTAACCAGAAACTATGTACATATTTATAATGACAAAATTAATTAAACAAAAGTTAAAACTATAAATTTACCAGAGAAGTGGTTGCAATGAAATTTACTTCTGTACATCTCCAACACTGCACGCGTTACAATCATATAATATTGTAAGTAGTACCTATAAATTTCTTTGTTGCTATTGATTGCTAACACGAGTAGCATTTTAGCTAATAAAATCTTTTCATTATAAGTTCCCAATTTATTTGTTTGATACTTAACTCATTTAAATAATCACACAATCAATGCTGCGGGGAAATTAAACAAGTTAAAAAATATAATATTACAAATTTCTTAATTAGCTCAAAAACACGCAGACACACACACACACACAGCAAGATATAGAAAATTAAAAGCTTTAACGTTATTAAAACTTTTAAAGGCGGTATAATTTGTTTCTTCTCTACTGCCGTATAACTTTGATTTTTACCGCCTTAAAGAAAAGGCAACCGACTAGAAGCCAAATCCCAAACGGCCTACAAATTTTTAACAATAATATAAACTGTATAAAAAGTAAAACAAAAACAAAAATAACAAAACTAAATAGCAAATTAAGCCCATAAAACCAAAGTCTACCACTAATAATAAAATTAGTTGGTTAGAAAGAAATATAAAATAATATATACACACACACACAAGCCAACAAATTCAGTTTTATTTAAATAAAATTCAAATCAAAATCTAACCCACTTACACTTACGACATTTTAATAAATGAATTCACAACGTCAGTGATTAAAAATATTGATAAGAATACAAATTAAAATCAATTAAATAAAACCGCCTTTCTTTTGATTTCGAAAACCATCAAAAGAAGCTACAACAATAAAAACAAAAAGATAATCCAAAACAATATGTATTTGAAGGGCCGCCTGCAAATGGTCATTTAAAAACAAGAAGAAAAATATACTTTAAAATTTTTCAAATATTTGTTTAACAATTTCATTTAGGCGATGATATTATTTCGTGATTTTTGCAAAGTGTTTACGTACATACATACATACATACATACATACGAGTATGTACGAGTATGTACATCAGAATACTTTTTATTGTTTGTATATTCAAAATTGTAATTTCTTTTCATGTGTTGATTTTTCAGATACTTTTGCGTGTGAAGTTCACCGCCCGTTCTTAACATTCATGCCTTAAAAATCTGTAATTTTGTATCAATCAATGATGATAATGATGTTAATGATGAGATTTTTAATGAGTCTAATGTCTATTATCGACAATTTATTCAATAGCTCACTCACTTTTGTATTTTTTTTTTTTTTTTTATTACTGAAAATGCCGGTATTTGTTTTGCTTAGAACCAGAGATCACTTCAGGCCTTATTTGGTAGTAAAAGTGTGCCAAATTCATACATACATACATGCAATGTAAATATGTATGTATGCATATACATATGTACATATAAAAATCAGTAAAGTCAATATATTGAATCTTTTATAGATTATACAGATTTTCATATCTAATGACTGCCGATAACTACTTAAATGCTGCGGAACGTTGTATCAGTTGTTGTGGCAGTTCTTGACTTGAGCAAAAAAAAAAATAATTTCATGCTGATTAGAAATCTGTTATGTTATGTCTAATGAAATATCTTGAGGAAAAGAAAGTTAGCTGAAAGTAAGCGAAAAGGGCATTAAACCAATTTCCTAACTTTTACAGTTTTAGAGCGTTTTTTATTAAACGCGCTAAGACGAAAAAAAGCGCGTTTGGCATAGTTAAAACGCGCATCGCTGCCGATGGTAAAGTAAAGTGCGGCTTTGACTCGCACACGAAGGTTTCCGTACGGACACTAGATATGTAATACTATACGAACTTCAGCCTATATAATATATAGTTTTGGCACTTATTTTCGTTTATGGGATTCTTGCGGTTTTTTGAGTTTTTTTAGTTTTGGCGTTTTTAGCGTTTTTCGGTTTTGGCGATTTATTTTGGTTTAAGGGATTTTTTTTTAGTTTTTTCACTTTTTTCGTTTTGACGATTTTTTAGTTTTAGCGATCTTTTTTAGTTTTCCTGATTTTTTTGGTTTTTTACTATTTATTTTAGTTTTAGAGATTTTTTTAATTTGGCTATTTTTTCGGTTTGGTGATTTTATAATTGTGGGATTTTTTAGTTTTAGCGTTTTTGAATATTTCAAGAGTTTGTCTCTTACGGTTCCCAAGATACAGCAATTTTTTAAAATTACATATACAAAATTACATTAATCGATAGGACACCCTTTAATTTTTTTTTTTTAATTTTAGTGTTAATTGTTGTACATATTATGTATAAAAATACACAAACTTTGCAAATTCTAACTTACTTATTTATAAATCTTATTAAAGCTTTATAAAGGGGTTTTAAAACAAATTTTCATAAAAAAATTTCATAAAAATAATAATAATATCAATAAGGCTGTAATTGTCTATATACATATAACTGTATGTACATTACATAGGATTTTAATATTTTTCGTTGCTCGTTTTGGAACACCCTTTAATTTTTAATTGTCACATATTTTTTGTTGCAGCGGACAAAGTTTTACATACTCTGTAAAAATTTCAGGTCCGTAGCTCTTACGGTTCTCGAGAAAACAGCCTGTGACGGACAGACGGACACCGTAGCGAAAATATATATACAATCACTTTAGAGCAGCATGCTTTTAGCACTATTGCTTATCCCATAAATCCACTCAAACCAACAATCCCCATTCAATTCAGCCCAATACAAACAAACCCTAAACAAAATTTCAACTACCTTGTTAGTATCCCACCAACGCACGGAAGCGTTTTATCTTTTAATCCTGAAACAAACTATATATTTTAATATTAAAAATTTTTATATTAATAATTTTTATATTAATAATTTCATAATAAAATATCCCCATGCAGAAGTTGCCAAATTAGTATGGTGTTTGACTTTATATTTAAATGTTAAAATTTTTCATATTAATTAATTTCTTAAAACTTTGTACCTTTCTTTCCCAATGCTGGAGTTCCGCGATCAAATCAATATGGTGTTTTGGCAGCAAACGCTTCAACCTAGCTTGCGAAAACTGGGAAAACTTAACAAAGTCGCTTTATTTCGCAAACTAGAACGTTTAATTATTGAAAATTTTGCGGAGGCATCCTACAAAATTTCATGAAAATCGAAAGCTTTTTTTTTTACTTTTGTTATTTTGTTATAAATACTTTTGCCAAACGAAAACTTTGAGTTTTGGTGCCTCTCGGCGGGAGCTAGGTTTTGATTTCAGACCCCTAGTTTCTTAGAAGTTTGTGTAGATTGACCCACCCTAATGTTTAGGCTTGTCATTCCATGTGCAATTTTCACAATATTCCTATGCTATTGGCCAATGTCATAACTCAAAAAAGGAATGAAGTGTCTTAAGTTACCCGGTTAGAGCTATGCTGCTTAGATATATAATAAAAATGTTATGTGTTAAATAACAATGCAATAAAATTATGTTATATAATGATGTAAAATTCACCGCAAATATTTCAAAACGTTTCCATTTATTTCCCATTATTTCCAGTACTAGCTGAGTATACGATTAAACTAATGCATTGTTTGTGCTCATATGTAAAAACAATACAAAAATAAATTAAGCAATCGTTCTCATTGTTTATTTTCGTACTCTGCTTTTATGTACAAAGAAATCAAAACAAAAATAAATGTAAAACTGCAATAGTAACGATTATGTTTGTTGCAATCCTAGCTCTTGGCTTCTGTGTCGTGGCATAAATAGCATAGCTCTAAAATTGAATTTTTGTGCTAGTAATGCAGAATTAATCCTCATATCGTTTTTCATATTGTTTAAAAATTTTATATAAATATCTGGTTTACTCAGCTCTTGAGTGAAAAGTATAATTTTCTTTTTCCATTAAGTTGTGTGTAAATTGAAAACTTTAAGCTCGTTTTCTGGGAAACTAGCTTTTTTTTGGTTACCACGTTGTTTGAGTAAATGAGAGATATTTTTTTAATAAAATATCTAACGTATCAGCTTTTCCAGCCTTGCAATAGTTTGTGTTGCTTTTTGTAAAATAAAATAAATTTTTACAGATTTTACAGGCATTAGTATTTGTTGCTTAAATTTTGATTTTATAATGAGAAAGAAAAAGAGAGGTAGACAAAAGTTATATATTAGTCTCGCTCTCTCTTTCACACACACACTTGAGCATCGAAAATATGTATATGTATGTATGTAAAACGACACACTATGAGCCATTTTCCTAAATTGTGCTGCCAAAACATGAATAAAATTATTTAGTCGAAAAATACCCATAGGTCACTATTGCACTGGGGCAAAAAATTAACATCAACGATTTTTATTTCACAAAACAAATATGCATGTGTATACTCCATACGTATGTATGTATGTACTTCGGTGAAGGGTATATAAGACTCGGCACTCTTACTTGTTTTATACTATATTACTTATTAAAAATTCATTATGGACTTGAAAAACCTTTTGTGCTTTTTAAATGAAGAAAATTAATCCTCAAAGGTGATTACCAGGGAAACCAGAAATATGCTCTAAAAAATGTTTTATGCGCATTCAATATGCAATAAAAACTTGAAAATATGCACTTAAAACTCAAAAATATGCTCTTAAAATAAAATAAATTGGTTTATTTTAAATGAAAATATATTTTTAATTACAAAATTCAACAACATTTGCATATAAAATAAGCAAAAAAGCAAACAATAAAAAATTAACAAAGAATATCTGCCGTATTGTATGGCAATTACATATTTTGACTAAAATAAATAATAAAAATTATTTTATTTTTTTTTTGATAATCTCGTAAAAATTTAACTTCAAGTTCAAAAGAGATCACGATATCAGAATTAAAACTTTGGAACTATATTTTCGATAAATAAGACAAGATTTGTATGTATAATATTTATTGCAATAAACAACAATCTAGTTCAATATAGATTTTCAAATAAAATTGTTGCATGCCATATCTAAACAAAATTTTATATATTGACAATGTTCCTTCAACGTCTACTCGGGGTAGAGACCGTCACAAATAGAAAAACCGAATTTTTTATTTAAACTAACGTCCGTAATAACTTCGAAAAATTATACACTACATGAAACATTAAAAATGAGACTTAGATGGCGAAAAATAAAAATTAAAATTTTGTGCTTGTAAGCAAATTAAAATAAAAATTTTTATTTATTCTATTTTATTTTATTTTATTTATTTAATTTCAAAATATGCCCTAAAAGCGTAAATTATGCTCTAAAAATTAGAAAATATGCTAAAAATAAATATGCGTGTTAGAGTGATAAATGCAAAAACATGCTTTAAAGGGTAAAATATGCAAAAATATGCTTTAAAGGGCAAAATATGCAAAAATATGCACTAACAAATCGATGCCAAAATTAATAAAAAGTTCTGAAACGGATAAATATCTTGTCCCCGCATGAATACGTCGCACAAGAAAAAACATGCAATTGAATATTTGCGGTTTCCCTGGTGATTACATTCCCTTAAAGCTCTTACATTCTTTGAAAGCAGACAAGACTGCACTACGAACTTATTGATGACGTCTGCAAATATAAACATATGTAGATGGCGCCAAAATAAAAAATAAATAAAACATTTGTAAACTAAACACGTTTACGCCAAGTTGCCAAGTACATGAATTACCAAACCCGATTACGCTAATCAGACAGATCAATTGAAGACAATAGAGTAAAAGTAAATAACGTTAAATTAAAATTATCATTTTTATAGTATATACCTAGTTAATAATAATTTAAATTTAAATGATTTATTTGAGGTGCGGCGTCTTATATTATTTACTAATTCGTTTTTTTTTTCGTCTTTCTTTAAAACTAAGCGCCATTTAATTACAGTGCTAAGCCATCAACGAACGGTCTGGTCTTATAGATCAAAGTAGTGCTGGTAATATTTGTTATTCATTTGTTTTTTATTATTTAATTTGCTATTGCGGCTAAAAGGCGGCAACATTAAATGAAAAACTGGATTTGCTCTTTCGCACTCATTATTGAATTTTCTCAACCTGTCTCCACTGCATAAATTTTTTACGTTTCTGGTCTACAGCAATTTTCTCTCTATCATAGGATGTCTGTCGCATTGTCATGTAGCGGAATGTTGTAAATGACAAGGAAACTTGTTTACTTTTTCTCAAAAGGGTAATTAAAATGTCACAACAATAATGTAGGGGGCCATGACCATTTAAGGGAGGCAAATAGAGCCAAGCAAGATACATACATACATACATACATACATACATACATACATACACATTAATTAATCGATGATCATAAAATATTGTCAAGTACTCGTATTGAGTGGCTTTACAATGTTTATAGATATCTAACATGTTAATGAATCTATAGGAGAAAAAGTCAAATATCGTGCCGCTTATTTATATTTGACAAAGGTTTATGTATTTCGATTACCTTTTATCGGTTTTTGTTCATTCATAAGAGAATGAATGAAAGTTAAGCAAGTATTGATGCGAGGGCTGTCTTCGAAGTAGCCGATCTGACATATAGACACCGAAAGTCATTGGCGTAGCTAGAATTTTTCCCTGGGGGCCACTATGACTGTTGATTTTCATGAGTAATTTTAAAATAAATAATTACTTGAAATGTTTAATAATAACATAGCACTCATTGGGGTAAATGCTCCCCCCCCAAAATGAGTTTTTCACGCCTATAGAATAGAATAGAATAGAATAGAATAGATGTAGTCCAGAGACCGGCACTGCGATACCTGATGGATCTTTTATACCATAGATCTATGAATTAGATTAATTCAATCTCTGTATGACCCTCCGTATGAAGGTCAGTACAGATATTGGAGAAGCCCCCTTAAAATCATCTGAACACAGAAACTCAGAATGAAAAACACGCCTTCTACTGTCACACAATACGATACACTCACAAAGAATGTGTGTCGTCGTCTCGTCATCTTCCAAACACAAGCGGCACAATGGTGAACGAACTTGGTTACTTTTCCACAGAGTTCAGTCCAAAGTGACCAGACGAAAACCAGTAACAAGCAGTAAATTATTCCTGTTGAAGTTCAGGATGCCATTATAGTATGTAAATGGCTGCATCAAAGCTTTGGCCTGTCTTAAACCAGAAGAAGACAGCCACATCTCCTTAGCGATCAAAGTGGCATCTTCTTTGATGAGAGACATCACAGTCGACCGTCTAATGCCACAAAAAGGCTGTGGGCCCATAAAAGAAGCAGCAGATGCCCTCTTGGCCAGTTCATCCGCTTCTTCATTCCCTGGATGTCCGCTGTGGCCAGGTATCCAATAAATGGAAACCTTGTTCCGTATGGATAGCTTTTGTAATGAGTCAAAGCACTCTAAAACTAGCCTGGAACGGAATTCCCATGAAAGGAGAGACTTAAGAGCTGCCTGACTATCGGAAAAGATAGCTATATGCGCACCTCTAATGACCCTTTTTAAATTAATACCAACACATTTGGTAATTGCCTGTATTTTTTTTTTTTTTTTTTTTTTTTAAAGAGAAGTAACACTCAGGCAATTAATGCCTACTACTATTACCAGGTGTTACTTTCTTTAGGAACGGGATAGTGATAGAGAAGACAGGTGGTGAAGGGAGAGATAGAGGAAAGCTTCATTTTTTACAACTCTGCTTTTTTGCACGTTTTTTTGATAATGCAGTGTTGCTGCGCCATCTGGTGTCAAATGAGACGTATTAAATTTTTGAAGCTGTGTTTTGTAGCCATTTTATTGATTATTTTACTTTGCCGATGATTCTGCTACACAACGAAGGAGGGCGCTCTGATGTTACATTAGGACTAGTATCTGCTGAAGTCGGTATAGTTCAGTGAGCAGTGACTATGTCTTCATCACTTGAACTTTCCTACAACAACTGATACAAAGGAACACTAATGCACATCAGAAAAATGCGTGGTGTTGTTATTCAATGACTGTTGGATACAGGGATTGAACCCAGGACCTTCGGTTTTGTAGTCAACGTGCTAACTACTTCAGCCAACGCCACCCTGTATTTCTGCTTGAAATACAGTAGGCCATTTGCCCAAGGGTAAAGAGGTTTTTACGTTGGGCCCAAAAACTCCAGCACCAACTCCATCCTCCGTTTTGGATCCATCCCTATACCAACATAAACTTCTGGAATCCACAACGGGACCGTTTTCGTCCCATACTGCCCTGGGTGGAATTGTAACCCCTGTCGAACCTCAGTTCACAGTTTATCCTGTCACTAGGCATTCCTAGCAGTCCTAAGTTGGGCATTGTACTCAAGACCGACGAGTGCCCGTTGCCAACACAACGACCAGATGTCCCGAGACCCATCCTATAAGCGGTCATTGCCGCAGATGATCTTATAAAGATTTGTATGGGTGGTAGTCCAATCAAAGCCGCAATGGCAAAGGTTGGACATGACCTCATTGCGCTTGTCGCAAGAAGACACGCCAATCTCTGAACCTTACAGAGTTTAGTTGTCGCCACAACCTGGCGAGTCTTTTGCCACCAAACTATTGCACCGTACGTTATAATTGGCCTAACAATCATTGTGTAGATCCACATAACCATTTTCGGGCTCATGCCCTAGGTGCACCCAGCACAACTCTTCATCGCCCAGATTGCCCTAGTGGCTTTCTGTGTTACGCATTCAATATGTCGGTTCCAAGTTAGCGTACTATCAAAAATTACGATTGTAGGATCGTTAAAAGTTACTGAATCGCACTACAGTACCTGTACCTGGATTCAGTAACTTTTATTACGATAATCGTATCGCTATAACAAATACAACGAAGAGTTTGCTATTCAGCAACATATTTTAACGATATTCGCTGTCGGTTGGACGGAAAATAAAATAAAATTACAAGCTCAAATTCATTGAGTTTTTCTTTATTATTCTTTGATTTTCGCTTATTTTCACATTTTCTATACAGACATACCACATAATATTAAATTAAATGGTAAATAAGATAAAGTTGGAGACTATCGTAAAAAAGAAACTACGAAATTACATTATCGTTAACGCAAACGAATAAATATGTCCATAAACATTACGATTTTCGGTTCGCAAAAAGTTACAGAATTCAGGTACTGGATTCAATAACTTTTATTAAGATAATCTCATCGCTATAATAAATATAACGAAAATTGTTCGACCTTGCTATTCAGTAACATATCTTAACGACATTCGCTGTCGGTTGAAGAACAAAAAGTAAAATAACAAATTCAAATTCATTTAGTTTTTCTTTAATTCTTCTCTGTGCTTTGGCTTATTTTGCCATTTTGTACGCAGAGATGCCACATTTTATACAATTAAATGGCGACTAAAAGATAAAATGCAGAATCACTTTATCGCAAACGAATAAATATTAAAATTTTCGGTACGCCAAAAGTTACTGAATTCAGTTGCAGGTACAATTCCCTTCAATACTTTTTTCTTTTAATGTACGCATATAAATTTTTGAGATCGGGATAGAGCTTTGTTTGCTTCACTCGATTGTTAACTTTTGCGTTAACCCTCGTCTCCACTTATATATATACATGTGTATAGTTATATGTTTTTGTTTAATTTTAGTTATTGACTTTTTAGATAAGCAATATATTTGCTATAAAGTAAAAACTCCGAAATTAATTAAGGCTAAATGACTTGAGGCGGCTTGTTTTTAAATTTACGTGGTCGAAACTCGTTTTTCATTTCATTTCATCGTCATCATTATCAAAATAAAGAAAAACAACAATTATTATAATCTAAATACCAAAATCCATCATAATTTTATCCCATTTGTAAAAGTGTGTACTTGTCTTCTTTTTCTTCATACTCAATTGGTAGACGACGACGGCGTCGTAGTCATCATCGTCATCATCATCATTATCATCATCGTCATCATCATCGTCAACATTGTAGTCGGTAAAATGTCTTTGATCTTATCGCAAAGCTTCTTGCTCGCATTTTGATCAAAGCAAGTTTTTCCGCTAAAGTGGTGGTAGAGTAACAGAAAATACAATAATAACAACAACAACAACAACAACAACAACAAGATCTACTATGAGTACCACCTCAACAAAAACAAAACAAACTTTTAACCACATGACTTTGTGAAAATTTTACCAAAGATACACGATGAATACAATAAAAACACAAGCCAGAGTCATAAGAATAATAGTAATAAAAACAAAACGAATAAATTAGTTATCATTACAAACCTGTTGTGAATGTAGCCAGGTTTTGTCAGATTTTTTCCGATCCATTTCGCCAAATTAATTTGTAAAAATCGCCAAAAGTCGCCAAAGTGAATGTTATGTAGTTATTCTTGATATATGTATATTTGATAATATATTTGTTTTTATATAAAACTTTTTTTAAGTGAAATTTATTTGTTGGTGGCTAAGCATTGTCTATATGCATTTCATTGTTGCCACACCACACATAGATATTGTACAGTCACAAACCTCTTATATTATGCACAGACTTTCAAGCACCATTTGAGAATTCACAAATAACAATATTATTGAAAATCCGATGGATTTTTAATTGTGTAAGTGTGTAGAAAAATAAAATAGGTTCATATCGAATAAAAATTATGTGCTGGGTTTTGTATATGTTTCTAAGCCTACTACGCTTAGTTTCCTTTTGTGATCAAATGGTTCTTGAAAGTCTGTGCATAATAAAGACCTGCGTAAATAGTCTTGAAATGTAAATACGTCTTGTTTTTAAATGTATTCTCGTGGCTGTAGAATGCTAAACCAATAATAAATGATATCGTATTATAAGCAAAACACGATAGATGCATTGGTGGATGTGTGTATGAGTGCTAACAAGCAATGTCGTGAAGACTTCTTGTTATGAACAAACAATCAACAAAGTAGTGTTGATACGTGTATGCTTGTTATTTTCTATATTGTACGTTTGAGTGTGTGTGTAATATGTATATGGTAAGCTATTATGTGTTTAAGGGAGGTTTTTTTAGAGCAAGCGCACACAACTAATGTCGTTTGTGTGTGCGCAGAAAAATAAAAGAGCATACACACAACGCGTATGTGTATGTACATGCATGACGCTTGTATACGCGCCCATGAGTAGAAATAAGCAAGCATCACAAATTTTTCAGTCACGAAGTATTTTCTTCTTTATTCCTATACCTGTAATAGCTGAAACAAATTATTGCAAACAGTGTTGTTTAGCGTTTGTTTTAGAAGATTTCTCTGTAGTAAAGCATTTGAAAACTCCCTCATGTCTTGAAAGTTCTTATAAATGGTCTTGTGCAGGACTTTAGTGCATAAGATAAGAGGTTTGTAACTGTTCAAAATGTGTGGTTGAAGTCTACTGATACTTTGGCAAAGCACCAATGAAATGCATATAGTCAATGCTTAACCACCAGCAAATAAATTTTACTTATAATAGAATTATGACAATATGTTGAATAACAAATTTCTTGAATAAAACTTTTTTTTCAATACATTTTTATAAAATAATCTTATAAAAATTTAGCACAAATTCGAAAAAATTAGAAATAAAATTGCCAAAAATTATTTCTTGTAAAATTTTTCTCATCGAAATTCAATTAATTACTTTAATTAATATAACGAAAATCAAAATCAAAATCAAAATCAATTTTTTTTTTATTTCTTGCAAACCAGTTTTGGTAGGAGTTATTTATGAAACTACTCCTTCAACAAACTAATTTTGCTGAATTACAAAACTTTTTAAGTTCAGTTTTGTTTAAAACAATAATAGCCATAAAAATCGCCATGTGGCCAAAGTCAAAAATTAGGATGCCAAAAACTTAAAAAATCGCCACATTTGGCGAGAAATCGTCATATTTGACAAACCTGAATGTAGCATATATTTAAGAAAGCGAGAATAATAAAAAAAATAATTAAAGAAACCATGTGGCAGTGTTGCCAAGTTCATTTTAACATAAATTTTAAAATAACACCCTAAATTTGCACTAATCTACAAAAAAAAACAAACATGCGAGTATATTTAGGATCTGCTAAGCACGAGAAAAATAAAAACAAATAATTTTGGTCAAAGTCCAGATAACGGTACATTTATGTTTTTCGATGTATACTTCCAAGTCATATGCACCACAATGTGCAAGCTTTCACCATTAGCCATTGACGTAGCTATAAATTTTTTCTTAGGGGGGCAGCGGGCATTATGACAGGTGATTTTCATGAGTAATAATAAAAAAATAATTACTTGCAATTTTTAATAATACTAGGGGGCAGCATCAATTCTTGGGGGGCAATGCACCGCCTAGAATGACGTTTCTACGTCTATGCCATTAGTTTTGTGCTTTCACACCCACGAGAGCACAACAGCCAATCAGATTTCGTAGATGCTGCTTATTTAGTAAAGAAACAAAAACAAATTATAAGAGCTTTCAAAGCTTTCAAAGTTGCCATCGTACTTATTTTTCGAAGTTTTTCCTCGCTTTATGCCAAAGCTTTTTTGAGGAATATATGTACTACGCTATTCCAGTTTACAATGGCGGTATTCGATGTTTGATGCAAATTGTCTTCCGTAAGTGCAAATGCAAAATATCGTAGCTTTTCTAAGCTACATCGAATACCGCCAATATATTTACAAATATATTTAAAATGAACTGCAATATCTTTTACATCGGGTATATTGGCCTTCTGCGCATTTTCATATGAAAAAAATTAGGGTTATAATTTTCATTTTAAAAATTACTCTTTTTAATCATTATTTCTTGATTTTTATTTATTCCTCAGAAAATAATAGTTACTTCTTGATTTTTTTTATTCCTCAGAAACTAAAAGTTATTTCTTGATTTTTATTTTTTTGCTTAATTTTTAGAAAACATAATTTTTGCGATAAAATTAATATTAATCGATTTAAAATAGAATTTATCGCCAGAGTCTGTAAAAAAAAACTCTTATATGTTAAATAAAATTTACTTTTTTTATAGTTTATTCATTTTAAAAATTGAAATTTTTGAGCAAAAAAATTAAAAATCAAGAAGTAACTGTGAGGAATAAATAAAAGTCACAAAATAATTCTTATTTTGTGAGGAATAAATATAAATAAAAAAAATAAAAATCATTACATCTATAGGTAGTCCATGTAGCATGGAGTATATTGGTATATTCCTTGTGCACGTAGCACTTCTCTATTAGTGTGATTTTTGCAGTCGAAATTTGGAAAATAATCGTTATTTGCGATCCCTGCAAAAAATTAATACTTGCTTCATTATATTTATGTTGCTAACCTAGTTCCAGAATAAAATTTTTGCAATTTTTATTGCAACTATATCAGAAGTTTCAGTTGAAATTTGACTAAAATTGTATAAAAAATTAAGGCATTCTGGTGAAATTGGAAAATTTTTAAAATCAAAACTTGTTAATGTAGAAATTTTGTGTGTTTTGACAAAACATCTATATTAAAAATTTGTTTGCAAAAGAACCAAATAATAATCTTTTAAATCCTTATATAATTTATCCACTTTTCCACTTGAAAAGTTTTATTTTACTTAATTACTGATTTTAAGAAATATTTGCGCAAATAATATGATTGACCCCTAAATTTCCCCTTAAATACTTTTTACCCCCTAAAATTATACTTAAATGTAAGGGAGAAATCCCTAACTTGGCAACACTGTCATGTGATAACATATCGCTCACTTGCTCAAACAACGTCATAACTCAAAATATGTCAAACTTGTAACAAAAAAAAAATAGATTTTAAAACTTGAAATTTTTTTGCTGGTGGTTCAGCGTTGTCGATATGCATTTCATGTTGCTGTAACAAATCGTCAGTAGACTTCAACCACACATTTTGAACAGTCACAAACAAACCTCTTATCTTATACACAGACTTTCAAAAACTATTTGAGAATTCACAAAGTCCATAACAATTATAAGATTATAAATAGTTAATTTAACTAAAATCTATTATAATTTGCCGAAATATATATGTACAAACTTACTTTGCCATTTAGATAATTCACAGAAAATAAATACATGAATTTACCTAGTCGTTAAAGAGTTTTAACTAAAATTTTAGTTGAGTTTTCGAACATAAAAATCATCTAAACTTTTTGTTGAATTACCTAAAAAAAACTTTGTAAATGCCATTCTACCATTTCGCTTAGTTAAAATTATACCATAATTTTAAGAAATATAACCCATGAATTTGTTTTCTTTCATTCGAAAGAAATTTCATAGAAAAGTAACTAAACATAAAAGTGCTTATAGATTTTCTGCCTTATTCATAAAAAATAATTTTGTTTTATAAAAGGTGTATAAAACAAATTTTGTATGAAAAAGTATTTTATAAACCTCTTATAAATGAGGCCTTTAATATCTAGCAATTTATGTACGAGTATAGAAGAATTTCTATGAATGAGAGAATAAACTTTTTATAACAAATTAAAGATTTTTGTATTTACTTATACATATTACTGAAATCAATTTTTCTCCTTTAAATACAACTTTGGCATACATACATAAGTTAAATTCGTGCAAAATTTCAAATGCATTTGTTATTCGTTCCATAAAAAAATTTTGAGTGCTTTGTTTTTGCTTTCAATATATGTATGTAAATAGACAGCCGAGAATTTTTACATGGCTTCTATAAACTGGCAGTAAAAATATATTTATGAGCTGTTTCCACAGCTGTGTCAGACAACTCGTGTAGGAAATTTGTATGAAAATCACTCAAAAATATTAGTGTTTTCCATATAAATTTTATACTCAAGTCGACCGTTTGGGTTTTAGAAACAGGGGATTATTTTCCAGCTAGTATTTTAGTGCTTATTTTTCAAACATGTATGTACTATGTAGGCCAAAATCCCAAGTTTGTTAGCAAAACATTACACCAAATTTAAACTCTTGTCTTACCAAAGACAACAGCCAACACATTCATAATGTAATCCTGTTATTCTACGCAATAATTCTTAAATTATAGCACCATACTGTATACGAATCTTCCTACTATTCTCTTTTATCGCAGCCACAAACCCTTGACATGTCACTCGATACACAAACCATGCATAAAATGGATTCCACATTCAATCGCATTCCAAATAGCAGTACTGCTATAACGGAAACCATTGTGTCGCCCTGTAACTGCTTTAGCAACGACACTACACCATTTTCTGCCACGCAATGCCGAAAACCACTATTATCCACACGCCAAGTTAGTGTAGCCAGTGTTCTGTGGCTACTATTAATCGTATTACCATTAATGTACACCAAAAAACTAGTAGTCACAGCAGCACCCTCGCACCAAAGTAACGCAACCACTATACCAGAAGCAACAACTTCAAATTCAGTAAATTCAACAGTCATGGCTATAATGGAACTACAGACGCAAAGTCTTAAAGTCAATGCGGTACAAACTACACTACCAGCTATGGGAACTACACCTCAACCAGAGCATAACAGAGCTTTGAAAAAAGCTTGGCTTTCAAATCGCACTATAGTTTGCAATGACGGCACTGCGGCGGGCTTTTATTTGCGTAAAAATCCCAATTCTAAGAAGTGGATCGTTTTTTTGGAAGGCGGCTGGCACTGCTACGATTTGAAAACCTGCCGAGCACGTTGGAATAGACTTAGACATTTGATGACCTCCACAGATTGGCCAGAAACCAGAGATGGTAATTATTCATTAATAAGAAAATATAAAATATATATCGCTCATTTACTCAAAAAAGGTCATAACTCAAAAAAGAATCAGTTTGCCAGAAAACGCGTTTTAAGTTTTAAATTTACACACAACTTAATAGAAAAAGAAAATTTTATTTTTCTCCCAAGAGTTGAGTAAACAAGGTATTGGTTTGAAATTTTTACACAATATAAAGAATAATATGAGGATTAATTCTGCATCATTAACTGAAAAAAATCTAGTCTTTGAGTTATGATGTTCTTTGAGTAAATGAGCGATACCTATAGAAATTCTCTTAATTTAAAAATCCTCAAATTTCAGTTGGTGGCATTTTATCTGCATCCCCTGAAGAAAATCCCTATTGGCATAGTTGCAATCATGTTTTAGTACCCTATTGCAGTAGTGATTCTTGGTCCGGAACAAAGGATACATTCGAGTCCAATGAGTTCAGTTTTCGATTTATGGGTGCCTCTATCTTGAAACAAGTTATAGCTGATCTAATACCCATGGGTTTGGGTCGGGTGCCAGGTGCAGAGCTTTTGCTAGTGGGATCTTCAGCTGGTGGCTTAGGTGTCATGCTTAATCTAGATCGTATTACACACTTTTTGCAACAAGAACGTAAATTGCAGGTAACCGTAAGAGGTGTCAGTGATTCGGGTTGGTTTTTAGATAGGGAACCATATGCACCCTCAGCTGTGGCCTCTAGTGAAGCAGTACGCCAAGGTTGGTCTCTTTGGAAAGGCTTGCTGCCAGAATCTTGTATCGAACAACATAAATCTGAGCCATGGCGTTGTTATTTTGGCTATCGTCTCTATCCTACTTTGAAAGGTAGAATTTTCTTATGAGAATTTTTACCTTAAATAGAAATTAACTTTTGTAATTTTTTTTATAACAGCTCCTCTCTTCGTTTTCCAATGGTTATTCGATGAAGCCCAAATGAGAGCTGATAATGTGGCTTCACCCGTTACTCCTCACCAATGGAATTATATACATGCTATGGGTGGAGCTTTACGCTCTTCCTTAGATAATGTTACTGCAGTATTTGCTCCTTCATGCATAGGACATGCTGTTCTCTCTAAGCGGGATTGGAGTACTTTAAAAATCGATGACATTTCCTTGCCTACTGCTCTACGGTGTTGGGAGCACTCCACTAGACCACGTAAAAATCGTCAGGACAAATTAAAACGCTCTACTGAAGCCACCGTTGGCAATAAAAATAATAACAAGAGGCGTCATGAGAAACAACACCGGGAAAAGCAGCGTGAGAGGAAAAAGAAAAACAACAATAATAGTAACAACATAAACGGGGAGAAAAAACACCTAACTAAAGCCGAAAGAGAAGAACGCAAACGTTTACGCCATGAGCAACAAAAGCGCAGAGAAGAAAGACGTAATCGACGTAAAAACAATATGGTTGCCTATCATGAAAGTAATTTTACCAACTCTTTACACTTAAATGAAAACTCGACCGATGGCCTAAATGATCAATTACAATCACAGCGCAACTCTAACAAACGTAAACGTAATGAGCTGGAAAAACAAAACAGATATCGAAATAAACAAAAGAAGCGCCAGCGCAAGAGGAAAGAGCACAACTCCATAGATGCCCAGCAGCCAGAGAGGGAACTGCAAAAGGAACAGCCATTAGCAGTTGTAGAGAAACGTACAAATAGTGCAAATAAAATCAACAGACGTAGTGGCGTACCTCGTGTACCGACAAGATGCGCTCTACGCCTCCTGGAACGTTGCAGTTGGCCCCAATGCAACAATTCCTGTCCCACCCTTACTAATCCCGTGACTGGCGAGGAAATGCGATTTCTCGAGCTATTGGCATCTTTTGGCCTGGATATTGAAGCTGTGGCGGCAGCTTTGGGTGTGGACATGCAAACTCTTAACAACATGGATCGCACCGAACTGGTTAATATGTTAACGCAACAAGTGAGCTGATCAAAAGACTCATTGTACTCTGGTAGAGCATAAAATTTATTCTCGTTTCAACTACCCTGGCGCGAAAGTTTGTCAAACTTAAACCAGTCACAGTTTAAAAACTATGAATACTTAAAAGCTTTCAAAGAGGCTAACTAGCCTTAAGAGAATATTACGAAGTAATCTCGAAACAAATTCAAAACATACTTAATTAAAATAGATCTGTAGATATTGTAAAAAAAAGATAAAATACTAAATTTTAAGTACTTAAAAGTTCAAATTAGTTTTATAAGTTTAGCATAAGAGTCTTAAGAGAGTATGTAAATAGATATGTATATTACTCGTATAAAGTTCGTTATTTGTAGAAAGCTTCTGAGGCAAGATAAATGATTAGCACAAAAGCATAAATAAGACGACAGAGAAATTTAATCATGAGATGATATTAACAGTATACATGGTACCTTAACACAGGAGTTGATTTAGCCAACTCCTTTTCTCCGCTTAGCACTTCTAGAAAAAAGCTAAAAATTAAAAGCAAATTGCCACTTTTTCCAGTGCATTACATTTTTGCTAACACTTTTTCCAATTATTCTGACCAATTAATGGTCAAAAGACCATTTCAATTAAATTTTGCTTTTAACTTCAATACTACGTCCCTAGAACACATTTTATTTACAACTTTTGTGTTTTATTCTTTCCTGGACATTTAATTTTTGTTTAATAAGCTTTTATCATATTTTGGAATGAAAAAAAGTTAAAGTTTGTAACTTTTGAGTGAGATTTTACTGTATAATATTGGAGGTGAAAGGGCATAAATTTTCAGTTTATTCTAAATTTGCGACATGAAATTTTGTTGCAAGAAGCTTTAGAGATTCCTTGGCGAATTTCTTAATTTACATACCATTTACACATAAAACTAATTGCAAGAAAGTCGCAATACACTCACATTTTTTCATTCCCACACTCTCATATTATTTTTAATTTCCACTCAGCTTTCAAGAAAGTAAATTTTTGATGTTTTCATTGTTGATGTTAAACATTGTTAAAAATTTATACAAGTATACAGGATTATGGCAAATAATTAGTCCTACTTTACACTATGCAAGTCTTATTCCTAAGCTGATTAGTTTGTTAGGAGAGAGAGACGAGGGGAAAAGAAAAGTTTATGTTCCCCTCGGCACCCTCTCCTAACAAACTAATCAGCTTAGCAATAAGACTTGCATAGCAGTGATGGGAAATGTGGCACAATTGTGCCAGTTTTGGCACTATTGGATGTTATCTGGCACTATGGCGCTCTCGCTCCTTTTCTGGCACTTTTTGTCCATTCGAGCCACAACAGCCAAAAAAAAATAAGTACAAAGTATTAATTAATTATACATATACATATCGTCGGTTAGTTATTGCTTTGCAACACAGTATATTCAAAATACATTATATCTGCAGCAAACCAATAACCAACCCACGATATGTATGTGTGTAAGCAACTAATTTTGGAATGTGTTTTTTGTGATATTCATGCAATTTTCTAGCTATACACAATAATGTATCATTCAAGGACCATAGTATACTAAACGGACATCAAGTGCCAACATTTAAATTATATGAAAAGTGGTTCGGCACTATCCAATTGATTTTGGTACTATTTACAAGCAGATTCGGCACGAAATCAAGCTTTCCAATTCCCATCACTGCTGTATAGTGTAAACTAGGACTTATCAAAGGTTTTCATCAGAACATCCAAAAGTCTCGCAAACTGTGCAAGTGTGCATTTTTACACTCTCGTAAATAAACTGTCAAACACTTTATGAAAATTTATTTACACAAACCTATTAAGTTATCCCAACAATTTTTACTTGGAAACTTAAACTGTGCAATTGTGCATTTTATAAATAACAACTTCTTTGAATAATGTGAAGAATTTAGACTTTTGGATTTCTTTATACATTTATTTCTTTATACGAATCACACTTTTTATACAAATTCCAAAATTTCTTCAAGTTTTCTTATTTTATTTTTATTAAATTAAATTTTTGACGTTTGTGTCAAATTAACATTAACTGTTTGCGCAAAAGTTGAAAAGGGCTTGCTGAAGCAAGTCTCGCAAATTTGCAGAATTGCACAAATCGTCGGGTGGTTACTGGTTTGCCGCACAGATATTAAGAATACATTGTTGTTGCGGCAAACCAGTAACGACCCGACTAAACGGTAATTTCAAGAGTTCTCATCAAAACCCTTATAAATAATGCTTATTTTGTATAAATACTTAAAGAATTATAATATCGTATCTTCAAATATACACATTTCAAAAATTCACGCTACGACAGTTTTCGGTTTCACCCTTTGATTCTCTAGTGCTGATTTTAAAAAATAAAAAACTATTTCGTGCAACAAATTTAAAGGAATTCCATGATATATTTGTATTTTTAGGTTTTAATTTTTTTCGTAGTACCAGTTACTTAAAAATTTAATCCCTTTAAGTAAATTTCATTACTTGAAATTCTTATTGTTTTCCAATTCAAATATCATCTGCCTGATCTGTTTATTGCGAACTCGTTTATCTTTTCTAAAAAAGGGAGCTGAACAAGCGTTATTGTAGGCTTTGTAGAAGACACTTTTTGATAGATATCAAAATGTATAAAATCGGTCCTGTTCTGTAAACCGATCGATTTTAGAAAACTAACTCCGGCAATAGGAATATATTTTTAGAATTTTTAAAATTTTTTTATTATATAGATTCTCATATATCATAACTGAAAGAAAGTTATCGTGTATGATTTTAAACCATTAGCACCTTTATTAATTTTTTTGAAAACAAGAAATTTACTCGGATTCGGTTTACAGAACAGGGCCGAATGTCTGAATTCTTATTAAGTGCTTTGTGTTATAATAGAACTTAGAACTTTTATAATTTTAAAGCTTTGTTGGCTCTCGCAGCTATAATAAAAGCTTTCTGCAAATAAGTTACTAAAACTTAGAATTTTAAAATTGTGTTGTAATTAAAACCCTGATATTTCATAATCAATAACAAAAAATAATAATCCCTTAACACAAAATGCAACACAAAAGACTGTTAATTGTTACAATAATTTTGTATGTGTAAACTAACTCAATTAAAATCGTTATAATTATTCTCTTATTAAGAAAAATTTCAAGAAAATACTCTTACGACCATTATTATCAACTTAAAGTTAGTTAGAAGTGGGATTTTATTCGTTAGCATAATTTTACTTTAACCTAAAGTGTGCGATAAAGGCAAATTTATCCCACCTGTTAAGTTAAATTTAATTTTGTAGTAATGAGCTTTTTATACGTCTGATAAAATGCTACTTTTAACTAACTTTAAGGGCACACCTACATTCAAAACAAAAACAAACTTTAATGTTTTTTAAACGTAAGTGTGCGACAAGTCGAACGTTGTCGACATCATGGGACAGGCCCTAAGTTATAATAATGAATGGCCTTTTACCTTAAGGACCGCTGTAGTTAAATATTTACACGTTCTAAAACTTTACCCTTAAACCAGCTACGTCCAAGTTATATGCACAATGTGCAAACTTTCGGCGAAAATAATGCTTGCTGCTTACCTTGTAAAGAAACCAGCAAAGCGATTCATTAACTTTTTTTAACGATAATCGCATGGTTAAAATAAATATAACGAAAATTGATCGAATTTGCTATACAGTAAAATTTTTAACGCTATTCGCTGTAGGTTAATGTCAGCTGTGTCATTATTTAAGCGACAATAATTTATGTGCTGTTAATTTTATCGACAAAAATCAACAGAAAATATCAGCTGCGTACTATCGTTAAAAAGAAGTTACATAATCACACAATCGGTATCGCAAGCGACAAAATGTATAGACAAAAATTACAATTGTCGATCGTTAAAAGTTACTGAATCGTACCACAGAACAAATTGTAAGAGCTTTCAAAGCTGTTTACCTCAAGTGCCATTATCAGAGTAAGTAAGTGTGTTTGGACGTAGCTGGTTTAAACTTATAATACATATTTAATATAAGTGGACATGTCTTAATAAAATGCTTGAATTTATGTAAACTCCCATATACTGATGCATACATACATACATACATATAACACACACACACGTGCATAATAACATTTACAATTTCAAAATCTACCTCATCTATTAATAGTAATAATAATTATAATTGTTGTTGATTTTGTTTTATTTAATTATTTTTAATTAATCGTAATTTTTAAATGAAACACTAATCCATCCTTTTAATTAGATTTAGTACAAATCTTTGGATATTTATTAAAATATAGCTTTTTTTAAGCTTTCATTTAACTCAATTTCATTGAGTAAACCACATTTCCTTCCGTATTTATTTATTAACAACTGAAATAAAAACCAATCAAATAAAAAAAAATAATCAAATACAAACATTTTGTACCTGTATTAATTAAATTTTTTTACATTCAATTCAATGAAATAATCAAATGTAACATTTCTTCAACTTTTTTATATTTAATTTAATAATTTATTTAAGTATTATAATTTAAAGTTCTTTTATTTTTTACCAAATTTTCATACATATAAAAATCCCTAACAAAAATCATTGACTCTCGAATGTAAATTTTTTTTTTGAAATTTATTCCACTTATGCCGGCCATACACTACACAAGTTCAGTGCTCAAGTCTGGCACTGCGTAAAATAAGCGTGTGACACACAATATGCAAGTGAACTGTGCATTTTTTATTTTAATTCGCCATAATGCTGGTGATTATTTGTATATTTCTAGTAACTCTGTCCAGAATATTTGTTCTGCGCTCATTTCTTGTTGTGAACTCTTAAAAAATCATGAAACAACTGAGCGTTTGCAACATACACTACACAAGTTCACTGTACAGTTTTCAAACTTGAGCAAATATCAAAATCATTTTGATATTTACTCAGTTCACTGCGTAAATAGCACGACCACCCCCATACACTACACAAACGCACTGTACAGTGCCAGACTTGTGCAGTGAACTTGTCTAGTATATGGCCGGCATTACAATATATTTAAAAATGAAAATTTTTAACAAAAATTCGCTTTTAAACTTTATGTACAGCTTTTAGTTTTAGTTTTATTAAATTTTAAATTATTGTTATTAAAAGTAAAATATGAAAAAAAATAAATCAAATTCAATAACATTATACTCGTATATAAAAATTACATTATTTGAAAAAAAAATTAAATAAAAATGAGGGTACAATATTTAAAGTATAATTTAAACTATATTGTGATTTTATTCAGTATTTTGAGGCTGGTTGTTTTTCATGATTTTTAGATTTTCGTGGTTTTTATGAAAAAAAATATCGTACGTTGTGTTTTTATTCTGTGTTGAGTTATTGATTGTTAAATTAAAATTTTTTTTTAATATTTGATACACATTTTATTAAAAAGTTTATTATTTGTCGCTTTACAAGAACATGAAAAGTTTACTCTGATCACAGCTGACCTATTTTCTTTCATTTTCTATGCTTTATGCAAGGGAAAAGTGAAGTTAAACTGTGAACTTTTTTTACCAAAAACCATCTTGCAACAAAAACATATATAAAATATATTAAGGAAGCCTAATTGCATGTAATAATTTTTAAAGAATAAATTGCGCAAAAGGCAATTGTAATTATTCTGACAACGACCAGCAGAATGGAACAACATGCTCTTTTCGAAGTCCGCTACACCTTCATCGTCAGGGTTCACGTGTTTGGTCCACTATATGTGGTGATAGTTAATGCAAAATTTACCCTTATTTAAAAACAAGCATCTTTCAGTCACAAAAAAAAAACCTTTTTAAAATACTGTTAATAACATATCGCACACTAAATCATAAAGAGTCACAACTCAAAAAATTTCAGACGCTGAGTAGTTGCAAAAAACTGTTGATACTGTACAAACGACGCAAGTATGTGACATAAAAACAAGCACAACGGTATTTTATATTCTTCAAGAAGACTGTATTACAAAAGAAATTGTTGTGGTTGTTATAGATTTCTTCAATTAACTGGTTTATAAAAAAGCAAAGCACTTTTATAATTTTGAGCTCTTTATGATTTAGTGTGTGATATATGCTCTAGTTACATCGCCCATATTTGTGCAACAATAATTTACAAATTTACTTTGCAAAGTATTTATGAAATAAATAAATAAATTAAATATTGCGCTCAAAAACGAAGCACCAACACAAACATATGAGGAGCCGCAGAACAAAAGGTGCTTTTTTTGCTCATTTCAAATTTTTGGGAAATCGAGATATATTTTTTTCGCCGCTTTCAAAAACTGCAAGAACCTGGAAATGCTAACAAGTTTTTTACTTATCTACAGATGCATCTAACTGTCATAAGTCACCCCATTAAATCTTAAGGATGTTTGATATAATTCCATTTTTATTTCGGAAAAAACAACTTTTGCAAAAAAAGAAAACAAAAAAGCACCTTTTGTTAAGGAAAAAGGTAAAAAAATCATGTTTTGTTAAAAAAAAGTAAAAAAAAGCACGTTTTGTTAATAGAAGGAAAAAGTACATTGTGTAATGTGAATACACATATATGACGACAAAAATTTTGACTGAATGTGGTTTAACCTGATCTAATATGTATATTAAAAAAGCACCTTTTGTTAAGCATCAATCTTTTAGAACCCATTTACTTTGTAAAAAAAATAATAATTATGCTAACTTGATTGTTTCTACCAGATTTCAACCTAATAATTGGTATTAAAAATACCAAAAAACCAATTTTTCGACATATGCGAAAAAGCAAATTTTGTTCTGCGGCTCCTCATACACTCTCACCACAAGCCGGTGTTGCCGGTGTTGCCGGTGTTGCCGGTGTTGCCAGTGAAATTTCGTCTCATTTCTCTAATTTTAAATTTTAAATCTCCAAAGGCAAACATGATTTTATTATTGTCAGAAGAAACGCTCATGTTTTGTTTAGAAAGAAATTCATCTTTTTTGTTGCTACGTCAATGTAATATTGAGTAAAATAAAATGATGCTTTTGTAGAAAATTTACTTAAAACGATTTAAATATATGATTGAAAATGCCTTTGCATGTCACATTTTTTCATGCGTGACAACAAACGTTGACAAACCAAACCTTCTTTCGTACCATAATTATTTCCTACAAAAAAAAAGTTAGTAAATTCTGATCACACATATTTTCTTATTGTGGCAAAAAAAATTTTTCTCTGGCAACGCTGTTTCTTCAGAGTATGCGATACACTCAACAATGCGTATGTACACATACGTAAAAGAGTATATTAAAAGGCGCGGCGCCCTTAATTTGCCGACCACGGCTTTAGGCACAAAAAATTCGTGTAATTCGTTCATCGAAATTTTCTGGTACGAGGCATAATTAACCTGACCAGACATCCCGCTTTATGCGGGATTATCCCGCTTTTCACAGGTCGATCCCGCCTCGAATTTTTATCCCGCTTTATCCCTCTTTTTAGAGTTTTGAAGAATTCAATCTCTTCTTCAATTTTTATTAAAATGTAACTGATAAAAATTCGTTATAAATATTTTTTTAAGTGCGGTTATTGCTTAACTAGTCAAAACCCTGTGTGTTTCGCTATAAACAATAAACGATTTGAGATGAAAATAAATTTTTTTATTAGAAGTGCCACCCTTGCGGTTCAACCTTCACTATTTTATAGAATACAATTCTCATTATTAACATAAATAGTCACGAAGAGTTTCAAAATTCTCACTGTATTAGTTTTCAAAATATTTTTTAAGTAAACATATTCTCTATTCTCCAATTCCTATTATTTTCTATCATTGGCAGAATCAGCGGAATTTCAAGTTTGTGTTTGTAGCAGAAACCAAGATATTAAAACACTAATATTTAATTTAATTTTGATGTGATACACTTGTTTGTCCATTATTGATTCCTTTTCATAATACTATTCTCGTTATTGGCGTTACTGCTTACGAAAAAATTTTGACTGTTTTGGCTTCCAAGATATCTTGAGTAATAGCCTCTTGTTCCTTCTAGACCATTAGTAATACTCTGGAAGCAAAGTAGCAAGATCGGTACTCTGGTATTATTTTTGAAGACAAATAAAAATTTTCATTATATGTGAGGCACCACGCCTACGTGTTATATTCTGAAATTGTTTCCAGAGACAATGCACAATATCAGCAAAGTTATCCCCACAATATTTCAAGGTTCTCACTATATTAGTTTTTCACGTTTCTTGATGAAAGATATTTCAAAATCAAAAAAAAAATATATATTGGAGGTGCCACATTAAAAAAATATACAGAAATCGGTGCAGCCGCTTTTAATTGATGCGATCACCAACGAACAATATTGATTTTTATTAACATAGATTTTTTATAAATACATACGGCCCTGTTCTGTAAACCGAACGATTTGAAACCGCACGATTTTAGATAACTAACTCTGACAATAGAAATATTTTATTCGATTTTTAAAATTTTTTTTATTATATAGATTTCCAAATCTGAAAGAAAATTATCTTGTATGATTTTAAACACGTCTCCAGGACCATTATTAATTTTCTGAAAACGAAAAATTTACTCGGATTCGGTTTACAGAACAGCGCCGATTGTTTTGTTTATTTAAACGCGTTTATTTTGATTTGAAAAGTTTGCTTCGTAAGTACATACAAAACTGCGTTGCATATTACACATCCCGCTTTCTAAAAGATATTTATTTTGAAATCCCGCTTTTTGACGGCATTTTCTTCAAAATCCCGCTTTTTGATCGATCATGTCCCGCTTTTTTGCAAAAACCTTCTGGTCACGTTAGGCATAATGCACATCCTCTTTCAAACCACGATTATGCCGACTATAAATTTTTTTGTAAAAAAATCTGCGCAGTTTGCAGGCGTTGTTCAGGTGTCTTCTATTCATGATGAAATGACAAGCCAAACTAAACAGAAAACAAATCCGCTATCAAATTTGCAACCTTTACCTCTACAAAAAAACACATGACACATAAATACAATAGCCCAATTCACAAACTTGTGCAAATGGTCTTGCATCGTAGCATTTGCAAAATGGTTAATATATTGATACTCACCACTTAAAAATTCTTAGTGGTGAGTACCAATATACTATAAAATTTTGCACATGCTACGATGCAAGACCATTTGCACAAGATTGTGAATTGGGCTAATCTAAAGCGGCCCATACACTACAACAGCATGCACGCGCAATCAAGCTATTGAGCAATCATGTTCGAACCACATAACATACCAGCAAGCTGGTACAAGATTAACTTTTTAAAAAAATTCAAGAAGAGAGGTTATAAATAGTGACACAGTTTTTGCTGCAATTTTTATTGATATTTTGTTAATATTAGCAGCTATGCATAACTAAAGTGCTCAAATTCCATTTTCCATTGCAACAAATTATTTTTCAACAAATTACGATTTTTAAATGCATATTTACTTCTTGATAACTTTACCCAACTGAGCTAATTTCACCATACACAATACAAGCAAGCTGGTACCATCAGCAAAATATCAAACTCTATTTGACATCACTACAGCAAAACGTACAATCACACAAACTGCCCATACACGACCCAACCGCTGGCACAAACACTTGATTGCGCATGCATGCTGTTGTAGTGTATGGGCCCCTTAACTAACTAGTCTACTCTCGTTAATTGAAACTTTTGCCCAAGTTCCTTGAATAATATTTCAACAAATTTTATAAAGTCGATTTGCTTTCCTCCTACTCGTCCTACTCGCAA
Organism: Tachina lurida; assembly: GCA_944452675.1. Lineage (NCBI taxonomy): Eukaryota > Metazoa > Arthropoda > Insecta > Diptera > Tachinidae > Tachina > Tachina lurida. The sequence continues at coordinate 95,903,709 of OX101754.1, read as the reverse complement.
ACAACTTAGAAACTTTAAATTCGGCTTTTTTGCACATATGTATATCTAACAAAAAATTTAAAATCAAATTCTTTTACAAATTCAGTGATATTTCATCAAAACAACGGCTACAAAGAAAAAACAAATCTCAGCGAACAAAAATAGCGATTTCATTTATTTTATACATTGGAAAAAATTTTTTATTTAAACATCTTTCTTTTTAATCACTCTGTAATACTATGAAATGTTAGTTAGGGCGTTTTGCGTTTCAGGTAACAATATATAAGCTCAACAAATGAAAGTGCTGTTATATTTTGTCCAATACCGGATGTGGTCATTTGTGTCAAGTTGTATTTTAATCAAACTTTTGCTTATTTTAAATTTGTATAGCTTTCCTTTGATTATTTCTTTAGCCTCTTCGTGCTCAATTAAACTTACTCTATTGTGTCTTGAGTTTCAATTTATTTGATTGCAAACATTATCAGCGTTCTCAGTTTTGGGGATTTGTCCCCAAATAGGGTACTTTTTGTAATTGGAGATACAAATTTCATGAAAAATCCCCATGGTGAAAGTAAAGGAGGTTCCTTTATTATGTGAGGAAGCCTTTCCCCTGCTCTTACATCACATTTTTTCACTGAACTAGCATCAGAAACACTATGAAAAGATGAAAAAAGTTTTCATTTCACATTATCACAAAACCAGAATCGACCCCCCGTATTATCAATATCCAATAATTAGGGATTACTTTGTATGGTAGGGAGCCCTTCCCCAACTCTTACACCACCACTTTTCCGCAGGATTTCATGCATTAACTATAAAGTAATTCTCAATAAGTTTGAATCCTCTCAACGATATAATATTCTATATATTCCATAATTAATAATTACTGTGCTCCTATCGTATATTGGTGGGTATGGGACCACCTATGGAGTGTAACATTTCATATCGAAAAAATAATTTTTTATATCGATTCAGAAATAACGGAGAAATCGGTGAACATAGAAAAAAATTATACATACTTACATACATGACGAACCTACTTTTTTGAATTCGGTTAATAACAAAAATTAGAAATTTAAAAAACACCCGACATCTAGAAACATCAAACATAACTTACAGTACTCTCTATCAAGTTAAGTTTCAAACAGAAAAGGCTAAATCAAAATCGGTCCAGCTGTTTGGTTATACATAATTATTTTATGCTGGTGTGTTTATGGCGCAACTCTTTTTATATTCATATGTATGTACAAGTAACTCTCGATTTATGAGTCCACGTACAGACCAAACGGCTGAACCGATTTCAAATTTAGGTTTTTTTTTTTTGAAAGGTGACTTGATCGAGAGTGTTCTTAGCTATGCTTGAAGAAAATCGGTCCAGCCGTTTTGAAGATGTCACATCCTTTCTATTCAGCCTCATCATGAATTCCACATGTGAATATTTCCGAATCAAATTTTTCGTTCAGATGGATTTTAATGTCGTACCATCAATTCCAATTAAATTTAAAACTTATATATTTCCACTTTTTCCAACAGGTAAATCTTTAGGTATAATTTTCTTCATAAATTGTCAAAATATTTCGCAATCGTGTGGAATTTTTTTGATACCAATTGTTCACACGTTCGTTAATTTCCATGTGAAATTTTATTTATGATACGCCTGATTATAAATGTGAAAGTGAGTTTGTTTGCTTGTTTACTACGCTTTCACGCCCAAACCACTGAACCGATTTTGAAAGTTCTTTCACCAATAGAAAGCTACATTACTAGCGCCAAACATAGGCTATTTTTTAACCGGTTCAGAACCGGTTTTTATATTTGTTACGGATTTTCAAAATTCTTTTACCAGTAGAAAGCTACTTTACCAGCATCAAATATAGTCTATTTTTATCCGGTTCAAAACCGGTTTTATTATATTCAGTTCGGATTTTTTCCGAGAACCACATTTTTGAGCTGGTGAGGGTAATTTTCGTTTCGGTTTTGATTGTTTAAACAGTTTTAAAAACGGTTTTTATTCTGTTTTTTGTCTCCTTTTTGTCGGTTTTTATCATTATTTTAGCATTATCAGTCAGTAACAAATAACAAAACATTCAGAAATTTTAAGTATAGTTTCCAAAATATCTGATCAACGCGAGCGGAGCGGAGCGGGTAAAAGCTAGTCAATACATAAATGAAAATTTTTCTTTTAAAACAACATGGTTATATATGGGGATTTTCGGTGATGAAAAATTTTAAATTGGGGATAAGTTGTAAAATAAAACTGGAAACCCTGATGATTGTAAGGGTGTAACACGATCTCTACTTGTAGCGAATTTATTTATATTATTTGTTAAGCCTTCCACTGTACGCTGTTTACTACACAATCACAAGAGCAACAAAAATTCAGATAGCATCTGAGAGTTTGTGATGGTAGTACTATCAAATTTATCAAAGTAGTATTTGTGAATGTATAATTTCTTATTAAAAACAATGGGTGTTTCATTTAAGACGGCAGTTTTTTTTTATTAATTCTGAAATTGTTCGTCTTATATTTGTGTCTACTAAAATGTATGAAAATTTTATTCATACAAATAAAATTTGCAGGCATCTGTGTAGTATCAATGTGTGTCATATCAATGAGGTACCCAGTATGAACAATGATTTAAATTAAAATTAATAGAATCATCTTTTTCATCTCATCATATTTATCACGACCAGCAATTTGTCAACAGTTATTATAGTTTTTTTAATAAATACAGATGTGAAAAAAGTTGCAAACGAAATAATACAAAATTATTTTTATAAATATAATTATAATATGTTTATTTTCTTTAAAATTGTTATTTTAATTTTAATATTTTGCCATAATTTAACACAAGGTAATTAATTAAATAACTGAGAGTTTGCGAAAACAGACATTTATATATTTATTATATTTCTTTTTTTTAACAGCTTGTCCCATTTATCTCACCATCGGGTTGGATGGCAACAATTATCAGGAATCCACTTTGCATTTAAATTGGGCATCCGACTGCTTTATACGCCCTCAATGGTACGGCATTTATAATGAAGAGCCCTCGACTCGCCTACTTCAGCCCTTCATACGCCTGTATAATGTGAGCAATGCAACATTTCAAATGTCGATGAAACAAAAAATTGGAAAATTAAAATTTCCAAAGGGTTGGAATCGCAACGATGTCAACCCAAAGCCAGTTCATTACACCAAAAGCCAATGCTTGGATTATTATGTGGCCAGCTTTAATTATAACGAACTATTGTCTGTAGAGTGTATCAAGATCTATCCAACCTGGATGACAAAACAAACTGATATTGTTAAAATGCAGCTGAAGGAACTTTTTATACCAGGCAAGTATATATGTATGTACCAAGCACAATATATACAAATGTATGTATATATTGTTATCCAAAACGCCTTTATTCAAGAAGATTTCTCATAAGTTTCGGCACGAACAATATTATAACATCTAAGATCAGAAAGAGCGACGTTTTTCAGCAAAATTTAAAAGGTTACTATAATTGGAAAGGATTCATAATGGGCTTTAAGAGCCTATTGGTGGAGCTACCTGGGTAATATCTACCCTTGATAGCCTATAACCTATTTTAACCTAAACCTGATCTAACCTACACTGACCTAACATAACCTAATCTTTTTTCTTTTGAAAAAAAAAGAGAAACATCATTTAAGAAAGGCTGTTTGTTTTGGACACTCGTCGGATTACTCTATACTCTTTTGAGCCAAGATAGTTTTTTATCTGGATACCAGAAGAAGCACTTAAGAAAAGCTGTTGGACACTCGTCTACTCCATACTGTTTTGAGCCAAGACAATTTTTTATCCCGTACTTTCTTTTATGTACTTTCTTTAATTCACTTTTGCTATCGCAAAGAAAAATTAAAATTTTCCAATATATTTTTTGTATTTTGTTTGTCCCTTAGGTACCCATGCCTCTGGGGCTTATCTTACAAACTATGGTGGCCCAAAGTCTCTTTTAATCAGAGAACATGCTGTGTCACAATATTTTGATGTCTGGTCTCAGCTGGTATTTGGAATACGTTATTTGGATTTAAGCGTTGGGTAAAGTATTTGAAATAACAGTTTTTAGTAATATTTATAGTTTATACAGCGTTAAGCATTCCCAATAATACTCACTATCGGGTGTGTTCTGTATTCCGCGTGAAATTAAATCGTTCGGAATTGCCATAGAATTGTTGTTATAAATACATAAATACTACAAAGTAGTGAAGGTTGAACCGCAAGCGTGACACTTCCAATACAAAATTTTTTTCTTTTCTTCTCAAAACGTATATGGGGTGTACCGAAGCAAACAGGGTTTTGGCTAGTTAAGCAATACTTTAAGCACTTTAAACAATTTTTGGAATGATATATAAATATATAATAAAAATTTATTACTTACATTTGAAATTGAAAATTTCAAAACTCTAAAAAACGGAATAAAACAGGATAGATATTCGCGAAGGTATCGACCGTACAGCGCGATGTCTGGTCAAGTTAGTAATAACTCAAAAAATTACTCTTTTTGCTTGAACTCTACTGATGATTTGCATAAGCAGGAACGAAATGCATATAGACTTTGCTTAACAAAAAATAAATATAACGAAAATTCCTAGTTTATTGAAATATTTAGAAGTATCAAAATTCTTAAAAAAATGTGAATCTCTTAACGACATAAATTACAGGAATTTAGTAAAATTGCACAACCCAAAATCTTGCTTCAACAAATTTCAGGAAATAAATCAACAAGAAAGCTCACTTATTGCAGCTTTTTATTTCGTTTCATATGCTTGAGATATTTTATCCGAACTTAATTTCGAATGCACTAAATTATCTGATAAAGAGAACGCTGTTTTCCGTTTTTGAAACTTTGCGTTTTCAAAACGAAATGGTTTTCAGAACATGGCCGATAATCTAATATTAAAACTTTGAAATTATACAAGTTGTAAAAATAGTTTAAAAAATACGATAACATAACAACTAACCAGAGCAACCAAAAAATAAAGAAATTATAGCACTAGATTTTTTTTTTAATTTGAACTTAGTTTCCAAGTTGTTAAAAAATATATACTCTTTGCTGCAAAAATAGCATATAAAATCTCATAAAAAAGTTAGAAAATTTTGAGTTCATAAAAAAGTTATTTTAGTTTATATTAAAAAAAACAAGTAAGAGTGCTATATTCGGCTGTGCCGAATCTTATATACCCTTTACCAACGTATGTACATATATATAGTATACAGACACACAAAAAATTTATCATTTTTTAAAGTTTCCATCTTTGGAGCTGTAATTTTCATTTTTCAAATTTCATACGCCAAACTTTTCTTTCAGAAGCATAAAATATATTCAATTTATAAAGAAAAAGAAAAAACACAAAAAGTGTGAGTTTTCCAACCCTGGAGTCATAATTTTGGATTTTCCTGATTATTGATACCAATCTAGTTCTTTAAAAAATATATAAAATATGTTAAGTGAACAAAGCAAAAACGAAATAAGGAAAAACTTAGTTTCATTTAATTCCTTTAATATTAAAAAATTCAGTAAAGTGCGACTTTGAATCGCGCACGAAAGGTAGGCTTTTTTGCTTTTTTGAAGTTTTTTTCAGTTAAAACGATTTTTTCAGTTTTGTCGCTTTTTTCTCGTTTTGGCGATTTTTTTCTGTTTATGGAGGTTTTTTTCAATTTGGCGATTTTTTCTGTTTTTGGGAATTTCTTCGTTTTGGCGATTTTTTTCATTTTGGCGATTTTTTTCAATTTGGCGATTTTCTTTCATTTTGGCGATTTTTGTTTTCATTTTAGCAATTTTTCCGTTTTTTTACGATTTATTTTAGTCTTAGATATTTATTTTAATTTGGTGCTTATTTTCATTTTGGCGATTTTTTTTCTGTTTTTTGGGGTTTTTTTCGTTTTGGCGTTTTTTTTTCATTTTGGCGATTTTTTTTTCATTTTGGCGATTTTTTCTGTTTTTTATGGTTTTTTTTTCGTTTTGGTGATTTTTTTCATTTTGGCGATTTTTTTTTTAATTTTGGCGATTTTCTTTCATTTTGGCGATTTTTGTTTTAATTTCAGCAATTTTTCCGTTTTTTTGCGATTTATTTTAGTCTTAGAAATTTTTTTGGATTTGGTGCTTTTTTTCATTTTGGCGATTTTTTTTTGTTTTTGGCGATTTTTTTTTGGTTTGACGAGTTTTTAATTTTTTATTTTTTTACTTTTACCGTTTTTGAAAATTTCAAGAGTTTTGCTCTTACGGTTTCCAAGATACAGCAATTTATCAAAATTACATAGTCGAAATTACATTAACTGATGGTACACCCTTTAATTAAAATTTTTTAAATTTTAGTGTTAATTGTTGTAGTCTGTATAAAAATGCACTAACTTTACAAATTTCAAGTGTATATACATACATACATACAATTATATGTATATTACATGGGATTTTAAAATTTTTCGTTGCTCGTTTTGGAACACCCTTTAATTTCCAATTCTCATGTATTTGTTGTTGTAGCGGCCAAGGGTCTACACACTGTGTCCAAATTTCAGGTCTGTAGCTCTTACGGTTCTCGAGAAAATACTAATATAGTTTTAGACATAGTTAATGTTACATAACACAAAAAGTTAAAGTTTTCCAACCCTGGAAACGTCTTTTTATTTTTTTTTTATTTTTTTTAATTTAAAATTCCAATTTTAGTCGTACTGAAGTGTAAAATAAGTTCATTTATTAAAAAAAAATAAAAATTTGTTTTCGGTAGTTACTTTTATATGGCAAAATTAAGTTTAAGTTTCCCAGCTCTGCAATCGTCTGCTCGATTTTGCTGAATTTCAATACCAATCTATTTTGAAAAATTTCTGACACACCAGTCCAAGAACGAAGTCTCTAGCTTTTCTGAGAGCTTCGGAAAACCGATTTCACGTACAGACAGACGGACAGACGGACATCGCTTATTCGTCTTCCCTATGCATAAGGATCCAGAATATATATATTATATGGATCGCTTATTGATATTATAGAAATTACAAACGGAATGACAAACCTATATATACCAGGGACCGTAACTGTTATAACTTTTATCGTAAAAGTCAGAAAATAAAAGTTATTTTTTGACTTTTATTTTTTCGAGCAGAAATAAAAGTTATTTTTTGACTTTTATTTTTTTGAGCAAAAATAACAGTTATTTTTGACTTTTATTTTTTCAAGCAAAAATTAAAGTTATTTTTTGACTTTTATTTTTTTGAGCAAAAATAACAGTTATTTTTGACTTTTATTTTTTCGAGCAGAAATAAAAGTTATTTTTTGACTTTTATTTTTTCGAGTAGAAATAAAAGTTATTTTTTGACTTTTATTTTTTTGAGCAGAAATAAAAGTTATTTTGTGATAAATTCATTATATTTATTATAAATTTTGGCGCTTTTGCAATAGTGAATCGTTAAATTTACTTATTTAGAAAAGAATATTTGGAATATTAAATAATAATTTCTTTGTCAAAGGGGTTGAAAACACAAAAGTAACTTTTATTTCTGCTCAAAAAAATAAAAGTCAAAAAATAACTTTTATTTCTACTCGAAAAAATAAAAGTCAAAAAATAACTTTTATTTCTGCTCGAAAAAATAAAAGTCAAAAATAACTGTTATTTTTGCTAGAAAAAATAAAAGTCAAAAAATAACTTTTATTTCTGCTCGAAAAAATAAAAGTAAAAAATAACTGTTATTTTTGCTCAAAAAAATAAAAGTCAAAAAATAACTTTTATTTTTGCTTGAAAAAATAAAAATCAGATTTTTAAAAAGCATCGTATTTTCTGACAATTTGGTCCAATACTTGCAAAATGGTATACTTGGTTTCATTCTCCGACATTTCCTTGAGGTTGCTTTTTTTAATCAAAAATTCAAAAATAACAGTTATTTTCGGTCCCTGATATATACCCTTTTACCATTTTTGTGGTAAAGGGTATAAAAAGATGCGAATATAAAAAGTTCTGGGGCCTAATCATCGCTTTCGATAACGTGCTGATTCGATCTCGTTTTTCAGTTTGAGATTATGGCATTGGCTATCGAGCAATGTAATAATATGGTTCGATATGGAATGCCATAATCTCAAACTGAAAAAACGTGATCGAATCAGCTCGTTATCGAAAGCGACGATTAGACCCCTGTTCTTTAATATTTTATTTTAATTTCAGCTACAAGCCAGTCGACTTGTATGATACAGACAATCCAGAAAACTATTGGATCGTCAACGAGAACATGTTTATCAATCAGTTGCGATTCGTTTTAAAAGATGTTCGTAAGTTTGTAAGCATTTCGGGTGAAGTTGTCATACTGGATTTTAGTTCATTTCCTATAGGTGAGTATAGACATATGTACATGCATATGTAAAAATATAATTAAAAACATACCTTAATAAAGAAAGGCCCTAACTCACTAACTTTTTTAAATCGATTTTTTTGTATACATATATCTATAAAAGAACTTCTAATGTATCGAACAATGTAAAAATTTCGATTTCAAAAAATTAATGAGTTAGGGCCTTTTTATATTAAGGTAACGATATATTTATTTAATACATCATGCTCAAAAAATATACATATATACAGGAGCTCTAGGTTAATTAAAATTTTAAGAAAAATCGAGTCGTCATTTGTTCAAAAATACAAGGTTAATTGCTTGCTGTCGCACGCTACAAAAAAGTAGAATTTCTCGGAGAAATGCTCATATGCATGTAAATAATTTTATAATTTTAGGTTTCTACAAACACCCCGAAAGACATGCCGGGTTATTGCATCTGATATCAAATGAGTTGGGTCATTTGGCTTATCAATGCACTGATAAGCTTGTGGCATGCTACGACTTAACAATCGAGGAAATAGTTGCAACAAATGGTACAGTTATGATACTGTATCCCCAAGAAGAGTTGCCTCATCCAGAAAATGGTAAGCATCCAAAATATATGTATGTATAATGGCGAATTTGGAAACATAACATATGTATTTATATGTATATAAATATATCAGAATCTCCCATTTTATGCTCACCTTGGAAACGGTTTTCAACCGGCTTCATGAATAACTCGCAAGCCCTGGACTACATGCGTTTACTATTTAGCAAGAAGAAAACATCACCAGTCCAAGATGAAGGCTGGATATTTAATGCAATCAAAAGTATGGAACAATCTTTGGTGAGTTTCAACTTTTTTTGTATAGATTTTACTCAAACAATATACGAGTACATACATACATATGTATAATATATTATTCTTCCCTTCTTTTAAGAACTCCAATAATAAATTGCAGACGTCCAAAGAGAGAGCTTCACATATTAACACCAAAGTATCGAACTGGCTGAGAGGGCCTTGGGGTACAACCGCAAATGTTGTGGCATTAGATTATTTTAGTAGCACGAATATTATAGATGTTGCCATTAGTGTGAATACTCAAAAAGCATTTGCAAAATTGAATAAGGATTATGTTAGATTTGAGATATTTAAATAAAGCGGTTTAAGGAACTCAATTTGTCAAGTTTTGCCAATAAAGTAAGCAAATCAATTTGTAACCGAATTCGTTATCCATATACCTATGTATGTATGTATATATGTATACATATATATATATATAATGTATATATATAAAAACATAAGCAAAATAATAATAATAATAAACATATACATATATCGCACTAGTAGTACCTTTAAAAATCATCGGCTCAAAATTTTGCACTTTTTACTTTTTGCAAGAAAACGAAATGCAATCGTCATATCGGCGGCACCATTTAAAAATATTGCTAAGTCGACATAGCATGTTATGCTGGGAATAGCATTTCTGAATTCATCGAACTATTCTATCAAAAGTTATGAGCAAAAATGTACTTAGCATAATTAAGTAATCAAAAAAATTAATGTAAATTTTTCTCCAAACTAAAACATGCTATATGTACTTAGATGGCCATTGTAGGTGAGAAAGGACCACCAGATAGATGCTAAGTCTACTAAGAGGACAATCTTAAGTATTCTAAGTCACTTTTAACTATGATATACAACAAATTTATAAAGTTCAAATAAACTAAAAAAAATCTATTGCAATTGTTATATGATTACAAAAAGTTTCTATCTCATAACATTCCCGAGATATCATCAATAAGCTTTGAAGGCGTTTATCTCAAAACTGGCTTTTTTGATTTAGCATGTTTTAGAATGGAGCCGTCGATATGTACCCACTGCACAAATCTTACAAGACTTTTTCTACTCTTTCGCTAAAACAGTTTTATCCCTGAATTCTTATGAATTGAATTAGGCTACTGTTCGTAACGCTTTTTAAGCCAAATTACATGTGATAATTATTAATGAACAAATAACATCAAGTTAGTTGTAAATATTCCGACAACAACACATAGTTGAACGGAACAGCCAGCCGTTTTCGAAGGCCACTAAACCTTCCTCATCAGCGTTCTTCTGTGTTTTGGTCCAATGTGTGTGGTGTCAGTTGATGTAGATGTCTGCCTTATATACGAAACTTTATTGCAAATGGAATATGTGAATTGGTTTGATTCATTGCATTTTTCAATTTGCTCATATATATGTTTGGTAATGAAGGCTCAAAATTTACCATTTTATTTTGTTTCTTTCTTTCTTGTTCAACTATGTGTTGTTGTCGGAATATTTACAACTAACTTGATGTTATTTGTTCATTAATAATTATTACATGTAATTTGGCTTAAAAAGCGTTACGAACAGTAGCCTAATTCAATTCATAAGAATTTAAGAAACAAAATACAGTTCGAAAAATAATAATTAACTAAAATTAATAGTCATTGGCTTGTGGCAAAAATCAAAAATAAAAATATACTTAATAGAAACAAACCAAAAAAGTTTGTCTTAAATAGAACAAAAATAAGCAAATTAACAAACATGTGCATAGTTAGTAAGGAACAAACGACAATGGTAAGACTGTTGTAATATATATGGAAGATGGTAAATTTTGAGCCTTCATTACCAAACATATATATGAGCAAATTGAAAAATGCAATGAATCAAACCAATTCACATATTCCATTTGCAATAAAGTTTCGTATATAAGGCAGACATCTACATCAACTGACACCACACACAGTGGACCAAAACACAGAAGAACGCTGATGAGGAAGGTTTAGTGGCCTTCGGAAACGGCTGGCTGTTCCGTTCAACTATGTGTTGTTGTCGGAATATTTACAACTAACTTGATGTTATTTGTTCATTAATAATTATCACATGTAATTTGGCTAAAAAAAGCGTTACGAACAGTAGCCTAATTCAATTCATAAGAATTTAAGAAACAAAATACAGTTCGAAAAATAATAATTAACTAAAGTTTTATCCCTGTTTTTAATATAAGTTATTTGCCTCTACTAAAAATTTGTAAATTTTGAATTAACGCTCTTTAGAGGAACTAGGTCGACATATAAATTATATAAAATTTAATGCAAATAAAAGCTGTTCATACTCATACAAAGTTAAAGGTATGCAAATAATTTCGACTACCAAGCAAATTGAGAATTCGCCTTGGTTGAGTGCTTTAAGTAAGATAAGACGATAGTGAGTCCAATCGCTTTTAACTCTTTTAACCTGACATTTCTCTTAAGTCCAATCAATGCCTGTCCCAACAAAAACTACATACATACATACTACCAAATGCTAACAAAAACAAATACTTAGTTTGGAGATTTTGGTGACAAATTTCTTTTATGGGACTGCACCAGTCATCAGTTTTTGGCCAGCAGTTCTATGGAGATTTTTTTTTATTTCTTCTACTCTCACCCCTCCCCCCCCACCCACAAATCGGTTCAGTTTTATTTTAAAAAAATACAAACAAATTTCATACCGATAAGTTGCGTTATAGGGGATGTATCCGGCCCTCAAAGTTGGCCTTCAAGCCAACTTATTATACTTATCGGTACGAAATTTTTTTGTATTTTTTTTACATAACACTGGACCGATTTGGGTGGTGAGAGTAGAAGAAATGAAAAAAAAAATAACGTCCACCCTAATATACATACATATGACAATAATGTAGCAAAGAGTTCACCGAACAAACCTCATTAACACTTTACGCAAAAAAATAATAATTTCTTCGTGCACTTTTTTTTAGAAACAATTTTTTCACTTTTTAATAATAACTTATAATAATAATAATAAAAATATATATAACTTATAATAATAATAATAAATATAAGAAATAATTATTTTTAATAGAATTTTAAAAATACCGTTTTTCGAAAAAATTACCTGGGAACATAAGGTCAGTAAAGTTTGACCTCTGAAGATCCTAAACCCAACTTTCCACTCTTTAACATGACACCTCAATGGAACATCTAAGATAAATAGTTTTAAATAAAGGGTGGTTAAATATTAAGGGCCGATGTTGGGTTTGAATAAACCACAAATTATTTAGGAAATTATTGTCATTTCTTTTTATTATGATAATATGGTATGGTTCAATTATGTATGGAACACGGCGGCACACCTCCATTCGATGGTCCAAATTATCGATCACGCTGAGCCATAATTGAGGTTCTATGCCGTTAATGTGCCGAATTATCTCATCCTTTAGCTCTTGAATTGTTGCACCTTTTCTTTCAAATAACCCCAAAGAAAGAAGTACAACGGTGTCAAATCACATGATCTTGGAGGCCAATTGACATCGCCAAAATAGCGCAAAATAGCCATTGTTTCGTTTATATACATAATTTTGTAAAGTCGCTTTTTGCTAAATTTTCTCATTTTGAAGTCGCTATATTTCGCAAACTGGACCGTATAATGATCATTCAAGATTTCGCACTAACGGTAGTTATGCCAGAAATTTCTTGAAAATAGCAAACGAAATTTTTCAAAATGTTACTTTTCTTATTGGGCTATAAATTTTTTTACCCAAAAACCTTGAATTTTGATGCCTATCGACGGAAGCTAGGTTTTGATTTTAGACCCTTAGTTTCTTAGGGTAATTTTCCTAGAATTTTGTGTAGATTTCAATTTTGCTAGAAACCTGTTGACGAAAAAAAATTTACCCAGTAGGAGGAGTAAAATATAGGTATGTATGTATATATATATAAAGTGCTACATTTGCCCTTTTTTTAGTTTCGAGTAACTTCAAACGGGCTAAATCTCGCCCGAAAGGGCCTAAGTTGGCATCACTGGTTTAAGTTTCAGTTCAGCTTAGTTGAGTTGCAAACCCTTATAGGGGCATAAGTTAATTTACGGATTAGCCAATTAGAAAAAGAAACCAAGTTTAATATCGAACCTAAAAATTGGCCCTTAATTTAAACGGTGTTTCAAAACGAGCAACGAAAAATTTTAAAATCCCATGTAATATACCTACAATTATATATAGAAACTTGAAATTTGCAAAGTTAGTGTATTTTTATACAGACTACAACAACAACAATTAACACTAAAATTTAAAAAATCAAAATTAAAGGGTATTCTATGAGCTAATGTCATTTTAACAACTTGCTGTAACTTGGAAACCGTAAAGGGCTTTGGACACGATGAAAATGCTTGCTGTCAACTTCGTGTACGTGTGCTTGTTGGCTTGATATTATCATGATTGACGGCCCGTCAACCATTCATATTTATTTGTTTTTGTGCTATTCATTTGGTTAAAAAAAATATATAAAAATATCTAAAGAAATTTAATAACAATAATGGCAGCACTGTTTACAAAAAAAAAAAGAGAAAAGCAAAATAAAAAACTTCTAATCACACTTATTTTTTTTCACCAGTCAGATTTACATATGTTTTTCTTCTTTTAATTCCGAATTTTTTTTTTGCTAACCGTTCACAATGGAAATATAATTATAATGAAAATTTGTACGGGCTTGATGGGTTATCACCAGGGAAACCAGAAATATGCTCTAAAAAAAGAGTTTTATGCGCATTCAATATGCACTAAAAACTTGAAAATATGCACATAAAAGTAAAAAAATATGCTCTTAAAAATAGAATATATTGGTTTATTTCTAAATGAAAATATATTTTTAGTCAAAAATGCAACAACATTTTCATATAAAATAAGACTAAAAAATAAACAAACAAAAAAGGAAACAAAATTAACAAAGAATAACTGGATTTGAAGTGCACGTTAAAACAAAATTACCATACAAATTTTTACTAAAACAAATAATACAAATTAAATTTTATTGGATGCAAAGAATTTAACTTCAAAGATCACGATATCAAAAGTAAGGCTTTGGAACTGTATTTTGGAAAAATAAGACAAGATTTTTATTTATACAAAATATTGTCTTAGAATTTCAAATAAAAATCGTTTCCGTCTCATCTAAATTAACTTTTATACATTGACAATGTTCCTTGAACGTCTACTCGGGCAGAATCCATCACAAATAGCAAAACCCAGATAGCTCAGGAAAAATCTTTTCTTTAAAACTTACATTTTTATTTTGAAAATTAAATTTTAATAAGTTTCTCGAAAAAAAATTTAAAAGGATTGTGGTGCCAAATGGGTTAAAATAAAAAAAATTTATAAAGTATCAAAATATGCCCTAAAAGCGTAAATTATGCTCTAAAAATCCGATAATATGCTAAAAAATATGCGTGTAAAACTGATATATGCATAAACATGCTTTAAAGGGTAAAATATGCAAAAATATGCACTAACAAATCGATGCCAAAATTCATAAAAAGTTCTGAAACGGATAAATATATTGTCTCCGCATTAACACGTGCTACAAGAAAAAACATGCAATTGCATATTTGCGGTTTCCCTGGTTATCACTATACACTAGGGATGCCAATCGGGATCGATTTTTAGAAATCCCGGGATTCGGGATTTATAAATCCCGATCCCGAAAATCCCGGGATATTCGGGATCGTGGGATTTTCGGGATCCCGGGATTTTTCGGGATTCCGGGATTTTCGAGATTTCGGGATCTAATTTTTTTTAATAAATATTACTTTAATAACAAATTTTATGCATTTTAAAAGTTTTTATATTGATAATATATCATTAAACATTTGTCTTTAAAGTTAACAATATTTTAATACTAGTATGAAATAAAAATCGAAAGAATTTTTGTCATCTATTTTTAAGTTGATGTTAGAGAATTTGTACTGAAAACAATAACTTAATATGAAAACTTGATTTTGCTTTCAATATAAATGTTTTTCGATGAGACATTTTTAGATTTAGTTGAACTGTAGTGAATTTTAATCAGAAATAATTTCTTAATCAGGCTTGAGTTCAGTAATTTCAATTCTTATTGAATGAAATGTTTTTATTAATTAATGTGAGTATCCAAAGAAGAAAAGAAAAATTAAACTAGACTTTATTAGCTGGGAGAAATACCGATATTTTTCTGTGCAGCCACGCACTTCATCAGTACCCATGTCTATCTACTGGGGTAGAGATTATTATTAACATCAGCTATTTAACTTAAATTTCTATGAAATGGAATATGAGAATTGATTGTGTATACAATTATTGATTTAAATGTTTAAATGTTTTTCTATAATCTAAATCAAAACGAATGTACATATCTGTGGACTTTTAGCACTATCGCTTAAGTTGATTTACGAAAATTTTAGATGCACTTTCATACAAATAAGCTGCAAAAACATTATTGTTTTTTTAAATATATCTATTAAGGTTTTTTTAATTGCGATTGACCAACAAGTAGCCATTACGGTTGTTACATATACCAGGCATTGCCTATTTTTTTAATCGATTTCGTCACTACTATGACAACGATAATAAGGCTGAACATGTCGAAAAATTAAAAGAAATGTATACACAATTCTAATCAAATTCTATAAATTACGTCTAATGATCACATTTTTGTAGACACATACATTAACCGCCGTATTCATAAAAAAAATGTAGGTTTATTACACATTTATTTGACAAATTTCCCAAAGAATACGTCAAATAAGCGCTTAATAAGCCTAAAATATTTTTTATGAATATGCCACTAAAAGTTTGCCTGAGCACTTGAACAGTATTTTTGTTCTACTGAAAAATTTTAAATTCCATAAGTTGTTTTCTGCAAGTTCAACAGATACATATGTAGTCCTAAGTTCGCTAAGAGGAGTATGGTTTATTAGTGTGCTGTCCTTCTACTCTGCAACTCGAATAAAACTATAATTGAGTCGAAGTCATTCAGCCGGTAATTTTTGACACAAACCTTTGATCAAACCCATGTAATTTAAATAGGTCATAGGTTTGTGTCAAAAACGACCTAAACGGTCTAACGAAAATAATTTTGAACTGCAATGTAAAAAAACATACATTCACACTAGAGCAATTTTTTAGACAAAATAGTACGCATTATTCTGTAAATATTTCTCGCTTTTACGTCAACCCGACTTTTTATTTTCTAGTTCAATTGTAAGGAGCTGTCAGTAGTACTCAATTGTTACCGAAAAGTGGATAAGGGTTGAGGAGTCGATATACAGAGTTATACACTGCAATTATGAATAAATTTCCGCAAGAAGTGTTTCTATTTTCCATAATTTTTTTTTGTTTTCCCTATTATTTGCTACTGTTTGAAATTATTCCCCGAGCAAAATTTCTCATGGAATTTTATTCATAATTGGCCTTATAATATAGAATAAGACGCAATAAATTTGTCAAACTTATTGAATTTTCCAAATGTTATTTTTCTTCCAAAGCTCATATGCTTCTTTTCGTTTTCAAAATAATTCTTAGTTGTATATTGTATCACCTTTGATGAAAATAACCGTGAGAAAGTAGTTAATTTATTTTGCACTTGTTAATTTATAAGAAATATGCCACGAATAGTCATTAAATTGTTAAAACTGCACGTATAAAATTGTATGGGACTTTTAAATATTATAAAAAAATACCATAAAATCAACGAAAATTTTAATCTATTAAGTTTTTTATATAAAAATTGCTAAGAAATCCCGAAAAAGAAATCCCGGGATTGAATCTTACAAATCCCGGGATTCGGGATTTACCAAATCCCGAAAATCCCGAGATTTCCGGGATCGGGATTTCCCGTTTGGCACAATGTCTAGACACAATGCTTGATGGAAAATCAAAAATGTTGATTTTCGGCATGCTTGCTGTCACTTGTTAATGTGTGTATAGTGTTAACCCATCAAGCCCGTACAAATTTTCATTATAATTTTATTTCCATTGTGAACGGTTGCTAACAAATCGGAATTAAAAGAAGAAAAACATAAATTTGACTGATGAAGAAAAAAAGAAGTATTAGAACTTTTTTATTTCGCATTTCTCTTTTTTTTTTTTTGTAAATAGTGTTGTCATTATTGCTATTAAATTTCTTTATCTAGAAATTTTTATATATTTTTTTAAACCAAACAAACAGCACAAAATTAAAATATAAATGAATGCTTGGTGGGTCATCAAGCCTGTTAATATCAAGACAACAAGCACACGTACACGAACTTGACAGCAAGTACAGGGTGTTTGTTTAGAGGTATAGAACTTCGAATTGAAATAAAACACAAAAAAATCGTTTTAATGTCCATCAATTTGGCTTTATTGGAAGGATAATTTTATGCCATTAATGTTTAAATATGATTTCGGGCATGTGGCCGCCGCGGCTGGCTCGAATAAAGCCACTTTTTCGAGCATATGGGGCCGTATGTTGGCAATAACGCCACGAATGTTGGCTTCCAAGTCCCCTAACGTTTCTGGTTTGTTGGCGTAGACGAGCAACTTCACATATCCCCAAAGAAAATAATCCAATGGTGTCAAATCACACGATCTTGGTGGCCAATTGACAGGTCCATTCCGCGAAATTATGCGCTCATCGAATGTTTCCTTCAATAAATCGATTGTGACGTGCGCTGTGTGGCATGTAGCGCCGTCTTGTTGGAACCACAACTCATCCACATTCAAAATCTTCAAAATCTTCCATAAAGTTGATGGACAAAGCTCCAATTGCTGTGCACGGTGGCGAATCGGTTCATTCGGGTCCTCTTCAACACTTTGCTCTACAGCGGCAATTGTTTCTTCGGTGCGCACTGTTCGACGTCTCTGCGGATGCGTATTATCACATAGAGTAAACGTAGTGCGAAAACGATCCATGGTTAACCGAATTAATTGCTCTGATGGACGATTATGTCGACCATAAAATGGACGGAGCTTGCGGTAAACTTCGCGAACTGAACGATTATTTTCGAAATAAATTTGCACGATTTGCAAGCGTTGTTCTTTTGTCAACCTGTTCATGATGAAATGGCAAACCAAACTAAATATTAATCACTTGACAGCTGACAAAATGGCCGCCAGTTAAAAAAGTGATGCCAACTTAAAGTTCTATACCTCAATAAAAAACACCCATTATTTTGGTCGTGTTTTTGAAATTTTCAAAAACTCTAAAAGTAAAAAATCCCAAAATTATAAAATCGACAAGCCGAAAAAATCGCCAAAAACTTGAAAAAAACGTCAAAACGAAAAAGAAATTTCCAAAAAAATTTAAAGCTTAAATAAATCGCCAAAAACCGGAAAATCACCAAAATGAAAAAAACACAAACCCAGAAAAAATCGCCAAAACCAAAAAAAGCATCAAACATAAAAAAAACTCTAAAACTAAAAGAAATAGCCAAAAACCGAAAAAATCGCCAAAATGAAAAAAAACGCCAGAACTAAAGAAACGCAGAAAACCAAAAAACTCCCAAAAGCAAAAAAAAAAACGCCAAAAAATTAGAAAAACCACTAAAACTAGAAAGTTCGTATAGTATTACATATGTATGTAGTGTCCGTACAGAACACTTCGTATGCGAGTCACGGTCGCACTTTACTGAATTTATTTTGATTCACTCTTCTATCATGCTATTCAATCGAATAGCTTGTCGTAGTGATTTTACATCAGTTAATTTAAAGTAAACAACATGTACATATATGCTATAAAATGACAACAGCTGCTACTTCTTATTGAAAAAAACCTTTATTTATTTATTTTTTCTATGGAATTTTTGTAATTTTGATACTATTGTCTTCACAGTTTTATTACATACATGTGATTTGCATTTCTTTTATACTTATGCTATTGAAAACTACATACTCGTACTACATACATATGTATTTTAATTGTTTTATTTAAGATCTTTACACATTAACAGAAAATGCAATCTCCCCAAAAAGGCTGTCATAATTAAAGTCTTGCAATTCAAGGTTTAAACTACACTACATTTTGCATAATTTTATTAAATTAACATAAATTATCAAGAAATACAATTCAAACTTTTTTGATGCCCTCCGCCCAATACAGACATTTATGCACCGTTTTTGTATTTCAATTAATTAATTCTCTAAACAAGTGCTCGTAAACGCAACATCAGCAACTTGTAACTGCAGCAGCCCACAAAATACTCATAATAAACTAATCTCAATATGAAATGACGTCTTTGGAAATTTTATAGCATATGATGAAGTGAACGGACGTCATTAAAGATTTGTTGACATTGTACTGGTTGTTGTTTAATAGAATGGCTAATAATGGGTGTATGTATCAGATATAATAGCCACATAAGGAAGTGTACCAAACCCACTTGCTAAAAATATATACATACATACATATGTATAAAATTAAGCTAAAAATTAAGTACATCTATATATAAATACGAGTACATACATATGTACATACATACATGGATTAAAGAACTAAACAACAAGAAAAATTTTAAGAAAAATATTTGGTACTTATGTATGTACATATGTACTTAAAAATATAATCCTAAAAATATACATAGATACATACATATGTATATATCTAACCTAGAGATGTAATCACATTTCTATTTTAAGAACAACCCCGTCGGAAATTTGGCTAACTTTAAACTAACTTTAAGCTAACTATTTCGCAATTAGTACTGACTGACACTTGGATTACTTTGCAATGTAATCAACTGACTATTTTAACATTGCAATGTCCTAGGCGGTAGTCAATTGTCTCACTCTGCATTACTTTCAGCTAACTTAAAGTTGAGTTTTTTAAATCACCTAGTAGTCAGTAAATCAAAAATTTTTTTCTGGGGTTCGAACATGTAACATCAGACGTTGTGTACTCAACGCGCTACCACTCGGCTAAGCTGCCATCTAAAATAACAACAGCAAAATGTTAATATAAAAATTAAATGAGTTTCAAAGTAGCTGAGAATAAATTTGTTGGCTCTCATCAAATTCGATTACGTACTCAACTTAAGAATTAATTTTGGGTTTGTTCTGGATGACTTTTCAGCTAGCTGACTAAAAAGTCAGTCTATGAAAAGTTAACTAGAAGTTAACTATTTTTGTAGTCAACATCACATTCTCCGACAGGGAAGTGAATATACTGAAGCCAGCCTTTGTTTTTTAATCTCGCTCACAGGAATGTTAATAATTCTGCGAAAGAAAACCGACTTCAATGCAAAGATATAATAGAACATTTCCGAAAGAAATGTATGGGATAAAAAATAAATTTTAATTGGCGTTCCTCCGCCCATTTTTTAAATGCAAGATTTTGTGTTTTTCAGAGCTCAGGGTATGTGTTAAGTTTTGTAAAAATTGGTACAGTAGAACCACTTAAAATGAAATATTAAATTTTTATGGGCGTAAGTAACTCCGCCCATTTTTAAAAATGGAAGATTGTATCTATTTTTGAGCTCAAGGTGTGTGGTAAGTTTCGCAAAATTCGGTTGTGTAGTACCACGTGAACTATAATAATAGATATTAATGGTCGTAGACCCGCCCATTTTTTCAACCTTAAAATTGTGTAATTGCTAAAACCAAATGTGTTTGCTAGGTTTCGCGGCAATCAAATATAAAAAATTGTGGGCGTGTCTTCGCCCACTTTTTTAGTATGGGACCAATGGAAGCTATACCCTCTCAGACAAAAAAAACTTTTACAATCGGTCTAAAATGCACCGAGTTATGAAGTAACACACCCAAAAAATTGAGACGAATTGATAACCTCCTCCTTTTTTGAAGTCTGTTAAAAGGATCACGATCATGGAAATTTGGTTAAAAAAAATTTAAATTCCAAAATGTTTCAATAACTTGCAGAAAATAATAAAATTTAACAGGCTTAGTTATAAAAATTATTAAGGCTTTATAAAGGCATAATAAGAAAAAGTGTTTATGTTTATGTTTTTAAAAACCCTTTATAAAGCCTTAATAATTTAATGTCTTAATTTATTAAACAAATTTCCATACAAAATTTGTTGTGTAAACCTTTTGTAAACAAAAATTATTTGTTATGAATACGACAGTAAATCATTGCCATTTTTATTTCTGTTTTCGAATTCCTTATTTGCTGCAGAAGATTTAAGAATTTAGCAAGATACATTGGTGATCCAAAATGTAATATTAAAAAATAAACTAAGGACCTGACCCACGATGACGACAACGTTCGACTTGTCGCACACTTACATTTGAAACAAAAACAAAATTTTAAAATGACCCCCTGTTTGTGTAAGACGTTTGAGTTAAAAATCTTGGCGTTTCTGTAATAGATTAAAGAAAAGTTGTACAAGTTTCCTTTAATCTATTACAAAAACGCCAAGATTTCTAACTCAAACGTCTTACACAAACAGGGGGTGAAACAGTGCGACATCGTGGGACAGGCGTTAAAAATCGAGAATTTCACATTTCTAATTCCACCTAAAATACACATGCACTGGTAGATAAAAAACTTGGTTTAAAATAATTTAGATTCTGTCATATCACCTACAGTGGTTTCGAAGTCGGTGCCCATGAAGGTTGATAAGTAACCGCAGAAATATGTATCGTTACCTTAATATAGAAAGTTCCTAACTCATTATTTTTCAAAATCGAGAATATACGAAAAACTCTATTAAAAAAAATTGTTGGGGAATTTCTATATTAAAGTAACGGTATGTTAAGGTGTTTGCTTCTCAACTGTGGGGTACGGACATGAAACTGCACTACTGCAGGTAAAAAATATAATAAATTATTTTTCACTTTTTAGTGCACTCGGTTTATTTTTTAAGTTTTAGTTTTATTTTTTCAATGCCCTTAAAAATAGATACGAACTTCGGCCTAATTGATGCTAGAAATACAACTGGGACGAACGACGAATATTTCGGTGCGAACTTTCGTCATAAAAAATAAAACACATTTGCGCATATGAAAATGAACACAACACCACCGTAGAACGAAATTCGTTGTGTGTGACGAGATAGGTTTATTTCTTTTTGTGTCGCCGACGAACGACGAAAAAACAATTTTCTCTCTCTCTCTATATTTGCATACACAATAACCAACTTTATCAATTATGACAGCAGAATTCGGTGAGTAAATTCGTCGTTATTGTGCTTCATACGACGAATTTACTCAGCGAATTCTTATCGACAAATTCGTCAACGTAAACGAAATTCGTCGTTCGTCCCAATTGTGTTTATAGCATGAATCATAAACATAGAAACAAATAATTTCGAACAAAGCTGTATACATATATTGTAATCATTATAATAATGCATTATTTTCATCTCAACATTAAAATGGTACGTACAGCAGGTTCTATTAAATATAAAATACAAAAGTAAATGAAATTTTGATTAAAACAAATATGAAGTAAAAGAATATTGTGGTTTTATTTACATAAATGAGATAGTGGGAAAAAGTTTAACGTTCGCAACAGACCAATTAACATTTTTAGCATGAACCCATAAATTTACAACAATTTCAATATCCTCAAACAATCCTCTTTTGCTTACGTAAACGCATTTTTTGCTTAAGTTTATTTTAATTGAAATTTATTTTGTGATGGTTAAGTACTGTTTATAAATATGCATTTTATTGGTGCTTTGCCAAATCAAACCTCTTATGTTATGCACAGACTTTCAAAAACTATTTGAGAATTCACAAATAATATTTTTGAAAATCACAAATGCAAAATAAGCGTAGTAGGCTTAGGAACTTTAACAAAGCCCGGCAAATAATTTATATTCGATATGAATCTTTTTTTCTACACCTTTATATAATTAGAAATCCATTGTATAACAATAAAAATTAATTTTTCCGAAAGTTATATGAAAATATCTCATTCAGAATGCAAACTCGATCATCACAAGCAAAAACTATATGCGTACTAATGTAACGTCCGCAACACAGGATTTACCAATATGTTATTTGTTATTTATTTTTTTATTATTTTTTATTACAATTTTTGACATAGTTTTAACACTAAATTTTCATTCGATGTGATTGACTTTAAAATCGATAATTTTTTATTTGTACATGTTGTATTTAATTATTTTATAATTTTAAATAAAATAAAAATATCTACTGCGAAAAATTATAGTAAAATCAATTTTGATTTAACACAAAATTACTGCAGGGCTAGAATCCAACAAAAATTACGTCATTTCAGGAAAAATATAAACGTAGAACCTTCGAAACTGTCGCCCGACATACGGGGCATACTTTAAACGACAAAGCACATTCTGGACAGGCCACAACATGACCACATGGTATACAGACTGTATTGTATTCCTTTTCAAAACATATTTTGCACAAGTTATTCTCTTCCGATTCTGATGATGTCACCGATATCGGATACATATTTTGATTATATTCACTTTCCTCTTCCACTACTTTGGGTCGATAATTTTTAAATTTGTTGTGAACAGATTTAATGTATTCTTCACCTTTCATGAGTTTCACATATGGACAGCAGTGGCCCATCCACAAAGCGTGTTGTTCCCAAGGTTCATCATCTTCCTCCCAGTCTTTGAGACCGCCCAAGCAACTGAAACATACAACACTATCACCGCTACCTTTGTAGTAGAACCCAGCTTCAGCGAGATCCTTAGGCTTTTGTTTCATACTCTTGGGCCAGTCAGCGTATGATTGTAAGCGCATGCCTTTAATAGAGTAATCGTGGAATGGTTTCCTAGTTTCGGTGGGTGGTGTATCGTAGGTGGCATACTTGACCAGTGGCAACACTGCGTCTAGACTTTTATCATTCAAAGGTATATTGTTAGTTGTTCGCCGTTGTAATAGTGGACAGTTGGGCGACAATCGCAAATGTTCTTGAACAGGATCATCACCATGGTCCCACTTACCAATGATAACCTCACAAAAATAACATTTTGTGTGATCACTAGTGCCCGTATAAAACATTCCACTTATAGCCAGTATATTTTTATCCAACCATTCCAATGACCAATTCTCGAATGTTTTCAAACGTTCTTTTTCCAAACGAAATCTATCGTTCCATGCATACTGGGGTGTTAAAATTCTATAGACGTCCGTGAGCGCTTTATACTGTGGCTGTTGAATTTCCGTTAGTAAACTTGAAGACATTGTTGATAATTCGAAATTGCAGACATTACAGACAGAGACTTATTCAGTGAATAAATTAATAATTGCTTCGTTCGATTTCTTTATAGTCACCACAATGTTCTGTTTTTATTTATTTATTTTAAATTTAGCCCATTAATTCATGATTTTATTCAAAGTAAATATAGTTTTATTTAATAAAGCGAGTCATGATTGTAAGGAGCAGTTCGTTTAAAATTTGGACTTGTAAAAAAAATTAAATAAAATGAAGTTAATAGAGGTAATAAAAGCTTTCGCAACCAATTTGACTTGAAAAATCACTTATGAAATGTTATCGTACAGCCGAGATCCCACTATCGGCACAATGTACCGATTTTCGTCGGCTCACTGCAATAACGTCCCAAGTAATCAACCAAAATGGCCTTAATTCTTAATTAATTCCGGAATAAGTCCATATGTTGAGGATTGCATCAGCAACTAATAATAATAATAACCACACTGGGGGCAAGAAATGTCACTGCTAAATTAGGCAATAGCGAGAAGTCAAAATGGGCATAATGAGGGACACCGCAGTGTGGGGTGATTCACCTTTGCTCTTGCTTCTTGTGGTTAACACAATACTTTTCAGATTAGATGCCTTGGAGGGTTAAAGTTCTAGCCATCGCGGACGATGTGGTAATAATGGTCTCAGGGATGTTCACGGACGTGATTAGTGATATTTTGTCCAAATCTTTGGGCACACTTAGTAACTAGGCTACAGACTGTGGGCTAGGAGTGAACCCAAACAAAACGGAACTGGTACTATTTACCACAAAGACCAAGGTGCAGAACTTTAGACTTCCTCGGTTGAATAATTATGACACAGTATTTCAGACTACAATTTTAGCGGTAAGGGAAGCGGCTAGAGTGCTGATTGATAGTAAGGTATAGGGTAAATGTTGGTATCTTTGTCGACAGCCAAGCAGCACTTCTATCCCTAAGATCGTCTATTCTAGTCGGGCAGTGTAAGAGTTTGCTATCTAGACTGGGTGGTCAGGCTGAACTCACCCTCATTTGGGTTGCAGCAAATAGCAATTTTTTTGGTAACAAATGGGCGGACGAGCCGGCTAAGAGATGGCTCTGCTATGAATGCTTCCAATGCCGAATAAGAAATTTACCGAGTTTGGCATTAAAACAACAGTGCTGCTTTAATAAAATGTATGTCTAATAATTTTAATAAGAAAACATAATATCAATATTTCTATTTAAATCGTATAAAACATGAATGGGATTCTGAAAGATGGAGGACATCCCGCTTTGAAAAAGCATTAACGACGTGGCTTATTCAACAAAGAAACCAATATATATAATGATTAAAGATGATTTGTTAGTGTTTTATTTTTGGGAATTGCTACAATTTAAGTTTAACGTTTATTAACGCACTAGTAATCCCAAATTATTATTTTACTTAATTAGTAAAATATCTTTTTTATTAAAAATGCATTGAAATTGATTATTGAGGGGTTTAGCTGGATCCTATGCGCATTTCACTGTTGCTAATGCAGATCATCAGGGAACCTTTACCCAAATTTCTTAGAACAACAAGAGTTATTATGTTATAAACTTTCATTTAAACAAATAAGAAGTTCAACAAATAACAAAGTTGAAACAAGAACTCAATAATCAACATGTTTTTTATTTTCTTACTTTACTACATTGGCTGACTTTTTTTTTCAGCTCTAATTTGTTGTTAGTTAGCCAAATATAAATGCATTTCAGTGCTGCTCAAGCAACTCATCAGTAGACTTCAAACACAATTCAAAAAACTTTTCAAAGCCCCAATGCTTATAGACAAACTCTCTCAAAAGTTTTTTTTTCAATCGTGGTTGAAGTCTACTGATTCACGTGATTAACCAACAGCAAATAAATTTTTTCAATTCATATTAATTTTGACACGCGTTAAATGGAAACAAAATATTACAACCAAATAATCCGAACACTCGAGTAATACGGACTCATTCAGTAGTTAGTATCCGGATTATCGAGATAGTACTGTAATTTTAAATCATTTACAGCATTTCTGATTACTGTCATTCTTTCATGTAAAATTATTTATTTAACACAAATAAAAAGCAAATATATATTTTATTTAAACATATCGCTCATTTACTTCAATAGTGTCACAACTCGAAAAAACTAGTTTTGCAGAAAACGCGTTTTAAGTTTTCAATTTACATACAACTCAACGAAGACATGAAAAAATATTCTACTCTCAGAAGGTGACAATGCCAAGCTATTTATATGAAATTTTTACATAAGATAAAAAAAAACTAAAAAAACCCAGTTTTTGAGTTATGACACTATTGAATTAAATAAGCAAATACATATACATTTAAATTCACATACTAAAGATTATTAATAGACTTTTATGCGGTCATTGTTAGAGTGTGGTTTATCTCTACATGATTCGGAGGAAGGATTCAGATTTGTGCGACATTTGTAATATGAATGACAATTCAGAACACTTAATTTTTCATTGCTCTGAGTTCAAAGATAACACATCATCAGATTTATTAAATTGGTATATATCATCAATTGAATGATTTTATCAAGGAAACTGGAATTCATGAACGTTTCTAATTACTTATAATACACAACCGTTCGTCACTTCTCAGCGATATCATATAGAGGAAGTAGGCAATTTATAAATGCCCAACTGTCCCCAGGGTTTCTTTTTTATGTGGATTACCCTGGCAATTTGCATACGTGTTTCTGCCATCCAAACCAAAATAACAACAAAATCAACTGAATTCACTTACGCCACAAATCATGGAAACTGTTCAGCACAGTTCTTAGAAGTTTCATGGGTTTTTTTGTCCATCGTTTCTCTTTAGGTATTTTGTAACAGTGCAGGATTATACAATTTTTGAAGGTTTCGGGGCTTCCAGATCAACTTTATGAGGGAAATTATGAATAAAATTCCGCGAGAAATTTTTCCCGGGGAATAATTTTAAATAATTATCAGGGCAATTATGAATAAAACTCCCAGGGAAATTTCTCCATTTTCCAATTAGAATTTTTTGTTTTCCCTATCACCTTCCATTAGTTGGAATTGTTCCCTGGGAAAAATTTCCCTGGGAGTTTTATTCATAATTGCCCTGAATATGAATAAAATTACGTGAGAAATTTCTCCCTTTTCCAATTAGAATTTTTTGGTTTTCCCTATTACTTCCTATTGTTTAAAATTGTTTCCCGGGAAAAATTCCTCGCGGAATTTTTTTCATAGTTGCCCTCAATAGCTAGTTAAAGGGAAAAGAAAAATATTCTAATTGGAAAGTGGTGAAATTTCTCGTGGAATTTTATTCATTATTCTTACTTTCGTAAGAAGAGAGGATTTTCTACAAATATTTGAAAAAGAAATTTATTTTATTTCTAATTTCATTCTGATGCCACCAAGACCGAATAATTTAAAATTAAAACGATACTTTTTATAATGTTATATATATATGTACATGTATGTATGTATATGTATAAATACAGCACACATTTTTTTGTCGTACACTTTTAAGTATCTTATCGTCCACCAATATTGGTGAAACATATATGGTTTAAAAGGTATTTTTGTGTAGATATGCTCAATATAAATGTTTTTTTCAAATTTCTTGGCTCAAAAGTAGTCAAAAGCGATTTAAATTTCCTTGAAAAAATAACGACTTTCTTCTTTGTGATCTAATTTAGACCACCGGGCGATCCTAGTTGTATTAAAAGGTGAAAAAAAATTATTGAATAGCGTTTAAAAAGATCTTATTAAATATGGTCAAATATTTAATTTATAATATTAATAATTTTGAAACAAATACAATAGTTTAATATAATATACTCTTCCTACGTTCTTTTGAATTTAAGGTTACGATATGTTTTCATAGTTAATAAAACAAAACAAAAACATTACCTTGGACTGGTTCTTTTTTTCAAATAAGAGTTCTTCGGTGTGTGGGTGATGCTGGTATTTTCTCTATGCCAAAGCATATTCAAATGATAAAACTTCGTTAAAATTAGTCTTCATTACAGCAAATTTTGTGGAGTTCGCTTTTTATAAACGACCATTAAGTTACTATTCGATGCTACGATACCAATATTGGCACCTATACTCCTCGTGTGGGATTTGCTGAACGCACAATTATACGTGCCAAGCCATTAAACGTGAAGATTTCAGCTTTCGGAATCCTGCCATCAGTCGCACTTAAACCATTTCACATTTTATAAATAAGTCCTATCAAACAAAAAATAAGAATTTCATTAAAACAGTTCGCAATAGACGTTTTAATTACATTAAATTCATAGAATTAGTTAAAGAATTGAATTGCCAATGGAGTTCCAAGCTCCTGCCAATTATATATAACTCATTCACAAAACGTAACACAATTGCTTTGTTCGAAATGAAACTCAAGCATTATGAATTTATATTATAATCCATTGCACGATGGCCATAAATGTACTTTAGATGTAAAAAGCTAAAATTAAAATTCCTGCGTTTATTATGTAATTCGAACGAAAATTTTTTCGAATTGTAATGCAAATAACATACAACTTCGAATAGTTTTATTTTCTAATCGAATTACATAATAACCTCACTGTGTTTCTAAACGAAAAGAAAATACTTTCGAATTTGCATGTTATCAGCGTTAAAATTCGAAAGCATTTGTTTTCGTTTCGAATTAGAGAGTAGACCTCCTGGGGGTCTACTCTGTAATTCGATTCGAAAGAAAATGCTTTCGAATTTCCATGTTATAAACATACAAATTCGAAAGCTTTTTCTTTCGTTTCGAATTACACAGTAGACCCCCTGTTTTGTAGTAAGATTGAGCAATATCTATATATAAAAAGGTGAGTGAATTGGCTACATTGCAAGTGTTTGGTTGTAGTTTTTGAAAATTTTCAGTTATTGAATTTTGTTTTGGATAAAAAAAATTGGTGTAAACGGTATAGATTTTCATAAAGAATTTAGTGCAGATGTAAATAATTTATTATACGAAAAATTGTTTCAGGTCTCATAAATTGTTTTTGAATGTTGGGAATATAAGAAGTTGTAATACATTTGGTTATAAAATTATCGTAACTGCATCACAGTGCTATATAATATCATTAGCTTGCAATGATGCTCTTCCTGGAGGCTTATTCTGTATTGTGATGTGAAAGTCAATGTGATGCCAAAGATTCTATAAGACTTTCGTATACGCATTCGAATTTTATTTCAAATCGGGGCAGCACTGGTCAAAAAATAACACATAAACTTCAAAATTAAAGTTAATTTTTTGTGGTTCTGATTATAAAATATCAGCCATGTTCTGAAAATCACATTTTTCAAATCACTAGTGATTTTAAAAGTAATAATGGTCTTGCAGACATTTATTCGCTCTTTTTTTTAATTTTTCTATTGTATAAATATCATTCCTGAAAGAAATTTATCGTATATGATATTAAAAACGTATACAGGACCATTATTACTTTTACGTACCTTTTCACAATGTATAGTTAAAAGATAACAGGGACTTTAACTGCAAGTTTTGTATGAAAAACTGTCAGTTAAACTTCACGTTAACTCTTAACCATACATTGTGAAAAGGGACGTTAAAAACTCTACGGATTTCAAAAATGGGATTTTCAAAACATGCCTGTATATCTACTTTAATTTACAAAATAGTTGCGTAATTTGGCAAAATGTGATTCTTGGGAATTGCAAATTTAATGTTAAACTGCCAACAGAGTAAGAACTGCCACAATATATTTCTATTACTATCGAAAAGAGCGTGCATTTGTTTCAGTCATTGCTTCCGTAACTAAGTTTTGTAACGACACTTCGTCCAAATGTTCTATCACAACCTTAAAATCAGTCCAAACCTATTAAATAAAATTAAAGTTGAAATTAAATATTTTTGAAGTGCTTTATAAATTTCTTACCTTTTTCCATCCAGCATCTTCGGTCAATGTCTAATTTTTCTTCATTCTTGGACTAAAACTGGAAACAAACGTTGGAATTTTTTTAAAACCAATTTTGTAAATTTAAATGTATCAATTTGATTATAATTTGGGATTAAAGACCTCAAATTGTTAATGCTAATTGTTTTTTTTTTTTTTTGTTTTTGATGTTTCTTCAGTGATTTATTTGAATAATGCCATA
Organism: Tachina lurida; assembly: GCA_944452675.1. NCBI lineage: Eukaryota > Metazoa > Arthropoda > Insecta > Diptera > Tachinidae > Tachina > Tachina lurida. The sequence continues at coordinate 95,873,311 of OX101754.1, read as the reverse complement.
TTCGATTTACCGATTTACTTTCGATCATGTATGTTGTTTACTCGATTTAAAAGCGAGTAAAACTATGTGAATTCGAGTTAGAGAACACCAAATTTTTTTTTTTTTTTTGTTTTGAAAACGAGTAATTTGCTCGGATTCGGTTTACAGAACAGGGCCGATAATTTTTCACTTACACTTTTGTGCTTTGCCAGTGATATTTTGCATTCGAATAGATTTTGCGATTTTTATATTACAGAACACTGATTTTTTTGCATTTTAAATTCGAATAAAAAAGTACTTTGCGAACATCGTAACACAGAATAGCAATTGTTCCCATTTATGTATTTTCGCGTCGCATTGACTTTCGCATCGCAATACAGAAAAAGCCTACTGCAGTGTTAGCATTTTCGATCATCCTACGTCTTTAGTGTAGTGCCATCATTTCAATTTACATATAAACGTGATACGTAGGTTATGTTAGGTTGACAGATTGCTGAGAAGAGAAAGTAGGTTTCCAGCTTGCTTGGGTCCATAGTATGAAGCATTAACGAACAGACCCGAAGTAGTTTGCAACTATTTGATTTCTTTCTCGAGCCAAATGTTTCAATTCCCTTTTCTTTGCCAAGAAAGTGCCAAAACCATCTGTATCGAGTTTCACACAAAAAACACACCATTAGAGAAACTAATTAACCATTAATTAATACCAAACTCTTCCGGCAATATATAATAATTTTTTAACATAATGTAGAATAATATGTAGAAGGTTAGGTTAGGTTAGGTTTATTTGTATGGTCAATACCTTGCATAAACCGGGATTGTCCTTAGCGATACCAGCAGATAACAGGACCCCCATAAGTATGACAGCCCAAGTCGTGAGGCCCATTACGAATGACTCCCACAAAGATTTAACAAAACTTAGCAGTCTATACAGTTCCACTAGCGATACAAGTTCAAGGTTTTTGCTTCTGCTATAAAATTTCCAAACTCTTAAGACAGGGCGGTCTGAACTTTCCATGACAATATTTACTCCCTCAATAACGAAATCTTGCTTATGTTGGAACCATACGAAAGCCTTTGTACCCGAGTGCGCTACGCAAAGAAGAATATTGAGGGCAATTATTAACAAAATTCCGTGAGAAATTTTTCCCAGGGAATAATTCCAAATAATGACAACTAATAGGGAAAACAAAAAATTCTAACTGGAAAAGGGAGAAATTTCTCGCGGAATTTGATTCATAATTGCCCTGATTGTGTTTATCAGCCTATGTATGTGTGTGTCTCCATTTCCGATTCTTACATCAATCGATTTGTCTTAATCCTGAGAATGCCATTAAAGATATAGCAGTAGGTCAAAGCTCAATATGGCGGCCAACAAGCGCCATTTTGTAAATACGAAAAAAAAATAAAAAGTTGGCGAACTATATCAAAATGGGTATCATTCGACAGGTATTTTAAAATCATATTTACCTTTCTCTTATGATTTTTCATTTCTAATGACCATTCAGTATATTTAATGGATCAAAGTTAGTGGCAGTCGAGTTTTTTTTTTAATTACTACTTGTTAAGTAGAGACATTATAATAGAGAATCATTTGAAAAAATATCAACTTTAATTTGTATACATACGCCCTTAACATTGTGCAATATGAAAAATTCTACCATTCTCAAAAAAGAATAAAATAAACACAAAAATCAATTCGAATTTTGTAAAATTTTTATTTTAGTTATTTTTCAAAAATATTTTCTTGACATGAAATTATTTATTTCTATTTTTTTCGCATTACAGTTTCATATAAATGTGTTTCTGCTTACTGCTTTTAATACCAAATCAATTACGGATAGTAAAAAAAAATAAAAAGGCCAAATTATGACAAAATTAAAAAAAAGAAACAATAAATTAGAAAGATATTTGGGAAATTTCATTAAAACATAATAATTAGTTAATTGTTTTAAATTTAAAATGGTTTAATAAGAAATTTTAAAAAAAGTGTAATGATTTCATTAACGTTTCTCAAACTTTTAAAAACATTCATACACAATATTTTGCCTCAGCCATAGACATTCAGTCCACTCTTATAAATTTTATACTCGTATCGTAGACTAAACTTAAAAAAGATATTATATATTTTCAAAAAATAGCTGAGAGGGTTTTAGTTTTGTTTTTAAATTATGAATTTTTTTTTTATTACTTGTATTAATACATATTACAGATAGTATTTGTTAATGTCTATAAATCTTTTAAGTTGTGTTCCTCTTAGACCAATTTGTGGTGTGTTTTTTTTTTTTAATTAAAAATTTAACTTTTTTTCTTTTAAATATTGGAACACAACGCGCTTGCTATTTTATGTATGCATTATGTATAAAAGAATAAAAGTATGTTTTTGGATTTTTTTACATTTTGTTTTGAATTTTTAAGTTTAATTTAAAAATTAAATTGTTTGGACATACATACATATGAAGCATATAGTACATGTAGTAAGTTTTTGGGTTTTTATTTTTTCTTTTACCATAGTGTTAGAAATTATATATTATGTAGCATTAAAATAGTTTTAAAAATGCTTAATTTTATCGAGCCATAACCGCCAAAGAAAAAATGTATAACCGCCACATTTGTTTGAACTCGTTATTTTTTGACGAAAATCGATTGTTTACAATCGCAGATAATCGATTTTGGTCAAAATATTAAGCTCGAAAATTATGTCGCTTAAGTTTTATTTTGGCGGTTATGGCATGTTATGTAGAAACGCAGTGAAGGATTTTTTATGAGAGTTAAAAGGATTTAGTTAAACCTAAGTCTATTAAAAAAGTTTAACGGCCAGTTAAGACTCATTTTTTTTTGTGAGTTAAATAAATCCTAACTGGCCGTTAAACTCGTTTTATTAGCAAATATTGATAGTATTTGAAGAAGCAGGCTATTTTAGGAGAATTATGTACATTTGTAAAACTATGGGAAAGTGAATTGGAAAATGTAGGAAATGAAGGACTTTTGATGTTGCAAGTGTAAAAAGACGTTGTTGTTTTATAGCTATATTTATAAATAACTATATTGAGGTTGTAATAATTTATGAAAAATATACACGCATCACATCGGAAAAGGGTTTTCGACACAGTGGACACTTGGTAACGGACGAGGCGCACTTGGCACAGGCCACGACGTGACCACAGGGTAAAAACGCTGTATTGTATTCGCTGGCATAACAAATTTTGCACAATTTCTCCTCGGGTATAGCAGAGCAAGACTTGGAATTTGGCTCGTTTAAGTTGCCGCTGGTGGCAACTAAAATTTGTTGTTGAGTGGAAGAGCATGCTTGAAGTAATCCACCTTCCTTTGGGCCAGAAACGATGCCTACTGCTGGAACAGTGGGCGCCGACACACTGGCGGAGGCAGCAGCCACATTTTGTGACTCCCCCTCTTCATTAGTGGTATTGGACGAGGACTTTTTAAATCTATTTATAACTGTTTCAATGTAACCATCACCTTTAATTAATTTTACATAGCGGCATTTGTTCATCCATAGAGCATGTTGCTCCCAAGGTTCATCATTCTCATCCCAATCTTTGAGTCCTCCGCCGCAGCTGAAGCACTTCACACGATCACCCACCCCAGTATAAAAGAAACCGGCTTCAGCTAGTTGAGCAGGTTTCTGTTTCATGTGCCTGGGCCATTCGGCGAATGTACGCAGACGTGCCGTCTCAATGGCATACTCGGGATAGTCAGGATAAAATGTAGCTGAATTTTGGCTGCTGCCACTACTACTACTGCTGCTGGCTGTGGCCGGTGAAGCAGGCGGTATGTCTGTGGCAGGTATGGTGCCTTCGGGAAATGCATTACGTCTTATTTCAATGTGTTCATTGAGACCACAGATATCATAACTAGGTGGCGGTAATAAACGTTCCAAGGCTTCACAGTTAATCGGGACATTGTTGGTAGTGCGTCGCCTTAATAGAGGGCAATTTGGCGACCACCGCAGATGTTCAGGTACAGGTTGGTCCTCACGCTCCCAGCGACCAATTTCAACTTCACAAAAATAACATTTCGTTTTATCACTCTCGCCCATGTAAAACATGCCCGACATAGCCAATTGTTTCTTATCCAACCAATCCAATGGCCAGCTGTCAAATGTCTTTAGACGTTCATCTTCTCTATGGAATATATCGTTCATGGCATAACGTGGCTTAAATCCAATTTGCAATAGATCATTATATGTATTATTATCGATTTCGTCCAAGCCTACCGTCGGAACGGTTAGTATTGGAGCACGAGGTTTAAAGTCGACTCTGGTCTTAAAAAAACCATTTGGATTAGCGGAAAAATATAAAGCACCTGGTATCGGCCTTAGTTGATCGGCAAGTAAATCTCCAGACATTTTGTTTTGATATTATCTTGAAAATTGTTTACACGAAACGTTTTTACAACTGGTATATATTTGAACTGCAAAAGATAATAGAAAAATAAAGAATATTTATAAGTAAAGGATAAACAAAGGATAGATAAGATAGTATGTACTATCAGAATAATGAGGATAATAACCCTAGAAACTGATGTAGTAGTACATTGTATGTGTATGCAACAAATTATTGTGGGCAATTTAGATTTTTACAAATATTTAACAAAGAATTCTTTTTTTTTTGTCTTTATCAGTAAAATAAGTATATTGTCGTTATACATCAATGAAATTAAAAGTAACTTAAGCAGGAGATAAAAATTTAATTGAAATTTTTCATGTGTGTATATTGATTTCAGTATCTATGTAATAACTTGCGGAAATTCTTTGTATTTTTCTCAAGCGCATGATTTCTTTTCCTTTCTCCATTTTAGTACTTTGGACATAAGCTATTACAATATAGTATGATAGTTGACTTGTTTAATTGTAAATAAAAAAATATGCATTATCTTTTTTCCAAGAAATTCATATGAGTAGAATACAATTATGTAAGTAAACTGGTGATAAGGTTTCTTTCTACTTAACCTCAAAAAGAGCCTACTTAAAATAAACACAGTACATTATATTCTAATGGATAATTTAAAACCAACAAAATGAAAGGTCATAACTAGGAAAATCGTAAATTTAAATAACACATTTGATTTTGAGTGACGTTTGGGTAACTTTAAAATTGATTATTATAAGTTTTTAAGTGCATATGCACATACAAAAGTCATACTTGTTGTTGTTTAAGTTTGTCCTAAGAGCATGTTTGTCTTAATTTTTTTTTTTTTTTTGCAAATTCGACATTTTGTTAATTAAATGTTAAAAATATATTTTATACAAAAGGGAAAAAAGTTTAATTAATTCCTTGAATTAATTTACACTTTTATTTATATAGTATCAAGCTTAACAAACTGAATTTAAATTGAAATATTTTAAAATTTCGTCCAATATTGGGTGTCGTAATTTTGCAGGTTTTATCAGTGACATTACAGGTATTTTCGTTTAAAAATGTATGGTAAGTTGTAATAATTTAATACATAAAAATAATGAACATACGTATTTTTCAATTAAAACAGAGAACTTTGAAATTATGTTAAACAAAATTCTACAGTTTTTGTTGGCAAAATAATTTAAAAATCAAGATTTCACAAAATTTATATCAAAGGATTTTTTCTCTTCTTAAAATTTTGGAAATTTAGTTCAAATATTAAATATGTATGTATGTACCCAGCAAAAAATAAAAGGAGTACTTCCTTACGAACCACTTTTAAAGTTATTTTTAACCACATATCAAATGGAGTAGTGATTTAATACTTTGTTTTCAGCAAATTCATTACTATTTTGGCTCAAGCTTTTCAAATCAAAAACTTGTTATTATTAAAAATTAAAATGGAATAAAATAACAAAAAATTAAATTATTAAGCCTTTTTTCTTTTCAAACCATATACAAGTGATTTTATTCAATGAATAAATTTATTCAATGAATAAAAAGCAATTTTTAACTACTTTTGTGAAGTGAATTATTTTCACAACCAAATTTCAGATTTTTATTGAGTTAAAAAAATGCCAAAAGCATACCACTTCCTTCCAATGACACGACAATGTAAAATTCATTGAAGTAGTTTGATTCCTTAGATGTGGTACTTTTTCCACTTCTTTTTCCTCATATTATTAAAGAAAATATATAGTTTTTAATCAAAATTATTAAGCTCAAAAATGCCGTGATATAAATTTTACAAGATTTTTAGGCTGAATTGGCGAATTGTAGCCTAATTGAGCCAAAAACAATTTCCTTTTTTCAACTTGTGCCTTTTTTATTTTCGAAAAATCGATTGACTATTTTAGTTTGCGATCAAAACTTACGTATTTTATTTTTTTAACCTAAATATCATTCACGAGACGACTTTCAACAAAATATTTTAAATTTCTATGAAACTGTTCGTTTTTATCTATATCAATATATAAGATATATGTACATAAATATATTTGATTAGAACGTATGATAAGGGTGTTATATGTACTTATATTCTTGAAACACTATACGAACAGAATTATGTACATACATACCTATGTACATATTTACTTATACCATTTTAGAATTATCAGCCCCTCTATCCAAAGAATTCAAATTAAGTACATATTTTGGAAAATTTTAATATCCGCAATTTCTTTCAAATACGTTTTAACATTTTAAGTACAAAAATATTACGTGCACTTTTAGCTTTGAACTTAATTTATGCATACAGCAATTGTATTATTTTACGTTTTTATCTCGAAATTTTCGTCTATTTTAGTGATAAAGCTTTCAAAGTCTCCTTTTTATGTACTATAATAAGAGAAAGAGAGAAATGGCAGATGTTTTTCATGTTGCTGATGGAAAAAAGTGGTGGAGTAGTGCTCGTATACAGGCGCACTGCGTAAAGAGAAAACTCTTTATAAATTTATAAAATACATATTGATTTTTATTTTTAGGCAGACTTCGTATTAAGTTTTTTTAAATTTTCTTACACGTTTTAATTTTTTTTTTTTTGTACTACGTTTGCCAAAAATATACTTAATAAAAATTTAAACACCTTTTGTTTTCAATTCAACACTTTGTTATTACTTCATCGTTACAGCCGATATACAGTGAACAAAGAAAAAACTTGTACAGCAAACGCTCCGCTCTTCTAATCAAAATATCTCTGTTGCTTTGTAAGATTTTAAGATAAAACCAAAAGCAGTTTCAAGACAAATTAGTAAGCTTTCTATAGAAATCTTTAATTTTATTAAGAAATTTATTTTAATACTAAAAAAATAACTTAACATAAAATAACACTATTTTCAAGAGCCAAAAAAAAACTTGTACACTAACTCTTCTTTCAGGAAGGAGCTATGAAATAAGGAATACACTAAAAATTAGTACTAAATGTGGCCACGTCTAGCATCTAATAGATTATTTTCATAGAATGAACTGGGTTTTTGGCAATTTTGGGAGCTATATGGTCCAATATGCCCTGGAGAGCACTTTTGAGTTAATTTTTACACATAATCTACAGCTCGCGTAATTTTTTGTTCACATACGCCCACAGAATTTCATTTGTACTAAGGCCAAGGATCTAGAAAGGATGTGCCTGCAATTTTTTTTCCATTGAATGGAAGCCATTCTCTTATTATTGAAGACGAATGTTTCGGGTATTTAACTCTAACTAATCACTAGTCTCCACTTACATTTAATTTGGCAGCTAACTGTGCTAAATTATCTCTTAGTATTTTTAAATAATTCATTTTATTTATTGTACGATCTATAAAAAGCGGATTTCATACACCACTCGATCCCATTGGGCCCCATACCATCATATTACACCCCCCTTGCTTCACCGTGTTATTCAGGTTTTTATCACTAATGCTGGAATTCCTCTTCGCCACAAAAATCTACAACGATAACATCCAAATATATTAAATTTGGATTCAGCAGTGTCCCAAAAGTCATCATAGTGATTAATATAATCTTTCTTTGCGTGGCAAAGAAAAGCTCCAGCCTTAACGATAATAACCTGAATAACACGGTGAAGCATGGGGGGTGTAATATGATGGTATGGGGCTCAATGGGATCGAGTGGTGTATGAAATCCGGTTTTTATGGAACGTACAATAAATAAAATGAATTATTTAAAAATAATAAGAGATAATTTAGCACAGTTAGCTGCCAAATTAAATGTAAGTGGAGACTATTGATTAGTTAGAGTTAAATACCCGAAACTTTCGTCTTCAATAATAAGAGAATGGCTTCCATTCAATGGAAAAAAATTGCAGGCACATCCTCCCTAGATCCTTGGCCTTAGTACAAATGAAATTCTGTGGGCGTATGTGAACAAAAAATTACGCGAGCTGTAGATTATGTGTAAAAATTAACTCAAAAGTGCTCTCCAGGGCATATTGGACCATATAGCTCCCAAAATTGCCAAAAACCCAGTTCATTCTATGAAAATAATCTATTAGATGCTAGACGTGGCCACATTTAGTACTAATTTTTAGTGTATTCCTTATTTCATAGCTCCTTCCTGAAAGAAGAGTTAGTGTACAAGTTTTTTTTTGGCTCTTGAAAATAGTGTTATTTTATGTTAAGTTATTTTTTTAGTATTAAAATAAATTTCTTAATAAAATTAAAGATTTCTATAGAAAGCTTATTAATTTGTCTTGAAACTGCTTTTGGTTTTATCTTAAAATCATACAAAGCAACAGAGATATTTTGATTAGAAGAGCGGAGCGTTTGCTGTACAAGTTTTTTCTTTGTTCACTGTACATACACATGTACATATTTTAGCCCAAATAATTACATATTAACAATTTGATTTAGCCTTGCGTCAGACCTTCACATATTGTTTTTTATTTATAAATATTTTATACTTTTTTTACCTTTTTTGATTTATTTAATAAATAGGTATGTATGTAGTTATTTATAACGCTAACATTTTACTTTAAAAGCTTTCTTTTTATTTTAAGAAATTTTTACAATCAATATATTAATCCGGCTTGATTATTGTTGCGTTTTGTATGACTTGTTCCGAGAAATTCTATTTAACGAATGAAGTTCTGTGGAAAAATAGCATATATTTAAGGGATATTCGTATACAGAAGAGAGGGAAAAATTTTAAATAATACAAACAAGAACAGATAGCGAGAAATGGAAGAGAGAGAGAGAGAGAGAGAGAGAGTACATGACCAAGTATCTAGTTTATTCTAGGAGCGTTTTTTTTTCATTTCATCCCCTAATAAATAAAACATTCTACAACATTCAGCCACTAGAGTTGCCAGATGAAATTTAATAGTTTAACTTTGTAAATTATGTGGGATTTGAGTAAACAAGTTATATCTACAATTACTTCTATAAGTTTATTTTTGTTAAAACTTATAGTGCAAAAATATGACAGTCTGTGTAAGTAGTGATTTCCGTTTAAGTTTTTAACACTAAATCGCTGATATTTCGAGATTGGAAATTAATATGAAAGAAACGTATCGCCCTTTCAAATTTCGAACTTCAAAAATATTTTAAATAAAATATTCGATTTTACTTAAAATACGCCATAAATTAATAAATTAAGTGAGGTTTAATTAGAAGATTTGTATGCTTAATTTTTTTGTTAAAATATGTACATATTATATACATATACATATGTACATATATACATACATATGTGTATTATGTACATACATACTTGAATTCAAATAGTTGCACAAGCCGAATAGCATAATATGCGAATGAATGCTAATAGAGCAATTGACATCAATTCCAATTTTAAATGTCTTCATAAAAACATTTTTCTTATCAATTATAGAGCATTTACACTATCTCGAAATCTAGTACTTTCGATATTTCTAGCTAGATCAAGCTGCTTTTTTTTCAGATTTCCCATACAAAACGAAATCTAATTTTTCAGTAGATTTGTAGGAAATCTAACAAAAATCTAATGTTTTTATTTATTCTTTACTACTCTGTACAACAAAAGTTTAGTGAATTATCTACGGTCGGCTTATGCAGTTGTTTGGTTGTAGTTTTGGAAACAAATCAGTTGATAGGGTTTGTTTTGGATAAAAAAAATATTAATAAATGTCAAAAAAAAGTTGGTGTAAACGGTATAGATTTTCATTAAGATTTTAATCAAAATATGCTAGATTTTGTGCTGATGTAAATGCCCTATTAGATACTTTTTATTAAATTATTAAAATTATTTTTTTTATGTTTTCCCTGTATTAAGACTTTTTCTGCAAAATTTATTGCTTCAAATTTCTTAAAATCCCGGTTCACACACGGCAACTTTTTAGGGCGAGAGAGGAGAATATAATGGCTTCATCTTCATTATCTTCCCCCTCACTATTCCATAAGCTCAAAAGTTGCTCAGCTAAAATTGCCGTGTTTGAACCCAGTAAAAATACAGTGGCACGGGTAATTTTGTTCGTTATAGATCAAACTCGTTGTAACCGAAGAGAATATTTTCTACAGTTTAAAGAAAGCAAGAACATACTATGTATGTTATCTTAAGACAAATACAAATATTTTGAAAATATCTTTCGCTAAATTTTAGAATGCTATTAAAAAAAATTACCAGTTGCCTCTGTAATTTAAAAGCATACATGTAAAAATAAGATAAATAAAAGTAATGAGATCAAAATAAGGACAAAATTCTTGTTTGGTACAATACCTATCACTTCAATTTCCTCTAAATTTTCTTTTGTGACTATCAGAATGTCATGTGTTGTGAACAAAAAATATTGCCAACTAAGCAAGTTGCATACAGCCGCCTCTTTGGTCAAAAATCGTCGTGTAAATTACGCACTGCCGAGCTTTAGATATACATACATATTTTTTGAGCTAAGGGAACTTATTATTTTTTATTTAATTTTTCACTTCAGTTTCGGTTTTATTGTTAATAACTTAAGAGTTCGTTATAAGCGAAAATTGGCTACAATAGTTCACTATAAGCGTACTAATATGTATATAGTAGGTATGCATGAAATATTAATGCAAAACTGCTAGACCAGATAAGTTGTTCGTTATACACGATAATTCGTTATAACCAGTGTTTGTTATAACCCGAACTCTACTGTAATGTATTTTTTCTATTTTTCTTATAACTCTTCATATTCAGATTTGACAATTTCTCATTTCTATTTTGTGCAAACGACCGTGTCTTATATTATACATATGATTGGGTGATCTGATAGTCAGTCTAGTGCAGATCTGGTTACCGAGAGAAACACGAGAGAAATGTATGAGCGTATGTGTATTCATTTGTATAAGAAGCCGATTGATGTTCGGTATTCTGGTGATAATTTGGGCAGCTCGGGTCTAGTGTGTAGTGTGCTAGGCTATTAGTGCCGTGTTGTGAGTTCAATTCCCGGTCTGTTTCACTACAACGCTTAAAGGTCTTTGTTACCATGCTTCTCAAAATAAGTCCCTGTAGGTATAATTTGTAATTGTATTTGTAACATTTAATAACCCTGCAGTAGATCGAACTAGTGTCCAGCTGGTATTTTACTAGTACAGAAGCCACCACCACTAGTTCCCAACCGTAAACTTTCCTATAACATGTTAATGCTCAAATTAGCATTGAGTGTGTTTAGAAAATTACTAGTGCCATTGGTACTAGTTAGGACTAGTTAATTACCAGTTCTTTTGCAAAGATAAATTCTATAAAATTTGTGGTTTTATTCCTTTCACTGGGTAAGACCACTGCTAGTTAAAATTCGCAATTATTTATCAAAATTCAAAAATACAAAAGGTTAATTGTAATCATTTGATTATAATTATTTATAGCTGAACCTAAAACTTTAATAATTTTCGTACAGTGCAAGTGCTCTGTTAGACAGTCAAAATTTATTTTGCAATGTGGTGCCTTGGAACTACTTCATATACTAGTACTCATCAGAACTAGTAATTTTATACAACAACTTTAACCCTTTTCGCACTAGTTCTTGCTGTTCTAGTAATTATACTAGTAGCTTTTAGACAATTGACACCTATTATCCTGCAGGGAAGTAAAACAAAATTATTATATCATAATGTATTGTATATGTACATATGTACATATGTATTTAGTATACATATATGCATGTATGTACATACATACATACTTGTATCGTTTTACATTCTCATAGGAAACCAGAAAGTTGGTACGGAAATATTATTTCGGTTAATTTATTTGAAGTTACATGTTTAATAGCACATACATACATACATATGTACATATGTAAATGTTTATACTATGTATCTATGTATGTATTACCTATGTACGTATATTTTTCTAAACTATAAAAACGAAAAAATCGATGTACTTATGTACGTTCATTTAAATATGTATGTATGTATGTATGTACATACATATGTACATTATTTACATGATTTCTCGTACACATCTCAAAATATATTTAAAAAATGTTAAACTAATTTTTATGTAAAGTCGAGTTTACATCTGTCTGTCATGTGCCCAAAAAGGCGTAACCACTAATTACTAGTGAATAACTGTGTGATTCAGACACGTATTTATTAAGTTAAACAGTTTCATAAATACATAACTAATAGACAATTATATAGAATCCAACATGATTGGAAACTGTTTAAATCAATAAATACATGTCTGAATTGAAACAGTTTTTCATTAGTAATTAGTGGTTACGCTTTTTTGGGCACATGGCACGCAGATGTAAACCCGGCCTAAGAGTCTAAATTACATACTACGAATTATTAGGTAGTATGTATGTTTGTATTTACGTATGTTTGCAAGTATACATACATACATACATATCGTCACCTTAAATGCAAACGGACGTAACTACACTTTTATATTTTTTACAGTAGAAACAAAAAACGTTACAAAATCAATAATAATAAAGTATTTTGGAAAATGTTCTTCGAAATTTACTTGTAGCACGGATACTTATGTATATGTATTTGACCATTTATATCCTTTTCATATATATTTAAACTTTTATGTTAGTTACGTTCCTTGCAATAAGAAATAGATGCGCATTCCTAATTACGTCCGTTTGAATTTCTTTAATAAAGTCGTCATTTTTTATCGTAGAAGTCTAAATATTTGCGCGAAAATGTAGTTTGATAAAATGAACCATAATCAATCAAAAACACGATTTCGAATTTTTGTGTAGTTACGTCCGTTTGCATTTAAGGTGACGATGTGTACGTGTTTAATAGTATGTATGTATATATTTATGTAAAAGTCATTAAAAGTTAAAACATTAAGATAAACAAACACATTTATCAAAAAGTAACTATTGTATTAGATAAGATAGAGAATTTTAACAACAACAAAAAATCATATTTTAATTAACGAAGTTGTTTTGGTTTTAATACTTATTTTCAAATCAAAATTATTCACAGAGCGCTATAAATTTTTGAAAGCTGAAATGGGATCACCGAATTGTTAGGTATTTTACACCTTAAACAGCACAATATGTTTATGTGTCTGCCAAATTATCTTTCAAGAATATATAAAAAATTTTTTTAAATGTCACACCTGTCTGTTGACGTACAAAACTTTTTTGAAATAATGCATCATCCTAAATAAATGATTAAAACCCATAAAATAGTCATACATATTTCGCTTGGTTAGCACTGCGGCACACTCTTCAAACGGATGTTTCGGTACTAACATAAGGGTTAAAAACATCATAAATAAAATTTGTTGAAAAACCACATTCCAAGATCTGGCAACTTTTTCTCAGCACAGCCAAACAAACAAACATCTGCCATTGAAAAAATACATGATGGGAGCTAAAAAAAATACATGATGAGAGCTAAAACATATTACCAGAGAGTATAGCGAGTGCTGAAAAAAAATTATTATCAATGTATAATAAATACACATTTAATTTTGAAGCACTTAAAATATTAACAATAAACCACTACTGTAGTATGTAGTAGGAAAATATATACATATTTTACATACATATATACATAAATAATAATAAAGTACGTGAGACACATGAAGTTCGCAAAAATTCTAATTTCGAAAGGGAGTGAGAGGCAAAGAGCGAAAAATTAATTTTTCATAGCTTTGTGTATCACTTGAGACCAGGGATGATTTTTCAATAAAATTTAAGTTTTCTTTATAAAAAAAATACATACTGAACTAAAAATTTCAAGCCCAAAATATGAAAAAATAAATTTAACAATTGCAAAAGTTTTTTAATGGAAATTTTAATTTCAGACCAACAAAAAATTTAAATAAGCTTTTTACAAGCACCTCACTTCACCAACCCTCCTCAAACACTCACAAATGCACTCAAAAACACAACAAATATTTAGTCATCTCATCAAAATTCAAAAATTGTTTTTATGGTCCACAAACTGTATGCAATCACAATATATGTATATGTATGTATGTATGTATGTATGTACATATGTATGTATGTAGATATGTATGACGAAATGAATTAATCACATTCAATTATAAAATAAAATAAATTTTAACAATATGTACATTTAAACTTATTCTTTATTCAAGGAATGTGAACTTTGTTTACAAAAGTGAAATGTGATTAAGTATCATTTATTGAATGATCTACTTTGTTTTGTTTTCAAATAAAAATTTGTTAAATTCTTTATAACACCGACAGACAGACACACATACATACATATATACATATGTATGTATATGTATTCAAAACTTAGGTACATATAATTTAGGTCTTCAGCTTTAAGTTAAATAATTTGGGTTTTCTCATCTTTGTATCTATTCCCAGAAAAAAATAAAAGGAGTACTTCCTTACGAACCACTTTTAAATTACTTCGAAAGTATCTAATACATATTTTTAGATGGTAAAGAAGTTATTTTTAAGCACATATCAAATGGAATTTTAAGTCACTGCTTTGATTTCGACAAATTCATTCCTTTTTTTTTGGCTCAAGCCAAATAGAATGTTTTTTTTATTACACTTAAGGCTTTTCAAATCAAAAAATTGTTATTATTATTATTACTAATAACAGAGGAAAAACAAAAATTTTTAAAAACCTCCGAATATATGTATGTATATAGAAAAGATGTGATATCTTCTAAACGGCTGGACCAATTTTCTTCAAACATAGTTAAGAACCTTCTCGATCAAGTCACCTTTTAGACTGAAAAAACTAAATCAAAATCGGTCCAGCCGTTTGGGGTGTACGTGGACAGGGACAGACACACAGATACACAGATGCAAAGATACACAGACACACACTACAAACTTATAACACCCCTTTTTTTGATCGGGGGTTAATATAATAACAAATAATTAAATTATTTCACCTTTTCTCTTTGCAAACTACATAAAAGTGATTTTAATCACTGAATAAAAATCACTTTTTAACTACTTTTGTGAGGTGAATTATTTTCACACCCAAATTTCAGATTTTTATAGCACCAAAAACATGATTTTTATTGAGTTAAAAAAATGTCAAAAGCAAACCAATTCCTTCCAAAGACACGTCAATGTTGAATTCACTGGTTTTTTACCTAAATTTGAAGTGGTTTGATTCAGTAGATGTGGTGTTTTTTCTACTTCTTTTCCCCCACTTTTTTTGCTCGGTTGCTTTCCAAAAGTTTTAAATATTTAACTTAGCCAATGTCCTGAATTTTGCATACTCCAAAACTTTTAGCCTACATAACACAAAAATATTTTTTTCTATTGTAAATTTACAAAATATTGATTTTTATATATGTATGTAAGTCCTCGTTCAATTACAAAAGGTTTTCTGCTCAAATTTAAATTTTATAATTAGAAAGAAAAAATCGAGGCCTACAAACGATTACATAATCACCCTTATTCCTTATTATACTAGGGATGGGCAAAAAATATCGATATATCGAAATATCGATATTTGAGAAAATAAATATCGATATATGTATAGATATCGCCGATATTTCAAAAACCTATATATCGATACATCGATTCTTATTTACGAGTATCGGGTTTCGATACTTTTAAGAGCTATAGCCGTTTTTTAACTGTGACCCAAGTGAGGCAGGTGACTTTTTGGATTTTGTGGGTAAAAGCCTAAAGGCAGAATTTGTTTTTACTTTCTGTTCTGTTACGAATCAGCTGACTCTTTTTGGTTTATAAAAATCATATATAAGCCATTAGTTTTTCTCTCCTTAATTCTGATCTGTTGCGTACACATTCCTCGATGCATGTCGTTATTCACTTTATGAATGCGATGGTAGAACTATAGCTAAAACTTTACAACAATTACGCCCGGGAACTGAAATTGTATTATTTTTTTGGCATATGCTTATAACCGTTAAAAACCGAAAAGTTGTTCCCACTTTCCCGGGAAACGAAAAAGTCCGGGAAAAGAAAAACTCTAATATCAATGGACGTTGCAAAACTCATCACTTTAGTGGAAAACTGTGATAATTCTGGTCCGAAACAACTGATAATTTATTACAGAAAAAGTTACTATTAAAATTTAGAAATAGAACGGCACAGCACAGAGCAGCAAAAAAAGTAAAGACTAATGAAGTCTTAAGGAGCTACAGTAGCTTACGTATAACTTAACATAAATAGTTCTTTTGTATTAAATTTCTTAAAGTGAGTATTTGTGCATTCGAAATTAATGCAGCAAAATATATCGATATATCGAAATATCGATGTTTTCAAAAAATATATATCGATACTGTTCAAAAACATCGATACGATATATATCGATACATTTTCTTCATTTGCCCATCCCTATATTATACAATACCAAATACAAATACAATAAAAATTTAACAATTTTGTGCTATTGACAGTGTATTTATTTATGGTCCCTAAAGTCTAGAAAATAGCATCAGCCTGTCAATAGTAGTCAGTTGTTTTTGACAACGGATAGACAATACCCAATTTTTGGTACTGTATTGTATTAAACGTCGATGTTAACAACTGGAATAAGGATGATAATTTTCTTTATAGTTTCCTTGAAACAAAATCATAACGTATGCAAGAAAAGTTTTTGTGAGTAAAAATACATACCTACCCAGCAAAAAATTACACATTATCATCAGAACTACTTGCCATATAATGACTTACTTTTTTGATTATGTACGAGTTGCTAAATGAAGAGAATATTTTTTTTAGGTTAAATAGATTATGTGAAAAAGTTGCCAAATAAAAAAAGTAAGTACTTCTCAAGAATCGATTATTTTAGTCTCACGCCTTGTTAAAATGATTAAGTTGGTAATCCAGCAAGGAACAGCTTCCACCAAAAATACTTAATTCCAAAGTTGGTTTTAACTAAATAAAAATTATTTTCAATAACATTAGACTTTAATAAACAAAACTTTTAACAAAGTATATTTCTTTTATTTTAGCGTAAAACCAAAAGTTGACATCACTGCCGTACGTTGTTCTTTTTGTTTGTTGCGTTCCTTCTTGCGGTTGATGTTGTTTTTTTATCATTGTTGTTGCTGTTGTTTCTCTGTTATGGTTTGTTAAAATAATTATTATTTTCACAAACATTCCAAAGCTCGATTCAATGTAGTTTTTCAAGTTCTTGTTCCCATAATAAGAAATACAAAGAACAGCCAGCAAGTACAAAAAAAAACAATCAAACAAAAGACCACGATTTTTATCTAAAGCCCACTCACTTTGCACCAAACAACCAACCAACCAGCAACTAAAAATGTTCAAAGTCTAACAATTGTTATTTAAGCCAGCAGCAACAATAACATTAAAATATGTATTAAGAAGAGACATTTTAGAACACAGGGAAATAGAATTTGAGACAGGCTGTAAAATTTACGAAAAATGGTAGTAAGAATTTCCGGAAAGGAAAAGGGCACATGGACAAATTTTGTTTATTCTTCTATTTAAATCTATTAGAAGTTTCTTTTTTTGAAATAGGTATGCATTTATATAAAGTTTGAAGGCCTTATACAACGAGCAATGAGCCAGTACGATATTGGATCAACTAACAACTCTTTACTGGGTGTATACTCTGTAATTCGAAACGAAAGGAAATGCTTTCGAATTTTTATATTATTTGCATAGAAACTCGAAAACATATTCTTTCGTTTCGAATTGGAGAGTATACCCTCGGGGTATTCCGTCAAAAGACGTCACAAGGGAGACAACTAGTAGTCGTATTCTATCTGACTACAGGGGCTGTAGATTATTTACTGTAAACCCGATTGTCACAAACATAATTTTTTTCTAAATTATTTTTGAATTGACCTAGGGCTTCAATAAATTCCTTTTCTTTCTAAGCCATCATCCAGCCAGCCAGAAATCATTAGTACAAAGTTTTTTTTTATTAATAGCAAAAACAAGAGGACAAGAGCCAAGCCTTAAGCTTTATCTTATGAGAGAAATAAAAACAATTGTAAGTACATACATACATACAACACACAAAAACTGACTTGAGTACGTCTGTACGTTGGTTGACTGTCTGGCTAGTATTATGGTGCAGCAACATAAATGGTGGTGGTCTCTTTTGAAGTTTTTAATTTTTTATTCAATGCAGCCGCTGCAAATGTTTTTTTCTTCTTCTTTTATTTAACTTAACCAAGTTAGTTAAAGTCAAAAAGGAGATTGTATACATTTTCAACGTTCAGTAAAACCAAACCATACCCATATACAGGCATCTTTTAATGGTTTCATTTGGTTGCTATTGCTTTAATGCTGACTTTGCCGCTTTTAAACATTATGGCTTGAAGTTACATGGAAACCAAAGCAATCAACGTTTTTCTTCTTACATTTTTTATATACATTTTTCACTTATTTTTTGTGTGTTGTTGTTGTGCCTATATCTTATACATATTAAAAAAAAAAACTAAAACAGCAGCAACAATCTCACAGCATCATTGCATTGGGGTTTTTCTTGTGTTTTGCCATCGTCGAGTGTATGCAATTCACAATGAACAACAACAGCATCCATCGACTTTTATAAAAATCCAAAACTGTGAGAAAGTTTCAATGGAATGCTGTCAAACAAGACTCAATGTAATAACAAACAAATGGAGAATAAAAAAAAATAATAATAAAACGAAGAAAAACACACAGAACAACAACAGCAACAGCATTTCATATAAAAATGCATATATTGACAAACAACATAACCCATGCTAAGCTACTACAAACATACAACGTCCTACATATATACATTAAATACATACATACATACATACATACAGCATCGTAAGATGCCATATTTATAAATTTATATAAGGGGAAACATTTAACCCGACGTCTGCCTGAAATTTTGTTAGTAAGTACGGGACGTTGACAACTTTCTCATTTGCTGGAGATGTTGAGTTCCTCTAAGCATTGCATGCACCTCTGTGACACCGCTTTTCCACACGCAAAGTTTACTTTGCAAAATCTTAATTCAGCTGGGAGAAAGACAGAAAGAGACTGTGCTACTACCTCTGTCTTTCACACAGCTGAATTAAGACTTTGCAAAGTAAACTTTGCGTGTGGAAAAGGGATATGAGCGTTATGCAAGCCATACACCTTGCGACCGTTGGTACAACACGTTGGATTAACAAGTTGTGTGTTTTGCCCACAAACTTTACAACAACGTGTACAACATTAGAGCACAACCTCATTTCTTAATTTTTTTTTTTTGAGTTAACATGACATCGGGTCTTATGTCGCGTATTGTAATGGATAGTTTTTTTGGTGACAAAATAAGAAGAAGAACGTTAAAAAGGACAGAAAAAAATAACAAACTTTTGGAAATATTACACGTGGGTGTCAGACGAAGTATTCAATGACCTTTTGTCAAAAGTTCCGATGCATATACAAAAGCAATTATTCCGCGCAAACTCTTATACAATTATATAAAATCACTTATTTCTGTTGAATTCTCCATTCTATACGCAAATTTGAATTCGTGCGCGATGTTTTTCATATGACCACAACGAAAATAAGAACAAAATGAAATGAAGTTGTACAACAAACTCCTAAATTTTACAACCTGTCTATACAACTTGAAAAAACTCAAATCTTTTTAATCTTTCGTACAACCGAAACACAACTTCATACGACGACCCCACACACTTTACAATCTTATACACAACTTACTCATGTTGTACCAACAGTCGCAAGGTCTGTGGCTTGCTTTAGACGTTATAAAAGATAAAAGTTAAATGAAACCTATTCCCCACGAAAAAGCAGGTCTGTAAGAGCCACCTCACCATCAATGTAAAATTTTTTTTCGGCTCCACGCTGATTTAAGCGAGTTTAAATTTCCTTGTATGTAACTTTCTAGATATGGGCGTGTTGCAGGATGAAATAGTTTTAAAATTATGTACATACATATGTACATATCTATATCAGAAGTCGTCCTATCTATCATTTTATGTGTTTAACAAATAAAGACAATAGTTAGTTCATAGTGAGATTTTATTATGCTAATAAAATCGTTCTTTATTGTTGGAGAATTTGAAATTACCACTGACAAAGATACGAGTATCAATAAAAAATTATATTTGGTTATTTTTTTTTTTTATTAATTTTCTCTAAAGATATGTACATATGTATGTATGTATATATGTACATATGTTAATTATCCTGAAACAATATAAAATAATTTTTTTTTAATTTATTTTTATAAAATAGGATTTCAAGCGTTATCACCCTTTTTTATTGAAACATTTATATCCAGCATTAAAACTTTTTAATGAACGGTGTTGTGGTTTAAAAAAAACAGATTTAACTCCTTAACCGCCTTTTGCCTATAATGATTCCATTTTTCGAAAACGTCTAAATTTCGCTCTAAGCATTCCAATCGCGATAAGGCTGAATATATTATTGATGCTACAGGGGTATAGCTCTGTAATTCCAAACGAAATTTACATGTTATTAACATATAAATTCGAAAGCATTTTCTTTCGTTTCGAATTACACAGTAAACCCCAGACATCAATTTATCAATAGTTTGTTTTGTCAAGTCTCTAAATTTTCTTATAGAGTATAATTCGTAAAAGCTTCTAAGTAGAAAAAGTAGCACAGTAACTTTTGCATACATAATTCGGAAAGGAACAGCATTTATGTATTTACGATTGCAAAAGCCTACGCCCGCTATAAATTTATGACAAAGCCTTATTAATATGCTTCAAAGTTATTTATCGGTTAGAAAAAAATTTTGCTCAATCAGCTTAAAAGCCAAAATATGGCAATGTATTTGGGAAAAAAACCAACCAAGCGGCAACTATTTAGTCTGTCAGCGAACAACTTAAAACATTAAGTGCAACAACATAAAAAATACAATTGTTTCTCAACGATATAGTAAAAAGTACGAGTAGTAAAATGCTAGAGAGGAGTGTATTATAGTACAACTGCTCGTATTTGTAAAACTCAAAGTTAGGATAGAAAGAAATGACTATATACAATATTCTCAGACTATCATACACCCAGAAGCCCCCGTCATACATAAATATGGTGGATAAAATACAAAAAAAAAACATCAATGGGAAGTAAAAAAAAATGCTAAAGAGGTTCAATGCACAGCTATGGGGTTTGGAGTACATACACTCATACAAGGGAGACATTTCTTTATTATTGCTGTTGTTATGTTGTGCAATGATTATAAAGAGAGACTTTAATAAAAGTACTCACACACATACATACTCTTGCAAATACAATATGTATGGAATGCAATTTTGAAAGCAACAATAATGGAGGTAGTGTCGGCTCTAAATATTGTATATATGTACATACATATATACATACTAACATATCGATCATTTACTCAAACAACGTCATAACTCAAAAATCGGATTTTTTTTAGTTAATACTGCAGAGTAAAGCTTAAATTGGAAATGTCATAAAATATTACCATAGCCATAACGAAAACCTAAATTTAATTGGTTAATATGGTTATATGTATCTATGGCTTTATGGCGAGTGACCTATAATCAAATACAGTGTTGCCATAAGTTTGGTTCGATCATCTAATTTAAGCTTCAATCTTCATATCGTTATTCATATTGTGTAAAAATTTCATACATATGTCTTGCGTACTCAAATCTTGCGAGAAAAATAAGATTATCTTTTTCCATTAAGCCGGGTGAAAATTGATAACTTTAAGCTCGTTTTTTTCAAACTACTTTTTTTGAGTTATAGCGTTATTTGAGTAAATTAGCGATATGTATGTATATGCATACATATACATATCGCTACCTAAAATCCAATAGACCGTAAATACACTTTTTAATACTTTTTATTTTTTATTTTCAATTTTTTGGTTGTTACGGCCTTTTGGATTTTAGGTGACAATATGTACATATTTATGTGCAAAAACAAAAAAAAATTTCGAACTCAAAGTTGCTTAAAAGCAACTCTGATTTTTAGCACCGGTTCATTTTAAAAAATACGAGTAGAACAAATTTATCAAACAATACATAGAATTAGTTTATTATAGCTCTTAAGACTGAAAAACAACAAAAAAAGTATCGCAGTGTAGCGATCGACATATTAACTACGATGCATTATTCGGTTCGAAGTCGGGCAAAATGTAGGTATTGAAATTTTAGTGCAAAAAGTAAAAAATAAATAAAAAATAATTGAAGAACATAATTAAAAAAAACAAGTACGCAGATGTAACAAGATAATGTGTAATAAAAAATAAATAAAAAAAGAAATTAAAAAAGTTGTACTGTTATCCAGCTATATTTTTTTGTTTATTGAAGTTGCTTTTAAGCAACTTTGGGCAACAGTGATAGTAAAAACATTGACATCGAAGACATGAGCAAACCACAGAAAAGACTTTGTGAAACATACACTAAAGCTATCCTGGAGTTGGATTGAGCCGAGTCTTCTGATTAAAACGTTTGGTATTGGATCCTACGATATGAAGTGCGAGATCAACCATGGAATTGCTACAGTTCGTTGTTTAGATAACAAAACAGTGCAGTTGCATTCCGCATTTATTTGCGATGAGCCAATCGGAACATACAGCCCTTGGGAGGAGTTAATCTATCTGACATGCAAGTGGTGCTTGCTAAAATTAATTATCGCTGTACTAAATAGTACTGGGCTTTGGGATCTGCATTAACCAATTCATGGCGTTTGTATCTCAAGCACCTCAACATCGTCGAGAATAACGAAAGCATATATTGCTTATAAAATTGCAGATGGAAACAGCAAATGAGTTGCTAAATGGTGCAGCATTTCGTCTTGAGTTCAGGACAAAGGAAAAAGGATGATCCAGCGGAAAGAGTTTGAACGAAGATGAAATAAGTGCAGCACAGTCTTCTTTTGCATCTAGTTCCAGCTCCAAGCTACGTAAAGTTAATATAGAATCCACCGAATACGAACGGATATGATGAGAGTTTCCATTAGTTGATATAGGGAGGAAAAGTTCGGTGTCACCTCGGCAAGACAAGAACATCTCTATAAAAATGTGTGAAATGTGGTGTTATGTTATTTATTATTTTTTTTATGCATATACATATGTATTTATTTATTGTATCTTCAAAAATTAACTAACAAATATTCAAATCTTAAATCTAAATAAATTATTAGGCCTGAGCAGAGTCGGACATAAACTTAGTGATAGTAGCAGAGAAATAAGCCGCCTTAAAAAGTCGGCGGCGGCGGCTTAAGAACAAATAGTCGGCGGCGGCTCATAAACCGGCTTGAGCCGGCTGACATTCACAGCCGCTAGTTTTGATTGTGATGATTTTTAAACATATTTCTATAAAGAAAATTTCATAATTTGTAAGATGTGGTAAAAATTTGCCACTACAAAAATAATTAGTCGGCTGCAATTTTAAGGCGAGGCTAGCCGCATGCATCGGCGGCGGCTTGAAATTACGTTAAATGTCGGCGGCGGCTCTTGAGCCGACTGTGAGCCGATCGGCTCGTTTCTCTTGGATAGTAGTTAATAATACATAAGTCGTGCTAAGCAAAAAAAAATTTTTCAAGCAGTTCCATTTACTGGAGTGTTGTTAATAATAACCCTTATTCCAGTTGTCGACATCGACGTCACTTTAATACAATACCAAAAAATTTGGGCTTTTTTACTCGCTCTTGAGAACAATTTTCTGCTAATGAAAATGGCATTAGCCTGCCAACAGGAGTCATTTGTTTTCGAGAACGGGTACACAAGCCCCAATTTTTTAGTATTGTGTTAAAGTGACGTCGATGTCGACAACTGGAATAAGGGTGAATAAAGAAAATCATAAAAAAATTTCTGACAACTGGTTTATGGGCGGGGCCGAAAGGGTTAAATGAAATATTTGAGCAAAATAGACGACCTTCTAGCTAGTTTTTCCAAAAAATTTAGTTGTCATGTATTTTCGTACATACATATACAAAACATACATATGTATATGTATGTACGTAGGTTAGCAGGCCGCTGGTGAAAAATGAAAAACCTAGGGGTCCAGCTTACTTGGGCCCAATACGATGATCCCTTTGTGCTACATATGTAAATATATACTTACGTATACGTATGTATATGCATGTATATGCTTACGTATACATATATGTATGTATGTACATAAATATTATGTACGATGTACGTATACATATGTATATCCTATCATATATCGTCGGCTGAAATGCAAAATCACGTAATAATAAAAGTTTAAAAAGTGAATTTTTAATTAATTATAGGATAATACATCGAAACACGTGTCCCTACAAAAAAAAAAACTTTACTTCACTTGAACAACTTTGTTTATTTTTTTGCTCTGTACTATAACATTTTAAAAAGTGTAGTTAAGTGATTTTGCAGTTCAGCTAACGATATGTATATGCGTATGTACATAGCAGGAAATTATACAAATATGTATGTATGTATGTGTACACATATATTAGCTGATATCAACATAAGTCGACTTAAGAGAAAATCGAGTTACAAACGGAAGCTTCATATTTACGTGAAATCACCATGTCTCCGAGTATTATTATGATATAAACAAAACAATATTAATTCAAGTCTTAAAATTTGTAATAACAGCCAAATTATACTTAAAACAAAATTTTTATAAAATATTGGACCCAATTCGTTAATACAATAATCTTTATTTTACGATCAAATTAGTTTAATGTGCCCATTTTGATTTTTTATTTTTTTTAAGTGTGTTTTTTTCTCGAAACTATGTTTTTCGACTTACGCTGTTATGGCTTGTGACTACAGATATGACATTATATACTCATAATAAGCATTTGTGTATGTACATATTGATTGGTATGGAATTCATCGATAATTGATTGAAAAAAAAGCTAAGTTCGATGGAGAAGGGATTCTGAAAAACATTTTATTGGAAATTTCTCTGGAAACAAGAGTATTGTATTACAGTATGAGATCATGTTAATATTAAAATTGTTGTTTTTTTTCAACAGCTGACTTAAGCTCAAACAGATTAAAGTTGTGTTTTAGCAAATATGTATGTATGTGTTTATTTATGTAGGTATGTATGTATAAATTCAATTTATTACTGAGTATTTTATTTAAAATTTCTTTGTTTTATATCTTTCTATAGGATGGTACTCTACATATGTGCTACTAATTCGAACAGTAACTGTAAACTTTATTATGTACCTACTACATGTACCGTCAAGGTTGTACAACGAGAGAAAATTATGGCATTCGATATCAAATTCTGTTTATATGTTTTGAAAACTCGATCAATATTATGAAAACAGAATCTCAAGATTATACTTGATTGCTTGTATTTAACCAACCGATTGATATTAAATGCAATACGTAATTTACTCCCAGACTTTACATAAAGGACAATGAATGGTGAGTGGTGGTTCAATGTTATACAATGCCTTCTTAAAGAATATATCGAAAGAAATGTAGAAAACAATGATTTGCCCCAAAAAAATATACATACATACATATGTACATATGTATATTTTTATTCATATATTTAAACTTTTTCAATATCGTAATTTCCCAAACAGTTGCAGACTGTAAATTAGGGATGTAATCGGCGATATTTTACTGTCAATACGTCGATACTTCTTAAATTTTTTAGAGCAAACAATTCAATTTTCAAAGCTTTTTTTTTCATAACAACCAAGAGAAATAACATATTAAAAGCAGAACATAAAGTCAAAACAGAAAAATTAAATTGTTTCTTTTATTTTGCTTTGCACCGTAGTAGTAAAATGTTCTTTCTCTCAATTCTAAATCATGTACATATGTATGTATTTTATTAAAAAAAATTGTTTGTTTTTTGTTAATTTCAGAATGAATTCAGATATCAATTTTAAATAATAAAAGAATTATTCTATTTGAGTTATGTTAATTTTAACTTCAGTTCAATTTCAATATGCGTATCGTTATCGGAATCGGTAGCAAAACGGCGTATCGTTACCCCCTACTTTAAATCATGGATCCCTTACAAGGACCAATGATGCCATATTTTTATTTTATATGGACAGCATTAATTTAGATTTAAAAAAAATTATTTAGAAAAATATGTACATATGAATATGCTACATTTACATATTTATTTTCATTTTATTTTATTTTTCAGATCAAATACAAAACCAGTAATGATTTTAGAATGAATATTTTTCTTAATATCCTGCTTAAATACAACTCTTCCTGCAAAAATGTTTTTGACTTTTATGTATGTATGTATGTATGTATATTAGTCAGTTGTGGCACTTCAAAAAAAGCTGTAGTTGGTATCACTGCTAACAACTTCAATATTCAATAGAGCCACTTTAGCGATTTTCATTTAACAAAGTTTTTATTATTATAATTCTTTGTTTGTTACTCAATTTAAATTTTGGATAAAATTTTCAATTCAAAACAACATTTTATAGCAATATACTCTATTATTATTTTCAACGTATTTCAAATAAAATCAATAAATTTGTTTAAAAGATGGAATATAAATTTATTTTAGCCATATTAATTATGTATATATTGAAATTATTTTATGCAACTACATAAGTACATTATAACAAATTATGTTTACAAAACAGCTTTTGTATGAAAATTTCTATTTGTTCAACGTTTTTTAAAGCAAAATTATTTTTTATTCACAAGCTGCCGTATTTATAAAAAATAATTTTGGTTTACAAAACTAATTTTGTATGGAAATTTTAGTGTTTTACAATAGAAAGTTGTATAGAAAGTAGCCATTTGTTTTTTTTTTTGTTTCTTTAAACTTTTGGTTGCAATTTTCCATTTTCTCTCTTATCTAGCACACAAACTTAAACATACTTACATACATATATATGTACACCTAAATATAAATTTTCTTTTGTTAAAAAAAACTTACCAAAAACTAGATGATTTCAATATTGCTTTGGAAAGTTTATAGGTTTCTTATCCACAATTTAAAATTCGCTTGAAACAAATTTATAAATATTCTTTAGATTAAACTTCCTTTGTTGTTTAAGTATTACTTTAAATCAGTTCTGCAATATTATTTTAATCATTATCTGATTAAATACTATTATTACTTAATAAATATTTAATTTTTTTTAATTTACTTTTCACGATTTGACTTCGTGCGTCTTAACGTTGTTGTTGCTAACAAACTAAATGCACTAGTGAAGTGAAAACTTCACTACACAAATAATTCACACTCACGCAGAGTTAAAATGAAAAACAAGCAGTGTGGCCAGTGTCTAGTTTCTTTAACTTGTGAGAAATTCTTCCTTCGAGACAAATTAAACAACAATATTAATCATTCGTTTTTCCCTGAACCGTAGTAGATAATTTCTTATCGTAGTGAGGTGTCATATGGTTCATGAAGTTTATATAATCAGTTTGCAATTTTTTAGAGCAGCGGTTCCCACCAAATTTTTTTTTGTTTCAGACCCCCTTTGAAGCCCATGATGCATATTGGTTTATATTTTGAATTGAATTGGTGTAGTTGAAAAGTGCTAGAAAGTATTATTTTGTTTAAAAA
Source organism: Tachina lurida (assembly GCA_944452675.1). Classification (NCBI taxonomy): domain Eukaryota; kingdom Metazoa; phylum Arthropoda; class Insecta; order Diptera; family Tachinidae; genus Tachina; species Tachina lurida. The sequence continues at coordinate 95,845,556 of OX101754.1, read as the reverse complement.
TTTTAGTATAAACAGGCTTCAAAATATTGTATGTTCTTTGGCATGTTTAACAAGCTTCATTTCATATTCTATCAAATTAAAAGAAAAGGCAGAAAAAGAGTAGGTGCGAACCACCATGCACATTCCACTTTTCACCAAAAAAAAAAAATTATAAACACTTTCGGCCCCATAACTTTGAAATGTGGCGTTTTTCGGAAAAATTTTATATGACCATTTTTGTGCAGAATAAATAGCACAACAGTTTTCCTGTACATAATTTTGCTCTAACTTTGGCCTATCATGGGTCCTTTAATGAGATGAAACTAGGTTTTTTGGAAAAAATAAAATAAATGTAGTAAAATCGTATTTGAACTTCCATCTGCTAAGGGTTCAGGCCGTCCATCTTCTCCTCCACCGCCCCCGCCGCCATTCTAATTTAGTTTAAATTCCTTATACTCGTATAGCCAATTTATCTTTTATTAAAATTAAATATATCCTTGGTTCAAAATTAATTATTTCAATAATGCTGCCCGGGCAGCATTATTCAACGGGATCTCGCTAAAAATTGGATAGCGATAATTATAATCCGTTTCTTTATTTTATAAGGTAAGATCTGTAGATTATATAGCCCTATTGCATTTGGACCAGATATGTATCATTTATCGATAAAAGTATAACATCACATACCAGTTTATTATAAGCTTTATTATGTATTTGGAAATTATCCTACAGCTCGTGATACATTCAATATATCAGTTGAAGAAAAGTCTACATACATGACGAACATATAACCTCCTCGTCGGTTAATAAAAACATACAATATTATTTTTAAAGTATTTTTTCGGATTGATACGGATCCCTAAAATAGCGTTACGTAATATGTGGATGGCCCCTATGTATGCCAAAAATCTAAATGATGTATTTAGCTGCAGAGTGCTAAAATGGTCACATTGAAATGAAGTCTACAAAAAGACAATACAATTCTCTCACAAAATGAGCTAACATTTTTTATGTCGCTTGGAGAAACTATAGAAAAACCTAGATGTAAACAAAAAATAAATAAAATAAAATATATAACAAACAAAAAATATTGTGAGAGAGAAAAAGAATGCATTAATATGAGAGTACATGTATGTGCATTAAAATAAAAAAATGTACCTATATATTAACCAAGCCTAAAAAGTCATATACGAACAGTAATGTGAATATGATTCTACGGTCTGAAGTCTAAACCAAAAATAAAAAACAGCAACAACTTAAGGCCAAAAGCATACCAATAAACCAAATAATAGTAGTAATAATAAACATAATAAATACTGAAAATAAGACGACCTAACCGAGCATTTTTAATTACATACATATATACAGCATATGTATATCGTATGTATAAATATATAAATGTACATACATACATACATATGTACATACATGCATACCTTGTGGGAGGCTTGGGCTAAGTGTCTCCAAGTCACCACTATTGTCGACCATTTTGGTGACTTCTTGGTGACTTTGTCAACAAAGCGACCACATATTAATATTTATTTGTCTTTGATGAGTAGAAACATTTTGTCGGACACACTCTCAGCAGCGCCCGCTGAGTGCTAATTTTTCGAATGTCTCCATATGGTCTCGAAAGAACTGCCGAATCAATAGTACCAACGTCAATAGTGTACACTACAGTTACTTAAATGTACTAGTGAATCGCTGTTTCCAATATATACTATGTATGGTCCCAAAATAACCACCTAGTAAATAGTACCAACGCCTTAATTAAATGTTAAATGTCTTTAGCAAAAAGTTAACAGTGAATCCGTACTTACTATTGATTATTGACACTTCCTACAGGGTATGTATGTATGCTATAAATTTATGTACGGCGTTCAAGCATACATACATACATACAATTTAGCTCATATGAAAACATTGGAATGCAGTTTGACAACTTTTTATGGTGTTAAGTTTCTTCTTATTCCTAGCAACATAAAATAAAATTACTACTGCCAGTCGTTCATACATACTTATTTTGTCTTTGACTTTTTGCTTCTCGTCTTAGCCAAAGACATGTTTTTTTCCTCGATTGATTCCTAATGTTTTCTGAAGTATGTACGTGCATACATACATACATGGTGGAAAATTATAATGATTAATTTAGTTGCTGCAAAGGAAACGGAATAAAACTCAGTATAATTCTGTTTTCTTTCAGTTACTACTGTTACAATTTCTGAGATTAGGTTTTTTTATGTACATTAGGTATGGTATAGTGGACGATTTTTCGATTTCGAATTGCAAGAACCCCTCATTTTATGAGGTTAGGAAAAAAATATTTGAGCCAAAAAATGGTGGCTGTCAGATGGGGGGCAAAGGTCGCCTTTTCGTGCTCAAGGTTGAGGGTAAAAGCAACAAAAAAAAAATTTTGTAAAAATCATAACTTTCCCGGGGTCACCGCTACAAGGTTCAAATGTATGACCAGCACCCATTAATATTCTCCACCCAACATCTTTTTTAAACACACTGACCGCCTAACTCATCTCCTAACAAAGGGGAAATTTTTATAAAATTTACTCGCAGTTCTCTAACTTCCCCTAGGGCGTACCTATCGAGGTCAAATAAATGACCAACCTCAAATATTTTTTCAATACAAAGATTTTCTCTAAACATACTTCTCTCTTCAACCATTAAGGTTTTCCCCATACAAAAAAAAGAATTCTTTGTTAAATCATTAATTTATTTTCGGCATATGTTGGATATAACTTTTTATTTTGGGCAACGACTTGAAGTAAAAATATTTTGCTTCAACAACGCACTGCTATAATAATCTTATAATTTTACGCCTCTTTCTGCAGCGTTGTTGAGAACTTGCAGTTTTTTCAATATCTCTAGCGCTTGGTTAGAGTCTTGACGTTGTCTCAGGTTTCTGGATCGCTATTTAAAAAACTTATTGGTAGTCCAAAGCGTGTAAAAAAAATTTGCTTTCCCAGTTGTTACGTAGTGGCTCAAATCCTTTATTATTTCTGGGTGTACTTCTGTGGGAGCTAAGGTAATTCACTTCACATCTGTGAAGCCTGGGCGAAAACGAACTTCCTCTCCACTAGCTCCGCTATTTATTTTATTTTTATTTATTTATTTATTTATTTTATTTATTATTATTTGTCGTCTCCTGCCTCATTATCATCTATCTTCGTATCTTCGTTTTATACTCGTCATGCTCGTTGGGTGGCGAAAGGGATATACTGCCTTAAAATGTTCTTATTTCGAGAATATCTTGATTTAACCAAAAATGAATTTGATGGAATCCGCGATGTCAGTATAGACATCGTTACTTTATGTAAAAGCTTGGTTTAGTGCGACTAAAGGAATCGAAGCTCCAAATAACGAGTTGAACTTTTTTAAAGCTATTGCTCATTATGATTTCAGCACAATTTCGCAGAATTTGGTGAATAAATTTAATGTACATCTCTGGTACCTCAGTGATGGCCCCGTTGCTCTCGCATTATTTGGCCATAATGTTTCCTGTGACATCAAAAGGAAAATGGCGAATAATATTTGCATTTTTGAAGAAGATAGAGAAAAATATGAGGCAGGGTTATCCGACAAAGAGTACGAATGGACGAATCATTAAACGAAGATAGCGTCCGCGTGTTTCTAGAAACAACTATTAAAAATTATTTTTTTTTATGGGGACAACCTTAATGGTTGAAGATAGATGACAAGTATGTTAAAAAGAGTAAATCTTCGTATTGAAAAAATATTTAGGGATAGGATCGAAGGGGCAGTTAGAGCCCTGCAAGTAAATTTTATACATATTGCCCCTTTATATGGGAGCCCCTTAAGGAGCCAGAGGAAATGTTGGAGATAAAAAATTACTGTGTGTCGGTCTTACATTTCACCCCCCCTGGGAGACACCATAAAAGCAGAAAAAGCAGATTTCTTAAAAAATAATTGGGTTTTAGGGGGTAACCAAGCATTCCTGGAAGACCAGGAAGGATTGCAAAGTATTGAGGGACTTATGGCCGAGACTTGACTACGGAACATCTTCCCCCCTATTATGTAACTATCTTTCGACGTTACTTCTATACAATACCAACAAATTTACGCTTGTTTTTCGTCTAAACAATGTTTAAGTAAACGCCGACATTTTCGTTAAATGAGATCTGAATAGGAATAAATATTTGAATTTAATTTTTTTTTATTTTTTTTATTTTTTTCTTGCAACTGGGTAGTAATTAAAAATTTTGGCAACTGTCCATATATATTTTTTTGCATTCTAAATGTGTATATACATATAAGTTGAATGTTTTGCGTTTCTTCTTTGGATAACATTATGAATTTATATTTTTTTTATTATTAATGTTATTGATATATTTACTAGTTTAAAACTGAAATTGTGAAGTTTTAAGTTTTTCAAACTTCTCGACGCACTCGGCTAACGATGTACTGAATACTTCATATTGTCTACGGGAATGTCTACCTTCGTTTTTCGACATTGGGGAGAATTCTTGCAGACGTGTCGGCATTATAAATCTATACGAGTAAAACTGCAAAATATATGTATCTACCTACAATAAAATTTCTTAAGCACCCAAAATATAAAGTTCTACTTCTAATATTTGAGTGGGTAAACGTACTGACCAGCTAATCACACGAAGCATACCAACACGAGAGAGAAGCAAAGTTACATACAAGGAAAACTTGTAAAAGCGGAAATATCTGACAAATTAGAAACAAGAGAGTAACTCTGGCCATCGCTGGGTGGTTAACGTTAAGGTTTAGTTGATATGTACTTATGTAAATATGTATGTTGACCTGCTGTAATGAATTTTATGCAAAAATCCCAACAACGAATACTGGATATGTTTAGCAAAATTTTAAGTTTTACTCTTTATATACATATTGACTAGTTTAAAGCGGATGCGGTGATTAAGAATGATTTTCTTCTATTATTTCAGCATACATAAATAAATTTGGCTAAACAAAGGCATCTTGCAGATGTATTACAACAATGTATTGTACAATGCATGTTGTTAATAAAATTCTTATTTATAAAAACGTAGGAAAATTACGAGGTGTTTATTACTTTATCTTTGCTGTGGTTTTACTTGCTTCCTCCTCTTAATTAAGAAATATTTTTCTTATACTACATACGTACATACATACATACATTCATTAATACTTTTCTGATTTACGAATTTAAATTCCAGTATTATAATGGACGCTGTTATTTTTTTATACATTTTCTATTCTTGTTTAAATAAGTAGCAAAAATATACCTACATACACATGAAAAAAATATCTTGTATTTGCTCACGACTGCTTTTTTTGTTCATCGCCCTTTCAGTTCTTGGTTTTTGTAAATTGAAACTCCAGCATCTACAAGTAAATACAAACTACTAGCACTGACTAAAAAAGAATAAATAAAGAGAAAAACAATCCACTTTGTATCTGGTATCACTGCATTCCAATCTCGAATGTACCCATACAACAGAAAACAAGTAAAATAGCTACACACAAACAATTTCTCAAGTACATCCCATCGAACTTCAAGTGCAACCACATAAATAAATATTTCATTATTGCTTTGCTCCGTCTCTTTTCACCATCCTTGCAACTAACGATTCCTTTTAGCGGTTAGTTCAGAAAAGAATTTTCCCAAGAATTCTTTTTTCTTCAATGAAATCTATCTAACAACAATATTGTTTTTTTTTTTAATTTCTATATCTTTAGAATGCGGTTAAGTAGAAAAATTTAATACTTTTGTAGCATCTTTACTTGAGATCTGAAGCAATTGAGGAGTAATGTAAAAAGTCACTTTTCCATGAAATCAGATACAGGGATTAGTGACTTTGCACTAATGGCATCAAAAGAAATTTCCCTTTATAACTCTATTCATATTCATAGTTTAAGATTCGGATTGAAGGAATGAATAACTAACTACTTTAACCGGATATTGAAAGTTCGGTTACATGAACTTTTGACAAAAACAAACTGAATTTTTAAAATAGAATTTTAATTAAGGGACTCCTCATACTTTTATTCCAAAATTGCTAATAAACTATACAAAACAGTGATGGGAAAGTTGGTAAGATCGTACTTTTTTTGATACTATTAGACATGAAAAAGTACCGTAGTACTCCCCCAACATATTTGATACTCTCGCGGTTAACTTACAACAAATGCATTTATTTTTGCCAGGAATTAAATTTCTTTTTCGACATATGGCACAAAACTTAGTTAGCAAAGATATTTTAGAAGAGTGTAATTTTAATTGTGAAAGATACAAACGAAAACCATATTTCACTCAATGATATTTTCTGTGGCACAGAAGTTGATCTACATATAAATACAACTCATGTTTTAAATCAGTGTAAAGAAAATTGTAAAAAGTTATAAGGGCAAAAATGTACTTTGGCAATGAAATATTAGTTTGGTTTAGTAAGTTTTCCCCAAAAAATGTTTTATCAGTTAAAAGCAACAGATTTGCACCACTTTTAATTAAAATGTTTCCCATAGCTAATATGGCAGAACTGAAACCATTACCAACAGAAAATATATACAGCTTCTGATCTACTGTGCACAATGAGGACTTTTGAAAATAAATGGCAATAGATCTGGAACTTCTGGCTTAAGCCAAAATGCTGTTATTGAGCCTCCTCCTCTAACGATATCGAAGTTTCAGAAAAAATTAAATGGACTATACATCGTTAATTTTTCATTACAAAAATATAATGGACTATACATCGTTCAATCAGTAGTTTAGAAGTTCCAAATTTATTACAATTCATTTTGCCAAAGTTCCCACTGTGCAGTGGCTAAAACTAAAACCACATTAGATGAATACATGTTTCCTGATATACCGAGATTAGCTTACGAAATTATGTACATACCTCACTCCTCTGCAAATGTCGAAAGGATTTTCTCTTACCAAAATCTCATGAAAATAAAACAAAGGAACAAGCTTTATGTTTCAACAGTATCAAGTTTTATCCAGTTCAAAGATTTATTGAAGTCTAAAATCTTTAATATTTGCACATACATATCGTTACCTTAAAAGTCATTAATTTTTTTAATCGAGATTTTTTAATTTTTCTATACATCGAAATTTAGAAAAAATAATGAAGTCTGGGTATTTCGATATTAAGAAAACGATAGGTACATATCGCTAAGTTAATATAAGAAAGGGGGAACCGAATTTTCGATATTTTATAGGATAATCAAAAACTAAAGAAAAACTAAAGCACTCACATACAGAAATAATAATAAAGTTGCCATAAGGCCTTGATTTTGAACACTAACGTACTAAGATCTTCAAGGAGGATGGATGCACTTATACGTTGTTTCCCAGAAAGAGTTAAAAACGCGATTTCGAAAAAAAATTTAGTTTCTCCCTTTTTATATTAAGCCATCGATATGTAAATATATGCCTTGTGTTCCGTTTTTTATTTCCTTGTAAATGTATTATATATAAGTTTTTTTTAGTTAAATTTGAATAAAATTTTTACTATAATAATAGTTTTGGTACTCTCGGCATCAAAAAAGTACTTAAAAAAATTTTATTTGGTACCGAAATGCAAATCTCATTTCCCATCACTGATACAAAATAATCTCTAATTGATTACTTTGTTCAAAAAAATTTATATATAAAAAAATTTTATGCATTTTTATATGACATCATCGTCACCATCATCATCAAGCTCGAACTTGAAAGAATGTTGGCCTTTATTTTCGCTTGTAAGTATTTAATAATAATTTATTTATTTCTGTCCTTCCAAGAAATATATTGAGTTATAAAAAGGCAAAAACAGATTGCTGAAATATACATAAATATAAGCAAGTGGATAAGTGAGTGCCCAAGGAAACTATACACCCCTCCCCCCCGTACGATAAAATATAACAATGAATGATCAAACATGTTGTACTCGTAAAATACGACACGAAGTGAATTTGTATATTATTTTCTACTTTCAAAAGAAAAGTACCACATCTGCACCAGCGTTTAAGATAATCTTCAATTGACTAAATACATTTAGGCGTGGTCGTACATGTGACATTAACTTTGGCAAAATCCTCCAACATAAGGGGTGGGGCAAATTTGATGTTAGGAAGTAAGTTGGCTGTCAAATGAAATTTGGGAAATTTTATCCATAGAACGCTACACTCTTGAACGTTTGTCGGACGTTTGTGAATTGGCTGTTTGAAAAAACGGAACGAAAACAAAGCATTATTTTTTTAATCATCTTTAGTGATGAGGCCCATTTTCAATTAGGCGTTTATGTAAATAAACAAAATTGTCGCATATGGGGCTCACAAAATCCACAAACAGTCCTCGAAAAACCATTACATCAAAAAAAAAAAAAAAAAAAATTACCGTATGGTGCTGTTTGTGGTCATGCGTTATTAATCGGCCCGTATTTTTTCGAAAATGAGCAATGCAACGCCATTACCGTTAATTCTCTGCGCTACCAAACCATAACCGATTTTTTTGTGGCCACAATTGGCTAATGTTGACAGCAGTGACCTTTGGTTTCAGCAAGACGGCGCCACAAACCACACATGCGGCCAAACAATTCAGCTATTGCATGAGAAATTTCCCAGTCCGGTAATTCTCGATTTGGCAATGTCAATTGGCCGCCTCCTTCTTGTGATTTAACGCCGCTGGATTATTTGCTCTAGGGCCATTTCAAAGACCGTATCTACGTGCCCAAACCAGAAACAACTGACGCTCTGAAAGATGAAATTCGGCGCTGCATTGACGAGATAAGCCAAGCTTTGTTGCAAAATGTGGTTCAAATTTTTTTATTAGTTATTAATTCTCATATTTCTACTTTACCTTGGTATCAACAAAACTGAATTTTTCAAAGTGTGTTTTAAAGCCAATTTACTTCCTAACTTTGAATTTGTCCACCCTTTATATATAGTTGTTAGCGACGAGTTAAAAAATAGTGATTTGCATTTTAAGCGAAAAGAACTAAATATACGCTAAATGTGTCCCGTATTTAGTCATAATTGAGAATAAACGCAATCGTGACAGATTTTTATCTTAGTATTATCTAAAGTATCTAAAGTATTTCCTTCGAAATCCCGATGAATTTCTTTGCCAATACTTTGCATAATAGTGCCGTTTTAGTGGTATTTACTAATTCATCGGCTGCAATTAAAAAAATTTATGGGTCTAGGCCCTAATTCGAATCGAAAGCAAATGCTAAATGATAAACAGTTGGCAACCCCGTAATGAATAGATAAGAAAATTTTTGTCGGCTGATCTACAATTTGCAAATTTCTTTAAACTATTTAATTAAATCTTTCTTTGTGCATTTTCATCCTGTGGATATAAAATATTAAGTGCTTAAATCAATAACTTTTGAATAATTAGTGCCTTTTTCAATATATAAGCACTGCAGTTACTAGTGTGCGCTTTGTCATATACACACACACACTTAAGTTCGTCCATCGCCATACTTACATATCTGCTGTTGGTTTTTTATACCGCCATTTGCTTGCTATTAACAAATACCTTCCATTTACATCATGCCGTCCAGCGACACTTTCTGTGCTCTCCAGTCCTGTCGGAAAAATATAACTAAGACTCAGGGAAGTATATCCTGTGTTCTCTGCTACAAATGGTTTCACGCCAACTGTGTCGGTGTCAACGCAGACCAGCTGGCTGCACTTGCAAAAGCAAAAGGTAATATCAACTACATTTGTGAATTTTGCAGACAACAGGTGCGATTCTGATTCTTTGATGTTACGTGAGGAGCTTCGTAAGGGTCTTGCAGACATTAGATCTAAATTTGATACAATTTTATCCGAAGTCAAGGCCGAATTGCACTCCAAATGTGGAAGTTATATCTGCTAGAAATCTGAGGGATTTATCATTTAAAGCATACAAAGAAAATGCAAATGCTTCCAACTGGAAAACTTACTGCAAATACAGGAACAAAGTGAAAAATATTTTGAGAAGGCACAAGGCTAAGTTTTGGGAAGCTAAGTTCAGCAATTGTAGCACTAAAGATATTTGGAAAATCATTAATAACCAGGAAAGAAACGTAACGAATTTATCTGATTCTTATGATCCTGAAGTATTCAATAGTCACTTTATTTCAACCCAAGCACAGTCTAATGACCCTGCACCTCATTTCAATGAATTTACTCAATCAGGTTTTAAATTCAGTTACATCAATGTCGATGATGTAGCACTCGCCCTTTCTAAGATGAAATCAAACGCAATTGGTTCTGACAACATTCCCCTGAAGTTCATAAAAATTTTTTTTCCTCTCATTAGCAAGCTACTTCTCCACATTTTTAATACAATTCTCATGACTTCTCACTACCCGAACATTTGGAAGACATCACGTATAATTCCTATTGCGAAGAAGGGGACTGCTGGTAGTTTAGTTAGTTTTAGACCCATTAGTATTTTACCTTGCTTGTCTAAAATCTTTGAAGCTATTTTAAAGGACCAGATTATGTGCTATTTAAAGGCCAATAACATTCTCAGTAATTGCCACTATGGCTTTCGACCTGGTGGTAGCACTTCCTCTCTTTTAATAAACTTAACGGACAACATACGTCAAAATCTTAATGTTAAAAAAGTTTCAACATTAATTTCGCTCGATCTGAGCAAGGCCTTCGATACGGTGAATCATTTTATCCTTATTAATAAACTTTATCTTGAATTTAAATTTTCAGCAACAGCTTGTAAACTGTTATTTTCCTACTTCAACAATAGAAAGCAATTTGTCAGTGTGGGTCATAACAATTCTTCGACTTTGATGTGTTCGAGTGGTGTACCGCAAGGTTCAATTCTCGGTCCTTTGATGTTTCTTATATACATGAACGATTTTGTGAGTTATATTGGGTCCTCTTGCAAAACTTACCTTTTTGCGGATGACATTAATTTGTTATTTACTGGAGAGACGACCCTCTTAGATTGTCATGAAGCTATGATCAACCATGTTCTGTCTCTAGCATCTAATTGGTCAGTTACTAATAAACTAAGCTTTAACCCATCTAAATGTAATGCAATCAGTATTGGCCCAAGTAACTACGACAGCTCTTCAATCTCAGTCTTTTTCAACGGAATTCACGTACCATTTGTGGACACTTTAAACTGTTTAGGACTTTCTATCGACAAACATCTCTCGTTTGAAAATCACATCTCCAAAGTTTCAGCTAAAGTTAATAGCACACTTAGATCGTTGTATAGTTTTAACTGCTCTTTGCCATTAATAATTAAATCCAATTTGGCCCGCTCTCTTCTTATGACCCATATATACTATTGCCTTGAAATTTTTAGTGGCTGCCTGTCTTCCAATCTCCGTAGAATTCAACTTATTTTCAATCGTATTATTAGATTCATTTTTAACCTTAGAATTTATGATCATGTTTCTGAATTCGCTAAAAAATTTCTAAATTGTTCCTTCCAGGACTTTATCAAAATTCGAATCTTATGCACACTTTTCCATGTTATCAAATACAACACAAACCCCTGTTTACATCAACTGTTACGTTTTTCAAGATCTACTCGCAATTTACAGTTAATCATTCCACAAATTAACAATTCAGTTTTTGAAAGATCGTTTACAGTTAGAGCATGTAGGTTATTTAATGAATTACCCATTAACCTTAGAAATTTTGAACTTTCAATGAGCAATTTTAAACACATGTTACTCACTGTTGTTTTCAATTAATTATTTAAGGATATTTAGCATAGCATCTGTAAATATTTTTCTTTTTTATTAACATTGTTATATTGTTGTTTATCACACTTATCAACCTTACATTTTGTATATATATTATTAGCATATATGTTTCATACATCTATTCTTTTGTACTACTACTTCAATTGTACATGGCCCCATGGGCTCGGTTGAAACAATAAATAATAAATGAAATGAAATGAAATGAAATGAAATGAAATGCTTTAGAAACGTAATGTTAATTAACATAGAAATTCGAAAGCATTTTCTTTCGTTTCGAAATACATATGTACAGAGTAGACCTACTGAACTACGAAAATCAAAATTATACTCTTTCTTTCCCATAGACTATCTTATTTTTGCATATAGAAATTGTCCTGCCGAAAAGAGTTAGAATTTACATTAAGACACAATTTTGTTTTAGTGGTCTTCTTAAATCTTACTTTGCTAAGAGAGCGTTGATTTGAGTTCGAATATAAAAAGAAGTTAACCACAAAAAAAATTTTTCAAAATTGTATTTTTGTTGTTGGTAATTTTCATACACTATGTTCTAATTGTATGATTGAATTTTGTTTTTACCCCCGCGACCAAAAAAAGGGGTGTTATAAGTTTGTAGTGTGTGTCAGTGTATCTGTGTATCTGTCCGTGTCCACGTACAGCCCAAACTGCTGGACCGATTGTGATTTAGTTTTCTCTGTTTGAATTGTGACTTGATCGAGATGGTTCTTAACCGTGTTTGAAGAAAATCGGTCTAGCCGTTTAGATGTCACATCTTTTCTAGATATATCGGGGGTTTTTTAAATTTTTTAAAAAGAAAGGTTAAAAATAATAATAACCAGGTCCAACTAAGCGGTGGTTTGCATGCTTGACAGATTCAAAAGTTGTTCTAGTAGTTTTTGACAATATGTATAAATCGTTAAATGGACATTTCTGAGGTTGCTTGGTAAATGGTTAAAAAATCGGTCAACACGAATTAAAAAAATTATTTTTCAAAAGCATAACAAGATATTCTAGGAATAAAACCTGTGGGTTCCTTACTGACCGAGAGAATACAAATCAATTACGACGAGTGATTGGATTTCCACTTCTAATGACGCCGTAGAAAAAAATTAGACTCCTAAAAACAAGAAAGTTTTAAACATAAATTTGTGAAAATATTTTAAATATATGATAACTAACACCACAAAATCAGGGACCGTAACGGTTATAATTTTTATTTTAAAAATCACTTTTTAATCATTATTTCTTGATTTTTATTTATCCCTCACAAAATAACTCTTATTTTGTGACTTTTATTTATTCCTCAGAAAATAACAGTTATTTCTTGATTTTTATTTATCCCTCACAAAATAAGAGTTATTTTGTGACTTTTATTTATTCCTCACAAAATAACAGTTACTGTTTGATTTTTATTTTTTTGCTTAACTTTTAAAATGTAGAAAGCGTAATTTTTGCGTTAAAATGAATATTAACCGATTTAAAATTGAATTTATCGCCAGAGTCTTTAAAAAAAACTCTTATATGTTAAATTAAATTTACTTTTTTATTATTTATTAATTTTAAAAGTTAAAATTTGTTTGAGCAAAAAAATAAAAATCAAAAATTAACTGTTATTTTGTGAGGAATAAATAAAAGTCACAAAATAACTCTTATTTTGTGAGGGATAAATAAAAATCAAGAAATAACTGTTATTTTCTGAGGAATAAATAAAAGTCACAAAATAAGAGTTATTTTGTGAGGAATAAATAAAAATCAAAAAAATAAAAATCATTGCATCTATCGGTAGTCCATGTAACATGGAGTATCTTGGTATATTCCTTGTGCATGTAGCACTTCTCTATTATTGTGATTTTTTTACTTTAAATTTGGAAAATAATCGTTATTTGCGATCCCTGCACAAAATAAATTCTTACCCCCGTATTTATAAAAAAAATAAAATGAATTTGAAAAAGAAAGTTCTCCGTACACCAGTGAATATAAAGTATTGTTCTAAGGAGATTACAAAAAAAAATTTTTATTTTTTTTTTTTGCCGAACGTAGGGGTCGCCTTTTTAGTTTTTTCATTATATCTTCCATATTTACAGTCCGATCTTAAAGTTTAAAAAAAAATTTTGAAATCTTGGAACAATACTTTATATTCGCTGGTATACGGAGAACTTTTTTTTTGCCTGTTGGGCGATACGCTCTAATGTACATATACATATGTGACAGGGAAAGTTTACGGGTCGAAAAAAATCGGTTTTTACTTTTTTGGTGATTCTTATAGCTTGACAATGGTCAAGCCTTTAATTTCGGGTGTTTTAAGCCATACCTATATCAAAAATTTGGAGGCATGTGGTATTACCACTAATTATTTGTTTCTTTTTTTTAATCGACAAACCTCGGGAGATAACTTTAAATGTACCTTAAAGTACATTCAGACGTTCGTTTAAAACCAATTTGGTATTGAAGCGTTATGAAGAAAAGAATTTATCGATTGTATAATTTAGTTTTTTTTCTTGACTTAACGAAAAGAGTAATTTTTTAAATGAAACAGCACTAAAGGAATTTTACAGATTCTAAAAATAAATGCTCATGATATTAACAGCGAATAAGTTGAGCTTCAAAACAAACAAAAAAGAATTGTTAAAAAATTCCATTTCAATAAAAAGTTACACTTTTAAATATGAGCAATTTCATGTAAGTGTTTTTGTTGTTTTTAATTCACTCAAAAATATTCAAGTTTAAAGTACCGTTATACATATTGCTTTTGTTGACAAATTAGTCAAAGTTTTTGAGTTTTCTTATTTAATAACAAGTGCTCTTTCATATTTGAGAAAAATATTTACCCAAATTGAAACTCAAAAAAACGTCTTTTGTCCAGCTAGATTAGCAAAATCTTGCACTATGCGTTGTAAAGAACGCCAATATTATGTACCGCTCTCAAATCATTATTAATGATTGATAAAATAAAAAAAAAATTAAAAAATTATATAAAACTAGCTTTGCTCGGATGTTTTTTACTAATGATTGCTCCCCTTTGTTAGTTTGTGCTTAGAAAAAATTAGAAGTGAATAGTAGGCATTTTTTAAATTAATTTTTCTTTACAAACCATGTCCTGAAAATTTCTAATCGAATAAAAAAAAATCAGCCAAATCGCTCCAGCCGTTCTCATGTTATGCGATTTCATACATGGACCGTTTCATTTTTATATATATAGATAGATAAAATATCTATGGTTTTCGGTTTCGAATATATGGCCTATATTCGGATTCTATACAATTTAAAATTCCATAATTTTTTCTAACTGTGAAAGAAAGCGCTACTGAAAAACTCCATGCGATCTAAAAACAACTATTTCGACGAAATTTGATTAGATCCTCATGTACACATCCATATAACACGACAGGATTGGACGTATTTCGAGTTCAACTGTAACATGTCATAATTTAAAATAATGGGCCTTATTACGAGTGTCGTGTTACGACTTCGACTAGGTACGAAGATTTTGCAACAACATTGCAACATATTTTCTTTAATCTAGTACGAAATCGTCGTAGTCGAAATGCGACACTCGTAATTAGGCCCAATAGCTCAATTTTTTTTTTATTAGAACAAAACTGTCCAAATGGACATTATTAATACGAAAAAATTTAACAGCTTTCAGAAATACATAAGTATTTCTTAAACTTCTAAATACCTACTTAATGGAAAATGCTACTTTCTTGGAAATTCTACCATGATAACAAATACATACTAGGTACTCAAATCATTGTTAAAACAAATACATTTTTCAAATTAAAATTCTTAAAAGACAGAAACAAGAAATCGACTTGGTAACTAATAAGAATTAATTGTTAAGAAATTATAATGTTAAAAGATAAGTTGATTGGTCTGTTGGCCAGTTTGGTTAAACGCCACAAAGGTCATTTAAATCTGAGAAAAAAATTTGAAGTAACGAATTTGTACATGAAAATGCAGACAAAGAAACAACAAACAAATACCGACAAAAGCATGGAACAGACATAAAATACAATTTCTAATCAATTTTAATACGACCGTGTATGTGGACATGGTGTTGGGTTTTTGTCCATACATGATTTTTGTGTTCGCGTATGTATTTGTGTATATACACCCAGCGCACAATTTCATCGAAATATCTGATGACAATTATACGCCCCTCTTCTGTAAACCGATCGATTTGAAATCGCACTATTTTAGAAAACTAACTCCGACAATAGATATATTTTGTTTAGATTTTTTTTAATTTTTTTTATTATATAGATTCTCAAATATCATACCTGATATATCGTGTATGATTTTAAACACGTCTGGAGGATCATTATTAATTTTTTTAAACGAGAAATTTACTCAGATTCGGTTTACATAACAGGGCCGATAATCTATGGGTAGCTATCAGTCCCGTCACAGAAATCTATCGAAATCGTTTTGATTACGAATTTTCCTCTCGATCGACTTCTTTTCCTTCTCCAGATTTCAATCGATTTTGTTCCTTCCGAAAAAGCGACAATTATATTGTTTTTAAATTAAATGTGGCAATTGTTGAAAGAATTTTAAAATTAATACACGAAATGTTTGGAATTGCAATAACTGCAATAACTGTTTTGGATGTCCAAAGACGTAAAGACTTTGCCGGAAAATCGCTGTGAAGTGGATTGGGGATGCTTCAGAACAACTTTCATATCCAACGGCAGTGTATGTGTTAAAGTTTTATTTATTTTTATTTTACTGAATAGAATATTTACATTTTTATGATGCTGCATTTTTCCCTTAAGACTTCATAAAATATCTTAAATATGTAAAAATATTAAATAATACAAATTTTTAAAAAAACCTTTTTCTTTAGTCCCGGTCCAGACTTGCAATTTTTGTTGCAGCAAATTTTTATTTTTTTTTTTGTGAAAAAGCGCGAGAGAGGAATACAAAATGTACATATATGTTTCTATTTCAACACTCTCCCACATATTCAAAAAATTGCTGCAACAATAATTGCATGTCTGGACCGAGACTTATTGAAATAACGTTGTTTCAAACAGATTTTTGTACTTTCACATACAGAAATTGGCAATTCCGAGCATTAAATTTAAAGTTGTTTCATTTTGAACAAATTCTTCGTTTATCGTTTTGTGAAGAAACTAATTACGGAATTGAAATCAATTTCGATCGAATTTGGTTTCTGTGATAGGCATGTATAGATGAACAGTTGACATTGTCCAGTCATTTATGCAAACATATCATTTTTTTAATATCGTAAAAATATTTAGAATATTTGATAAATTTCGACAGAATCCTAATATTTTAGTGACAGGAAACTAAGGCCCTTATTATAATCAACTTTCGTTCTTCCACTGTAGCCGTGAATAAAATCGACAACAACAGCTTACTTAAAAATAAACATTGCTTAATTTTTCATATTAAAATACTTCATCGAAAACTAAATTCTGTTCGATAGAAAATTCGTTGCTTAACGAAATTTTCGATGCTCATAATCGTGTATGTTCTGGCTTCCACATCGTTTTCACATGTTTTCTTGTGAGTTCGGATGTTAAAACACATAATACGCCTGTTTAAGTTGAAATTTAGAAAATACAAATTAATAGTATGTGTTCTAGCATCCCAATTTAGAAGAACACAATTTGGAAATGGACGATTTCAAACTTTTAGATTTTTGCTCAAAATCGAAAACGAAAAAATCTAAAAGTTTGAAATTGTGAATTTTTAAATTGTGTTCTTCTAAATTCGGATGCTAGAACACATACTATTAATTTTTATTGTCTAAATTTCTACTTAGACAGGCGTAGGATGTGTTTTAACATCCGAACTCACAAGAAAAAATGTGAAAACGATGTGAAAGCCAGAACACACACGAATATAAATTTAACATTTGATTTTCGATGTTCGATACCCAGCGAAGATCGAAAATCCAATGCAGATCACATAATAGGGCCTTAAAAGAAAATTGCTAATATTTTCTCAGACATTTTTTAAAGTGTTAAAAAGTACTTAAATATTTTTTTTAATATATTTCGGTGTTACGAGAAGTGTTCACTGGGTAGAGACGCCGCGCAGCGTTCATAAGCAACAACAGAATTCCAAGAATTGAATGAATTTGAGATCATGTAGTATGTTGTATTAGTAGTAGTTGTTGTTGTTGTGTTGTATTGTGTATGGATGACGAAGATGATGCTGGATCATACATATGTATGAATATAAAAAAAAAATTAAATAAAAATAAACAATAATAAACATTTTACAATATTAAACCAACAAAAAGAAAATAAAAATAACAGAAATAACGTCGGCGCATGCCCAACAATAAAAACTCAAGAAGTATTCTTAAATATGCTGTTTGCTAGTCAGAATCGTACTCTCTTTATCATCGTTCTCACAGTCTCACCCTGGCATGCCCCTGCCCCATCATCATTCATTGGAAGGAAAACAAGATTTTCTTAAACTTATAAATGCATTTATCGCAGTCTCGTTGTCGTGATCTCACAGTCACAATATGTTTGCCACTGCTGGAGGAGCATCTCATCCTCATCATCATCATCATCATCATCATCATCATCATCATCATCATCATCATCATCATCATCATCATTGTTATCATCGTTTTTAACAACATACGAACTTTTGTTAATTTTTAAGTATTGTTTTCCATTATTGTCTTCCTTCTTTCTCTAGTACTTTACTTTTACATGGTATAATTTAACGTTCAGTCTGTTAAGGGTTTAACCTTCAAGGTGTTTTGAAAACAACAATTCGTGAGAAGAGATTTCAAGACACAGATATAAAATGAAAAACAACAATAACAGCTGAAATCTAAAAAGGAAATTGAGCAAAAGCCGCCTTTTCCATAACAACAACAGCAACAACTAATTTTAAAGAAAAGATCTATCATGGGATTAACAAGAGTCCTAAAAAACCTATGAGGGAGTATAAGTGTATTTTTAGTTTCTTCTTCTTATGCTAGTTTTGTACAGATTTCTGAATTTGTTTTAGGCAATAGACAAGCCATGGACCACCTAGACACTGGTGAGAGATTATTATATTTTATTGCTTTCTTATTTGGTTGTTTATAGAAAGTATGTAGTATGTATGCATTTATGTACATATGTAGTAGTTATGAGTTTGTGCATTTGGATAATTAAGAAGAAACGATAGGTGGAAAATCTAGTTTTGGAAATGATTTGCGGACAAATATAGAATTTGCAAAAATTTTCAAAACTCGAATTTAAAGAGAAGTTTTATGAATATTAAACATATGTATGCATGTTTCTAAGAGAGTAATATATATTAGCGGTATTCACGGTTGGGTATTGTAGATCTTTTACATATTGTAGATTTGTTAAATCGTGGTGAATTTAAAACGCGGCAACAACAAAATGCATACATTTTTATTTAACTATGCTTACACCATCTAATATACTAAAAACTGTGGTAGATGTTGTAGCTGAAATTCAGGGAAGGAAAATGACTTCTAGGATTTTGTACCAACTATGAAAACAAAATGTACTTTTTGGACCATGACGGTACCATTTATTTAATATTTATTAATAAGAACAGAAACGTAAAAAATTGTGTAAAAACTCAGGAGTAAACAATAATAAACAGAAACTTAACAAAAATGTGTATAAAAATTCAGTATAAAAAAATATTAAATATTACATTCATAAGGGTACATTCGTAGATTAAACTTGTTAGAGATCGGTTATTTTACAAATTTTGATTATTAAGAGGGCTGTTATTTTCATGCACTGTAAAATCTAAGATATGCGCATAAAAAATGCGCGATAAAACCTAAAACACACTATTGAAGTAAAGGAGCGATATGTAGTTAACAATAATAAATATAACCACAACCAAGGCTGTTAAGTTGACAGGTAAAGTTAAAGTTTTAGACAGATTTTTTTGTTGCAGACTTGACACCACCTGGTACATGAATTTGCCTTGACAACATCAGTGCAACAAAAACAGAGAAGCCGACCGTCTAAAATAAAACACACAAAAAAATTAAAGACAAGATAGGCAAAATTAATGTTACCATATAGCGTAACATTGGTTTTTTTAAATTGTACCAAGTACCATATTTTGTAGAAAAGAAGAACAAGCTACATACAAATCCTCTCAGAGAGTCTCTTTATCTCTCATTGAATTGAACAATAAAAATTTTTACCACACAGATGAAAAAATCGATCACGCTTGGACGTTTAAAATCGTAGTATATTTAATAGGGTTTTAAATTTAATACGAACAGTGATATGAAAATAATCACGTTTAAGGTCTTTGTTTTTTATAAAAATATTATTACAAATTAATCTGATGTTTCGCCAATTCTTTGTGTAACTTATTCAGGGAAATATAATAATAAATTAGATATAAACAAAGTTTTTAAGTTTTCAAACTAAAAAAATAACACGACTAATTGATAGGTTAGGTTTGGTTAGGAAGGGTGGTGCTATACCGCACCTCCACTCGGAGACCCATTTGGGTCCATTGTGAATCCCTTCTATAGCCCGTTAAAAGTAAAATTTACCCCAATATGTACCCAGAAGTGACCCTATTATCCGTCATTAAGCCAGTGAATTCGCCTGATGAAGCCACTAATATCCTCCTGTTTACATTTTCCTATATCAGTAATGCTATCATGGAAACGTCAGCTCATCCATCTAAGCCTATGATGTTGCAGTTTCCGGCAGTGACAGATAATATGCTCAATTGTTTCTGGCTCCTCTTAATCCCCGCACATCCTACAAAAATCTGGAGTGCCAGTTTCCCAAATGCTGGTTCTTGCTCTAACCGAGCAGTGACTCGTCAACGTGCCTATCACGATTCGCGTCGCCTTCCTATTCATATCCAGTAGCAGTTTGGATCTTCCTTAGTAAAGTTTTGGCCACATAGCCCTCGAGCCTCTACAATACTTCATTCATCGCCATGAATTGTTGGTACTGCTTTCTACCCAATTACTGAGTTCCCTATAGTAATGACCTATCGGCAATTTCACCGATCTGTAAGACATTCCCTCATCTACCACCAACCCTATTCTTTGCAGCGCACCCGCTATTTCGTTTCCAGGTTTTTTCCTGAAGAAAACGTGATAAAAGTTCGAACAAAAGATGGAATGATAACCCTGTGAAAAGTAGAAGAACCAATACAGTTATTTAATTTTTCTCGATGCGAAAACTTCGCACAAATAACAGAACGAGGTGCATACAGCTGACTATATTCGCTATTTGTAGTTTGAATATCCCACAGATATCAACACACATTTTTCAGTACAGTACATTTTTTGATATCCCATTTATTAAATGCTTACCTTAAATTTTTATTTTTTATTTTGAAGATAGGTAAAAATAGTTAAATATTATATAAAATTTATTAAAGAATAAATAAGGGAAAAAACAATACTTTAACACAATAAAAAAAAACCCTTTATCAATTCCATTTTTCAGCTATTTATTTAATGGAAATGAATCGATTTTTTATCTTTTTCACAAAAGAATTTAAAAGATTTTGGGAATAATTTTTTAATTAATCATAAATTCGTGTCTTTTGAAAAGCACAACACGAACAATATATGAAGAAATTTGGAAAAAGAATGAAAAAGTATTAACAAACGAGGTTTTAAGAGAAAGGAAAGGAAACAAAGAGTTTGTCACCAGTTTTCTTAGTTTGAAATTGTTTCGTTTCCATGACCAATTCAATCAAAAACCTGTATATAACAAAAACCGCATTAAACAAATTATATTAACAATTAGTTTATCTATTTAAATATTTTAAAAGAAAAACAGATATGCATTATTCAAATATTTTATAATACGATCATTTGTTTAGCTTTCAATGCTAAATAATACGAGAAGAATTAGTTAAAAACAAAAATCTTGTAATATACTGGTCATTTTTATCGAAATTATAACAAAAGTGCATAATTTACAACTTTTTCAAACAATCGTGGACAATTATTCTTTTAAAATAAAAAATTTTTTATATATCAGGGGCTTACAATAAATTTAAATGGGACAATTAAAATACAATTGATTAGAAGGGCATGTTAGTTTCTAGTTAACATACTTTGAATACAAAAAATGCGATATATAGGATCTTATTCAACTTCAAATATAAATAAAATAAAAGCGTAATTGCAAGTGATTCCGTTTCGTTATCTCCCATAAAAAATACTTCCAGCAAGCAAACATTTTTGCCGGGTATACATGAACATCAACAAACGATTGGATACAGAGAGCAAAGGCCAATAAATGACAATCATCTCATAAAATAAATACAGAAAAAATTTGAAAGCTTTCTGTAGATAAAAAGTATGATTGAATAAGTAATGCAATTTGCAGGTGCATTTTGCAGTTGTTTCGCAGGGTAAATCCACAAATTGAGTATGAAGTTTTTGAGGTGGAATATTAAGCTACCGAAATAATATATGATTTTATGCATTTTAAGTATTTCAAAAATTTAATAAAGTTCCGCTAAACTTCCTAAATTTCACACTGTGCAGCGTGGCGAAAACAATAGGGTTCCTTTTCACCTTTGGTGTGCGGAACCCTAAAAATTACTTTGAGTGATATTCACAATAAGGACATTCTTTGTCGAATGCTCGTCATAATACCAAATGAAAATTCGTTCGATAAGTACTTTCGTCTACAGTCGAAGATCGAAAGTTGCTCGTAATAAGGGCCTAAAATTCAAATCGTTCGCTTTATTTTCTATGCCTTGATTTTAGCATGCGCCAGCACTTTGACAGTTTTAGCATATCTGTCGCAGTTATATTGAAATATTTTATTCCTTTGCCTTATTTATGCTTTTCCTCATTTCCGAAATTTAGTGCTTGGCGCAAATGGTCTTGTGAAAATGCAAATGCAAAATATTGTAGCTTTTTATGACATCTAACGATTATATGTAGTCAACAAAGAAAAAAAAAATTGTTGGAAATTTTTTAATCAGTATGTACATACATATTTCGCCCACTGGATATCAAGTAAGCTCTTAGTCCTGAGTCGTTTGTGTTTTTAATTAAAATTAATTCAAGGAACTCTTAACATGAAATCTCGATTATTTGATTTTAAATTATCGAGAGCCGACTGCATGTATGCATACATACATATGTATGGATATGTATGTATGTCATAAAGTTTTAAAAATAAATGAAAGAGACTTAATCGTAGGCGGATTTCTGTATACTTGATCTACATTTACAATTCCCTTCAGCACGAACGAAATAAAAATAAACGATTGAATTGAGTAAATGCATTCATATGCTCGTACATACTTACATACTTATGCACATTAGTGCGTCCCAACAAAAAAATTTATTTTTGGATTTTTATGGACATTTTTCTTTTAAATTATTTCCTCAAAAGTGAAGAAAAGCGTGGTTATGCTTAAAGCTATCCAGAAAACACAAAAATCAGCCGGCAAACTCGAATTTTGGCAAAAATTCGACTTGTGCGACCTCTAAACCTCTTCCGAAAAATCTGAACAAAATTTCAAAAATACTTGACTCTATAAGTTTTCAAATTATGACTGAGCTCCAAAAAACAATTTTTTTTGGGACAGCCTAATATGTACATGCTTATAAATACATATAGTATACATACATACATATGTATATGTACATACATAGTAGATATTTGTATGAATACGCGTGCATACCCAGTCAGCATGTGGAAGATTGTTTCACCAAACTGAGTCTTTTTCGATTGCCTTAGATGATCAAAAACTTATTTATCAGCTCTGCGTTTAAAATAAGGCTCGAAAATGATTCCCAAAAATACTTAGAAAGTGATTTGTTTAAAAAATAAAAACAAACAGCAAGCTCGTGCAGTAAAATCAAAAAAATAAAAATAAAATTAAAAAATAAATTTAAAACAAAAAAAGTGATTGTAAGTAATACCACAAACTGTCTCGAAAGTGAGTCGAAATTGATCAGAAACGCGAGTCATAAAAGACTCTTTTAGAAGACTCCCGGCTAGGGTACCATTTTCTCCCGAATGAACAGTCATTTTCGACTCGAAAACGAGCGCATAAATGCTTATTTTAATCGCGCGGAGGAGTCGAAAAAGACTCGAATATGATCATTAATTTCATAAAATGCTGACTGGGTATACATACATACATATGTATATGTATGTATGTAAATCCGAATGTATTTTGTAATACATACGTAGTGCATAAAACAAAAATTTATTCTTCAGTTTACGAAAACTAATCTTTAAAATGAATGTACATGCAGTATGTATGTATGTATGTATGTATAACGAAAACAAAGTTTATGGTTGAATGCACTACTTCCGTTGGTAAAGGAAATAATTAAAAAAAGAAACTACTAAAGTGAAACAAATATACCTACATACATATGCACATACATACATATGTATTAGAGATCGACCGAAGGCGTTTTTTTTGGCCGAAGCCGAAGCCGAAGCCGAACTTCGGCTAAAATCCTAAACTTCGGCTAAAACCGAAGCCGAAGCCGAATGTTTTAAATTTTAAAAATGATACTTGTTTTATATGAATTAAGAAAAAAGTTTGCTTTTTTGAAATCACTGAAATAGCTGTAATATCTATTGGATACATAACAAGAAAAATAAAACTATTTTGCAATTTCTAGATTGCTTTTTCATATGATCACTCACAAGAACGTCCAAGTAAAAGAAAATAGAAAGCAACAGGGTTGTATTTCAAAGCAACCCTTTCAAAACGTTAAACACAACAGAAATTGTCGGCGAGCAACGACCAAAAATAATGTTATTTTTCAAGCTTGGAATGAAAAATATTCGGCTTCGGCTAATCGGCCGATTTTTGCCGTAGGCCGAATGTTGGCCGATTACCAATTTTTGGCCGAAGGCCGAAGCCGAAGCCGATTAATCGGTCGAACTCTAATATGTATGTACCTAGAAGACAAATAAACGGAAGACTGGAGCATTGTACTGTGGAATTATTAAGCAGGAACATAAAGTATGTAAATATGTGCCATAAGAAAAATATGCTTTTTAAACATACATACATACATACATATCGTCATGTGAGAACTTAAGTGTCCAATATCCAATAGTTTATAATGGCGTATTGGACACTTATGTAAGTTCTCACATGACGATATGTACATTAGAGCAACTCACTGAAAAACATTTTCTGTTATCCCCTCTCAAATCAAAGATCGGTCTTTTTAATGAGGACTCGCAAAACATTTGAGGGGTCTAACGATGACCGTTCATGAGCTGTACCTAGAGTTTCTACGCGGGAAAAAAAAATTCCGGGAATTGCCGGGAATTATTTTTTTACAAATTCCAGGAAATTTTCAATGTGTATTTTCGGGAATTTAATATCGGGCCTGTTCTACAAATCACGACATGCCAAATCACGGTCATTTTAAAAAAATTAATGAAAGCTTAATCATTGCTTTTGTAAATTTCACGATTTATAGCTTTGGAAGTTGGAAGAAAATATTCTATTACAAATGAAAAAAACTTAAAGCACAATGAAAACCCACTATCAAGTCAACTATTAATAGTTTACTTTTGAAATCACGTGATTTGAAATCACCGTAATTTTCAGAACAGGTCCGTATATCCGTTTTTGCAATTGGCTTTTTTACATTGCTGTTCGTTGTTTTATTACTTAAAAATACAACTCTCTAACGATGCATAATATAAGCATGGAAGCAGATGTAATAGAGGCTTCCGAGGTGAATCCAATAACTTGAAGCGTTACGAAATATTTTCAACTTAAGAAGTTTATAGGAGAAAATTTAATTAATTTTTTAATTGATATTACAAATATTTTAATGGATATTACAAAATTACTCATATTACTTTTTTGTGTGTTGTATATTTTTTCATATAATTATATTTTTTATTGAGGTCATTCAATTAACTCCATATGTTTTTGAAATTCCCGGGAATATAATAAAAAATCCTTCTCCTGAAAACTTTAATTTTTGTCGCTTACGATGAAATCGAAAATAAGAACTACCTAGTCAATAGTACCAACGCCAGTAGTAGATTTTCAATAAAACACACATGTCAAATGTCTATAGCATTGTCTGCGGTATAATGCGTCCATAGTGCTCGTGTCCAAGATAATAGTGAATTCGGGATAGTATCAAGTTCCTAATTTTAAAATCCCGAAATGTAAATCCCGAATTTTTAAAAATCCCGAATTTCAGAATCCTGAATGTGGAAATACCGAACTTTAAAATACAGAATTTTGAAATCATAAATTTAAAAATCCAGAATCCAATCCCGAATTTAGATTATCACGAAAAATAAAAATTTTAATTTTTTGTTTGTATTTATTCTTTTTATTTACATATTTCAATTGATCTCTAAAAGGCAATATTAATTGCAATGGCTTTTAAACACTCTGCTTCATCCATATATTCTTACTGCCTTATTTATAAAAATTATTAAGGCTTCAAAAAGGTTTAATAAGAAGGCTTATTTATAAAAATTATTAAGGCTTTATAAAGGTTTAATAAGAAGGCTTTATAAAGCCTTAATAATTTTTATAAACAAGGCTGTTAGTTTTTAAGCTGGGAACTGTGTTTCCCGATTTTACTTTTTCGGATACTGTTTTCTAATTTTTTATATTTGAAGTATGTATGTATGTACATACACTTAGCCGCAAAACTCTACATACGACTTAATATTAAAAAAAAATAGTTTTTAAAGGAAAATCATTAATTTTGTCAACTTTTTTTTATACACTTTACCAAAAATGGAAAAGGGTATATATAGGTTTGTCATTCCGTGTGTAATTTCCATAATATGCATATGCGATCCATAAAATATATATATATTCTGGGTCATTATGAATAGGGAAGATGAATAAGCGATGTAGGTCTGTCCGTCCGTCCGTCTGGTGTACGTGAAATCAGTTTTCCGAAGCTCCAGAAAAGCTGGAGACTTCGGTCTTTGACTGGTGCGTCATAGTCCAAAATAGATTGGTATTGAAAATCAGCAAAATCGACCACACGGTTTCAGAGGTGGAAAACTTAAACTTGATTTTGCCATAGAAAAGTAACTAGATAACACAAATTTTTTTTTGTTAAATAAACGTATTCTATATTTCAGTACGAATAAAAATTGTATTAAAAATATAAAAAAAAATAAAGAAAACGTATCCAGGGTTGGGAACTTTATTTTTTTTTTTTGTTATATAAAAATAACCTACTAAAACTAATTGTTCCTTTTTATCTATAAATTCAACATATCTTATATTCTTAAAAGAAATATATTGGTGTAAGAAATCAGAAAAATTTTAAATTATGATTCCAGGGTTGGGAAACTTACACTTTTTGTTATATATAAAATTAACTATATAAAATAATTTTTTTTTTATTTTAATTTATATACATATATATATATATATATATATATATATATATATATATATATACATATATATATATATATATATATATACATATATATATATATATATACATATATATATATATATATATGTACATATATATATATATATATACATACATATGTATATACATATACATATATACATATACATATATACATATATATTTTATGTTTTGGAAAGGAAAGTTGTGTAAAGAAAATTAGAAAAATAAAAACCACAGCTCCACAGCTGGAAAATTTAAACTTTTTAGGGTTCCGTACACCAAAGGTGAAAAGGAACACTATTGTTTTCGCTACGCTGTCCGTCCGTCTGTCACAGGCTATTTTCTCGATAACCGTCAGAGCTGCGGACCTGAAACTTGGACAGAGTCTGTAGACCCTTGGGTGCTCACAACAGCAAATACACGAGAATTAAAAATTAAAGGGTGTTCCAAAACGAGCAACAAAAAATTTTAAAATCCCATGTAATATACATAGAATTGTATGTATATACACTTGAAATTTGTGAAGTTAGTGTATTTTTATTCAGATTACAATAATTAAAACTAAAATTTAAAAAAATCGAAATTAAAGGGTGTTCTATCAGTTAATGTAATTTTGACTGTATCTTGGAAACCGTAAGACCCAAACTCTTGAAATTTTCAAAAACGGTAAAACTAAAAAATTCCAAAATTATAAAATCGCTAAGCCGACAAAAAATCGCCAAAAACCAAAAAAACGCCAAAATGAAAAAAAACGCAAAACTAAAAAAAAATTCTAAAACTAAAATAAATCGCGAAAAACCGGAAAAATCGCTAAAATAAAAACAATCTCCAAAATGAAAAATAAAAAAATCGCCAAAATGAAAAAAACCGCCAAAATGAAAAAAATCGCCAAAATAAAAAAAGCAAAAAACCGAAAAAATCGGTAAAACGAGAAAAAAGCGACAAATCTAAAAAAAAATCGTTTAAACTGAAAATCCCAAAAAACGCCATATTAAAAAAATTCTGAAAACCGAACGTACGGAACCCTTCATGCGCGAGTTAAAGTCGCACTTTACTGAATTTATTTGATATTAAAGTAACTAAATAAAACTAGTATTGTCCTTATTTATTTTTTTTTCTTTGCTCACTTAACATATTTTATATATTTTTTAAAGAACAAGATGGGTATAAGGACCCAAATAAAATTTAAAAGAATGATTCCAGCGTTGGGAAAGGTTCACCTATTTTGTTATATAAAACTAATTAAATAAAACTAGTTATTTCTTTGGTATTTAAATATATTCTATATTTTAGAAAGAAATAAATTTGTGCTCGTATTAAAATCAGAAAAATTTTAATTATTCCAGGGTTGGAAGTTGAAAAAAAATTTGGGTAAAAAAATAACCAAAAATAATTTTTTTTCAAATAAAAATATTTTATGTTTTAGGAAGATCTTTGATCAAGCAAATTCTTTAGTCGAAAAAAACCGAGAGGTCACTTACTAAAAATTGCACTATAACAAAAAATTATAAATTTTGTAACAAAACAAATATGTATGTATGTACTTATGTATGCATCTGTATACTACATATACATACATATGTACATACGTTGGTAAAGGGTATATAAGATTCGGCACAGCCGAATATAGCACTCTTACTTGTTTATTTTAAGATAGAAGTAATTTAAATTAAATAAAAATATCACATTAGATTTCATTATACAATATTAAACAAGCAAAATATAATAAAATTCAATATTTTATCTGATTGCAACAGTGTACATACGATGTATTGTTGAGTATATTGTGTAAGTTTTTTTTAAATTTTAAATGCTTGTGTGTCCGCTTTTAGATCAAAAACTTTTCTAAGCCTTTTAGGTTTTTTTATCTCGAAGTTATAAAGTGGGTCCAACATATGTAATACTCAAGACATAATATTTTAAAAAATTAAACATTAAATAAAAATTATGAATAAAAGATATAAAACAACTAAAATCGTATGCAGATTTTGCTCGTGTCACAGGATTCTGAAATTCGGGATTTTAAGTTCCGGGTATATGACCTCAACACAGTGAATTCGTACTCTTTTACTACTGACGCTCCCTACAGTGTATGTCCACATGAATGTATGTACATACATATGTCCATATGTATGTATACTTTAGATAGAAAAACGGAAATAATTAGAGCTTTAACTAAGAAAATAAACTACACGAATTACTTTGTGGCCCAAATTATACACATGTATGTACATACATTACATACATATGTATATGAACACACTCAGTTGACCATGACTCCTTAATTATATCGATTTCGAATATATTTCGAACATTTATCGTTTAAAACTTTCGAGAATGACACTCAAAAATGAATCGAAAATATTTTACCTGTCGCTCAGTTGTGTTCCAAAAAATATGAGAGAATATCGAACGAATTTTGACATCGCAAAAAAGGCAGCAGAAAAATAATTTAATTTTTTAATTTTAGTTATTTTATTTATTTTTTAATTCTAACTTACCCTGCAGGATTTGACAACAAACTAGCACACATCATCTCAGCTACCGTTACACATTCGCGAAACTATCGAGAAGTTCGCTTTTGCAAACATTCAATTTTTTTTAGATTTGCGAAAATGTATCGAACAATTTTGTTTCGGAATTTCTTCGCTTTATGTTCCTAATTTCTACATACAGATAACGCTGTAAGTAAAATTTTAACTTTCGAAATGACACAGAAAAATCCCAAGACAACCCAATTTAATTTGGGCCGTAGAACACAGTGGTATTCTCCGTTTTGGATGATTTGGGTCAAAATAAATAATTTTGTATGGTCTCTCAAGCAATTTCTTGGTGTTTTTAGGGAAATACATAAAATTAGAATTCTAACCACCATATACAATACATTTAATTTTGTATGGTCTCTCAAGTAGTTTGTTGGTGTTTTAAGGGAAATACATAAAAATCTCTTTTGAAATTACTTTAGCTTTTGTTTATTTGTCGAAATTCAACTACTATTATGATGATGGTATTCTACCTTCCGTCTAGCAAAATTCATTTATTTTGAATTTTTTGCCTACTATTTATCCCATTTTTATAAATTTTTTTGAATTTTTTGTAACATCTTTTAAATCTTTTAAAACTTTGTATAGGTACCACTGTATATTACGGCCCAAAATTAAGTTGGGGTGTCTCGGCGTTTTTCTGTGTCATTTTGACGTATTTACAGTGCAATTTACCTTAGGTTTATACCTACAAGTTTGCCTTATAAAATTTAACTTACACGATAAATATTTTTACACTAATAGATATCTATGGGTAGATATAAGGGGCATTAGTGAGAATTAGTTTATATCGAATCTCAGGTCAAGTGGGCACATATGGGTAAGTATATATGTAGGTATGTACATACATATGTATTTCTCAAAAAAAAGTGACTAATAGACAATTTGTTAATTAGAACATGTTTTGTTTTAACAGCTGGCATAAATAAATACATACATACATACCTACTCATAACACATATGTATACATAGTACATATTTACACCTATTTGTTTTTACCCAGCTAGCATTTGGGTGATCATTTTTGGCAGAAATATCTTATATGATTCTCTACAGATCGCTTTTGATGATTAAAAAGTGATTTATCACTTGGGCGATTGAAAGAGGATTCGCTTATGATTCATCTATATGATCAAATAATGATTTCTTGAAAATAGAGGAACATCATGCAAACCGCAAAAAGGTGATTTAAATTATTTAATATGAAAATTGCTCAAAAATAATCAGCAAATCGTATCATAACTGATTCTTTGGTATGATTCATCTGTAGGGTACCATTTTCTCACAACGGGAGTATCATTTATGATCGAAAAATGAGCTCATATACGGTTATTTTTCCCGTCAAGCTGATTCGGAAACGATTGGATTATGATACAAAATGCTACCTGGGTATTTTACTGAAGCTTAAGACGCAATTTATTTTTGGTGTGCCAAAATTAATAACAAAACAATGACGACATCCAAAAAATTCCTAATAAAATTGCCTGGGTATAAGTAGTATCCCCAACAAACACAAAATCATACTATGGGAAATTTATGTATGTACTATGTATGCAGAGCTGCCGTTTTTGGTTATTTCGAAACAAAATTGATGTTTTTAAAATTTAAATGTAGAGAAGCGAATATTTTTTATGTTAGTTACTTTTTTTCCTAAAACAATAAATAACACATACAATTGACTCATAAAGTGAGTCCTCATCCATCCTATGTATGTATGTATGTATGTATGTACCCAGCGATAAAACTCAGAACACCTTTTTTTTTTTTTTTTTTTTTTTTAACTTTAGAAAGGTTGGCGGAATATTAATATTCACAAAATGCCAGGTTAGTCCTAAATACTTAACAATTAGTTAAGTTCAATATCAAAGTTCAATCTTAGCGTCCTTGATGAAATCAATTAGAGATTTATACACAACTAAATCTCCCTTTTGAAAAATTTGCTTTAAAGTGTTGTAAGTGGAAAAAAAGGGTATTTATTCCTCTGCTGCTGATATCTACTACATCCAAAAATCACATGATCCGCCGTTTCCGAAACTGAGCACTGCATACATGTGTTCGATTGAAGAACTTGAATTTTGAATAGATAGGCTGTTCCAAAGGTATGACCCGTCATTAGACGGTTTAGAATTTTGATCCCCTCAGCTCCAAGCGAAATTGCACAATGATACCACGGTTTTCTTGGAATTGTTGGAAAGATTTGTGCAAAGGATTTGCCCTTTTCTTTGGATTTATTTACAAAATCCGTGTTCCAGTCATTGTAGAGTTGATTTTTCACATTACGAAGAGCCTCATCTACTGTCAGATTGACTACAATTGGAATTCCCGAGTTAATTGCTGATTTCGCTAGAGTATCCGCCTTTTCATTGAAAGATATTCCTACATGGCCGGGTGTCCATATAATATGAAGGAGAGCTATGGAGGATGACTTTAATCTATTGTGTATATAAGCAGTACAATAGTTGTTTGATGTATGCTTCTTCAAAGCTTGACAAGAGCCAAGACTGTCAGTAAAAATGGCTAATTTAGTAATATTGTTCAAGCAAGCATTTTCAATAGCCATTTTAATGGCTATGAGCTCCCCAAACAAGCTGGAAGATTTGTGATTAAAATTATATTGTAGTGTATGACCCGTAGTGACATTCAGAACGCCACAGCCAGTACTGTTCTCCGATATAGAGGCATCTGTAGCAAAGACAGTAAAACCAGTATCTTTATATGAATTGATCTCCTCATAATAAAGGGCCTTTATTTGTTCATTGGACAGAACACCTTAGTGCAGGCCTTATTTATTTATTTATTATTTGTCTATGGAATTATTTCCTTACAGACAATTAATGATATTAATAACTGATATTAAATTACCATTTCATAACATTAAATAAATTACAAAAAATATAAAAAAATTCAAAATTATGAATTAAGAAACTACAATCGCATTCTTTACAATGTTAGCATTTAATGAAAAGTCTAGAAATCTATTAACACATTCTTCTAAGAGAATCGACATCAGCATAATGGGCTCTATAAACTTTTACCGATAGAGGAATAAATTGCAGGATGTACGTTGAGGAACATTAAACGAAATTTCGTTGATCAAAAATCCGGAAAAGATATCAATCACCTTTAATAATATTGAAGACAAATGATACGTTCAGCATAGTTGTACGGCATTTTAGAGTAGGCAGCTTAATAAGGGCAAGTCGAGACGAGTAAAGCTAGTTTTCTGGGTTAAATCGTAATCCTCGAAGAAAAAACAACATGAATTGCTTTTGCAAAGATTCAATAGCATCAGTGTGAATTTGATAAATTGGATCCCATATTATTGATCCATATTCCAGAGTCGGACGTACAAGCAATATATACAATGTGTTCCCACCGTTTAATATAGCCAAGTATACATCTAGCCTTGTTTCTTGCAAATGTTATATCAGAGATGAAATTCAGCTTCATCCAATTGATGATCACCAAGAAAATAGTTTGCAGTAATTTGATTAGATCTTACAAATCTCATTAATTTACATTTATTCAAATTAAGCTCCATTAAATTTACGTTGCACCACTCATAAAGTGAATCCAGGTCCATTTGAAGAAGTTTATGATCCATAAATTTATTATAACTTAAAAAATTGCAATGTTAATAACATACAAATTCGAACAGTTTTCGTTTCGAATCGAATTACATAATAAACCCCCTGCTCCGCAATGACAACGCCAGTAAAACAGATATGAGCATGGAATGGAGCGAGCAGGCCTTCTACATCCAAGAGAAGGCGTACAGAGGCATTATAGAAGGCATCCTTACTCCTTCTAGTTCCCGCAGGGAATGTTTCAAGTCCATATTTTAAACACACATAAACTTAAAATTGTATTTCTGGTTCACTTTCCAATTTTTATCTATTTCTTAGCCGTTCAGCTCAAATTTATGAAATAAAGTGTCACGTACAAAACCATTAATTGATAGGCTAGATTTAGCATATTCTTTTGTAAAACAAGCATAGAAGTTTTTAAAATTTTGCTAAAAAAAAACATACATACAGATGTGAATTTAAAATTTAACTTATTTATATTTCTTCTGTTGAACATTTTAACACACCAATTTAGCATTCTCCCATCATTATTTTCTGGCAACACTGCCTGTATGGCAGGTACATAAATACATACACACATATGTATGTATAAGTATATAGTGCAAATGATCATTTTACATTTTCACTAATTTTTATTATTATTAAGGCATTGATATTTAAGTATATTAATTTTCTTAGATATAAATATTTTAAAGTTTTGTACATACCTTGATAATTTTTCTCTTTAAAATGAAAAATTCAAGTCGTTTTGTTTATAATAACTATAATCGAACAATCGACAAACAAAATTATATGTAGCAACTATTTTAATATAAAACAAAATCACTGCGATCAAAAATATGTAATTCACACGAAATATTGTTGTTGCGATGTTAAAGAAATTTATGTTTGGATTTTATAAACAAGAAAATTTCCAGAAGTTTTACTATTAAATATTTAAATTTTTTTATTTTATACTTTTATATCAACATTTATCAACTCAAGTTCGTGACACACTGCCGAAGGTATTCGTTTTGCCAACGAGATGTGTTCATTACAAACAGAGTTGTAAAATAGGGAAGTATGCGTCAACAAATTATTGCTTTACGTAGCAAATTGAAATATGAAATTTTTTATTTCAAGACGAGTAAATTTACAACAAAAATCGTTGATAACTTATTAAAGGCCTCATTAATAAAAAAATATTTTTGATTTATAAAAGGTTTACAAACAGTTTTTAATAGAAAATTTTTTTTCAGAATAAAGGAGTAAATACCCTACAAGAAATTAATGACTGAAATTAATACAAAAGACAGTTTTTCACTAACACATTTGCAGCAATTTTATATTGAATTCAGCAGTGACAGTCAATTGACTCATCATTTGACCGGCAGTGATGAGGTATACATTTATTTCTAGTATACATCTGCCAAAATTACATCAAGATTTATTGTAAAATGTACAATATAAATGTACGGTCTGTGAAATTAAATTTACAAAAGTCTCAAAAAAGTTAAGTAAAAACAATAGTGTATAAAAAAAACGTTTAATTTACCCTTTATTCTGAACTTTGTGACAAACAAGAAAATTATAACAAACGACAATTTTTATACTTCAAGCAATGTAAAAATTGTCATTGGTTGTAATTTTTATTTTGGCACACAGCTTAGAATACATATGTTTCTTTTTCAAATTTTAGAAATTTGTAAAAAGCAATGTGAATTGGAGGCAGAATAAGGCGTAAAGAAGGCTATGTCAAGTACATGAAATAACAAACGTAGCCACTGGTACACACTATTGCGATGTCACAAAATGTTATAGTGTGCTCGGCATTAGATACCACCTACGTTATTTTGTGGTTCTGCTTATATCTGTTTTTTAGTTATCAATTACTTAATATACATATGTTTATTTTTCAAATTTTAGAAATTTGTAAAAAGCAATGTGAATTGGAGGCAGAATAAGGCGTGAAGAAGGCTATGCCAAGTACACGAAATAACAAACGTTGCCAACGGTACACACTAAAGCGATGTCATAAAATGCTATAGTGTGCTCGGCATTAGATACCTCCTACGTTATTTTGTGTTTCGCCTTATATCTGTTTTTAAGTTATCAATTATTTTATTTATTTCTTAATTTTTAAGTTACTTTTTATAATAAAATAACAATTAAAATATTTATAAATATTACATTTATTATCAGGATATGTTATTTAAGATTGATTATTTGGAGTTGATTGGTATATCCGTCAACTATGATATTTGATTTGATGATATTTATACTATCATTGATTCGTAAAAGTAAGTAGAGTGAGCAGTTCGAATATATGTTATATACACTACACAAGTTAACTGCAAAAGTCTGACACTGCACAGTGCAAACGCTCAAATGTGTCGTGATTTTTTAAGAGTTCAAAATGAGCGCAGTATTCTGGACAGCGTTCCTATAATTATACAAAATATCACCTGCATTATGGTGCATTAAAATAAAAACTCCAGTTTACTTGTATACTGTGTGTCACAAGCAGTGTTGCCATAATTTCTAAGCATAAAATCTGCAAAATGTAACAATTTTTCAAGAAAAAATCTGCAAAATCTGCATTTTATTTTTAAAATCTTCAAAGCAATTTTTAGAACAATTTCTTTTATATTTTATTAAAAAGAATTACATAAATATGATGTACATGTGTGACATAAATATTTTTTCCTAACCCATATTCATAAAATTTAAACTCGGTTTAAAATGTATTTTATTTAAATTTTTTTAGAAAAAGATTTCTTAAAATGACTTTCAAGCATATTTTATTTCTTTATGAAACTCATCAGTAAAAACTTCATATATGTTTTTAACAATTACGTCCGCAATCATAATAGATAATATTTATAAAATGATTTTCAGTTACAAAACGTTTAACAAACAAATTTCCATACAAAATTTGTTTTGTAAACCTTTTGTAAACTAAAACTATTTTTTATGAATACGGCAGAGCAAGCTTAAAAGTTTCAAGCAAAAATCTTTACAAGCTAACATCTTCGATTTTGAATCCATTTTTAATTTCTCATTATATTTTTGCAATTAGCTGCCACCTTTGTTAAAGTCTACTAATGAGTTTGTTAGCTTTTCTACACGCAGTTTACTTTGCAAAGTCTTGAGTTTGTTGAAGAGGAAAGAATATAGAATAAGATCTCTTTTAATTTCTTTTTACAAACTCAAGACCTTGCAAAGTAAACTGCGTGTGGAAAATCCCTCTTTTTTAAGGAGAAAAGAAATGCATATAGCCAACAAACAAATAACAATTCTTCTTGATTGAAAATTCTTTCGACATTTGGAAATAAATGTGGTAAAGACGTTACATTTTGAATAAACTTAGGGCTGCAAAATCGTAATCAGAATCAGCTCGTTTTATATCAGATATTCATTTCCAGACGCTTGCCAAAGTTACTTCTTCTTTTTCTGTAATGATGCCTTCAAAGTTCATAAATTGTAACTCTTTAAACTCTGTGTTCACACATAAAAGAAACAAGAAGTAGTAGCAGTACTAGGAAACATTTAAGAAAATGCACTTTAATCCGAGGCTAAAAATCTGGAAATCTGCATTTCGTCATTTTGGAGGGTAAAAATCTGCAAAATCCAGATAAATCTGCATTTCTGGCAACCGTGGTCACAAGCTTAGTTTACGCAGTGCCAGACTTGAGCACTGAACTTGTGTAGTGTATGGCCGGCATTAGAGAAAGATGCAACATAACAATTGCACGAAAGTTTTCATCACATTTTTATTTTTCTCTTAATAATGTGATAGAAGTTTTGTTTTACGCAATGATGAATATATGGTGCATGACTACCGATCAAAAGAAACGTTAATTGACTGATACTATTCTTGTAGGGTATGTACATACAAATATACATAATTAAAATATGTATTTATATTCACCCTTATTCCATTTGTCGACATCGACGTCACTTTAACACAATACTAAAAAATTGGGGCTTGTATACCCGTTCTCTAAAACAACTGACTCCTGTTGGCAGGCTAATGCCATTTTCTAGAATTAAGGGAACGGAAATATATTGTCATTAGCACAAAATTGTTCTCGAGAGCGAGTAAACAAGCCCCAATTTTTTGGTATTGTGTTAAAGTGACGTCGATGTCGACAAATGGAATAAGGGTGATTATGAAGCCACTGAAAAGCAAGATAAAATTTATTTGTATGCATTTAATAAATAATAAAATGTTATTTGATGATATAATTTATTGAAATTAATTATACTGTACAACACAGGTAAAAAAAAAAATTAAGGTTCCTGAGATAGGTACACATTTATTTGGAGGAAAAGGAAAAATAATATATATTTACCAGTGTTGCCAAATGTGCATATTTATCTGTATTTCGCAGATTGTATTAATTAGATTATAGATGAGATACATATTTAGTAAATTACATTTGAACAAATCCAAATATATTTTTATATTGTGCAACATTTTAATTTAGAGTTGTTCTAGCTAGTCTCGATTAATATAACATTACTTAACATAACTAAGTATTGATTTTTTTTTCAAGATTAATTTAATATTTCGAAGCAAAAATGCATGTGACTTAGACCACTTTCATAATTAAGGGCACATACATATGTATGTTCATAAGTATTTTCCTTGCAAATAACGCGACTAAATATTCTAACAAAGACTAGAACTAACCAAGCACAATAAAGCTGATGATATCGCACACTAAATCATAAGGAAGGAGTCACAACTCGAAATTATAAAAGTGCGTTTGCTTTTTTATAAAGCAGTTAATTGAAGAAATCTATAACGACCTCAACAATTTCTCTTGCAATACGGTCTTCTTGAAGAATATATAATACCGTTATGCTTGTTTTTATGTCACATACTTGTGTCATTTGCACAGTATCAACAGTTCTTTGCAACTATTCAGCATCTGAAATTTTTTGAGTTGTGACTCTTTATGATTTAGTGTGCGATATGAAGGTTTTGGCGGCCTTGGAAAACAGCTAGTTGTTCCGTTATACTAGTTAGTGTTTGCCAGAATATTTACAATTAATTTTGGTGTTATTTGTTCCTTAAAAATTCCTTAAGAATTATTGGTTTGCAGAGAGATACGAACTTTAGCCTAATCAAATCGAAATTACGAGTATACGGCCCTGTTATGCAAACCGAATCCGATTAAATTTCTCGTTTTCAAAAAATTAATAACGGTCCTGCAGAATCTATATAATAAAAAAAAATTTTAAACAAATCTAAAAAAAATACTTCTATTGCCGGAGTTAGTTTTCTAAAATCCTTCGGTTTCAAATCTATCGGCTTACAGAACAGGCAGGATAATTTATGTTCTCTGAAATGCATATATACATATTATATACATATACATATATACATACATATGTATTTATGTACGTAAAAATACACATACTTAAATATGTTTGTACGTACCCTGTCGGGGAATGTGCGGTTGACTACAAAAATATTTAACTTATAGTTGGCTTTTCTTCGACTGACTAAAAGCTAGCTGCAAAGTCATCCAGAAAAAACCCAACATTAATTCTTCAGTTGAGTGCGTAATCGAATTTGATGAGAGCCAACAAATTTATTCTCAGCTACTTTAAAACTCATTTCAGTTTTATATTAACATTTTGCTGTTGTTATTTTAGATGGCAGCTTAGCCGAGTGGTAGTGCGTTGAGTACACAACGTGTGATGTTACATGTTCGAAACCCAGACAAATTGTTTTAATTTACTGACTACCAGGTGATTTAAAAAAGTTAACTTTAAGTTGGCTGAAAGTAGTGCAGAATGAGACAATTGACTACCGGCTTCGATATCGCAATGTTAAAATAGTCAGTTGATTACATTGCAAAGTAATCCAAGTGTCAGTCAGTACTAGTTGCGAAATATAGTCGAACTTCCATAACTCGAATCACCATTATGCCAAAAAAAACTTCGACTCACGGAGACTTCGAGTTACAGAATTGTATGTGATTTGTTCTTTCAACGCTACTGCCAACCAAACTAGTTCGAGTTAGAGAAAATTCGAGTTAGAGAAGTTCGAGTTATGGAAGTTCGACCGTAGTTAGCTTAAAGTTAGCCAAATGTCCGACAGGGTATGAACATACATATGTATGTATGTACCTATATACTTATGACAAAACGCCACAATAAAAATCATAATTTTTCTAAAATCTTCCAGAAATAAAAGTTTTTGTAGTATGTTTTTGTATATTTAAAGTTTTGTGCCTGGAATAGAGAATCTTTTGTCCTCAAAGAAAAACTAATCTGAAATTTTAAGGCGCATGTTTTTCCCTCGGTCATACATAAATCGATAAGAGAACTCCAAAATGCATTCATATTTAAAACAAACTAAGTAGACATGATGGCAATAAAAATGAACCTACCAGAAAGTATGCGAAAATATGAGAATCAGTATCTGATAATAGTAGAGTATACTATACTAGATGTCGTTGTACACGTACTACTCCTACAACTTATTTATAAAAAAAAAGAAAAACAAACTAACTTGTAAAAATCCAATATGGCGTATTATGGCGTCTAACTAACACATTCATGAAAAAGTGCATATCCTTATAAGGACATGCGGCAAATAAACTTTGCTTTTTCGTTTTTCTTTTTTCAGTCAGCCAGAGCGCTTACCTGGTGGCTAAAGAGACTGAAAGCAACATAAAAACAGAAAGGGAGAATACAGCGATTAATGGCCTTCTGTAGGCTCCCAAGTAGGCTTTGATAAGAAAAAAAAAATGAGTAAAAAGCAATATGGGAATCATACAGCCAGCCAGTGAAGCTGGCCGTCATATTATGCAACACTTAGCTGGCGCATGCCAAATGAATTATACGTTTTGGTAGTGGAAATGAAATCTCAGACATTAGTAGTACGAGGATGTATTCGAAAACAAAGCAAAAAATAAAATAAAAAATAAATAATTAAAAAAGAAAACACCAGCAACAGAACAGAATAGAAGCAACATGTCATTGAACTAACACGACAATGTGTTGCACCAGCATACAACCAGATTCATAGACTTTTTAAACTCTTGAATATTAAGTGCAAAAGAAACAACTACATATGTACATACATACATACATACTTATGTACATATGATAGTATGTACCAACAAAGCAAAAATCTGTTTTCAATGATTTTTGTTATGTTTTTCTAAAATTATGTACTACTCATTTGTTTTATTTTCAATTATACCAAGAGAACATGCCACTAACACCTGCAACTCGCAAAAAATAACGATAACAAAAAGATTCCAAAATTCATTGATTGCCCCTTCCAAAAAAAAGCATACAGGGTAAGTGCACCAGTAGTCGGCAGTTTAACTTTTTTTTCGTTTTCAAATTTGTGCCATTTCTGATGTGAAAATGATATTGCGATGATACGTATGTATTATAATTCTGTTATAAGTACTGTTTTATGTTCATTTAACTGTTTTCCAAAACAAAATATATAAATGTAAGAAATGTTCATATATTCCAAAACTCATCACTTTTGCCAGTAGTCGGCACCCATGTTCCTATGTTCGGCAATTGATGACCCTATAGTCGGCATACAATTTTCTGCTAAAGAACAGGTGACATTTTATAGGAAAACAAGCTCCTTTTTATATAGAATACAAATTATTTACATTTTTATACTTCTGACTGGTACCTAAAATGGAAATGGTGCCTTCTCTTACTTCTTAGAGTGTTTTTCAGGATTCGGCGTAATATTTGTTCTCTTTCCTAAGATGATAACATTTGAACGCATTATTAATTATACTGAGGGCTAATTATACTGTAGGCTTGCGAACGAAAATATATATTGAATCGTTTACCAGCTACTAGAGCACCTAATCTAGAGCTGCTCTACTCAAGAATCGTATAGGGTATAAAGTTTCACTGTGCTTCATATTTCTACTGTTTCATGATCACAACAACATAATCTTGACAGGCTGTTACTTCTAATGCCAAGCCTGTTTAGGTGTTTTCTCGGTCTGTGATTTATAATATATATTATATATATATATATATATATATTATAATAATTTATTCGACCTTTTTATTAATTATATATAAATTTTATTAAAGTTCGGTCTTTTGTAATCAATTAACAATTTTATTTATTTTTTTATGGATATTTCGCTTCAACTTTGACGAAGTTACGATAAAAAATAAATAAAATTTGTAAATTGATTACAAAAGACTTAAAGCTTTAATAAAATTTATATATAATTCCTAGATTATTTTTTATTTAAGGACATGAGATATTGAAGCGATTTTTGTTATACGTTATAATCATTAGCTTTCCGTGCCTCGATCCAGAGAGATTAAACCAGTCGTGTTCCCTGGTATTTCTGATCTGCATCCATACCATAGGTGCTCATCCCGACCATAGGTGTTCATGATGCGTAACTGATTAAGCTTAATGTGGCATTCCCAAGTTAACTTCGAGGTATACTCATATGAACTAAGCGCTTTAAAGTTCCGTACTCCGCGAATATGCTTTAATGGTAGCAGGTTTTTATTTCTCCTCGTCAGTAGCACCTGTCAGGATAAAATTGTGCGCATATCTCAATGGCATAAACTTCTGATAAAAAGATATTAGGAGATCTTAAACGACCAGAGCCTTTCCAGGGATGATTGCTCCCATTGGTTATTTGGGCAGTCGTTGTCTGTGATTCTGCCCGGGCTATTGATTACTTTTTGCTTGGGAACAGTTTCTATAATAAATGTTCAGAGGTGTGAGCTCAATGAGGACTTATATAGCCGCTGCTATACAGGGACATACTAGCCTTAGTGATTCTCCAACTGATGTCTGGTCGTAGCTAGACTGACCCTTTTCGACCAAGCAACTGCATCATAAGTGATGATAAGTTTCAATATCATGGTGTATATTCATCTTAAGGTTTTGCGTGTGTAGCTCAATTTTTTTTATTAACAGATATTCTCACTTTTAGTGCTTTTATTGCCTTGTCGACAATCGCCTCTAAATGATATCTCTATAAAACCTTTGAGTCTAATATCACTCCCAAGTACTTTACCTCAGATGAACTTTCTAAAAACACGCTATCTACTAGGATGGTTTGCTAAATAGGAGTGTGAAGGGAACAATGATCGCCTTTGCGGAGTTGATATTCAACCCTACGATTATAAAACATTTCCTTCGCTATTCTTAGTCCGTTCTGTAAAATTTCACAGAAAGTCTGTTCCAAGTGGTCATATTTAAAATCATACAATTTTCTGTTATTGTATGAAGTAATTATCTCTTCTGAATTACAAAATTGCAACCTTTCTAGGATCCTTAGTTCAATAAACTTATAATAAAAGTTCATACCGACCTTAGGAAACTGTATGCCTGTTATAGAGCATGTAGTATGTATACTCCATACATATTACTATGCCGACTACTGGGTAAACTCATTTTAAATTAATTTTTTTAATAGCAGTGACAAGAGAGATGATTACTATACTATTTTGCAATTTTTGAGCTTAATATGAGAAAATACTCATTTTCCTATAGTCGGCACACCCCTGCCGACAATTGGAAATCATAAGAAATTTTGTTCCTATTGACGGCACCCATTAAAATAAGCAAAATAAATATATTTTAATAAAATTTTCACATTAATATCAATGTTTTAGTTGATTTGAATCCATAGAAACCGACACTTTTAAGAAATTACTTCATTTAATGTGAATACTCACTTGTTTAAGTTGGGCTCACCACTAAAAAATTTCTTGAAAAACAGGCACAATCGCCCTCTTTAAAAACAGTCACGGAAAGAGGCCAAATATATACCAATATACTCATCTCATTAAAATTTACTCAATGTTTAGAGAGAAGTAAGTATATTTCTAATGAAAATCAGATCTTACTTATATATTTAATGGCCGCTATTCTTATTTATATACATTTTTATTTAAAAGTGCCGACTACTGGTGCATGCCGACTTTAGGGGCTTTTACCCCATATGTTTGGTACATAAATGAAGACTGAAAACAAAGTCTTAACAAAATGTGAATAGACAGATTCATCTTTAGTTCCATTATTCTTTTAATACAGAAAAAGTAACAGCTGCTGCAGATGTTACTTGCTGCCACAAATAACCGAAAAAAACGCACACTCTGTTATCGCCACATGTAATAAATTCTTTTTATTTTAATGCTTCTTGGTTAAAGACTGAGGCATATGGTTGGTGACTGCCATCATTCACGTTTGCCATTCGATTCTATCGAAAATACAAAAAAACACACACACAC
This sequence comes from Tachina lurida, assembly GCA_944452675.1. Taxonomy (NCBI): domain Eukaryota; kingdom Metazoa; phylum Arthropoda; class Insecta; order Diptera; family Tachinidae; genus Tachina; species Tachina lurida. The sequence continues at coordinate 95,802,133 of OX101754.1, read as the reverse complement.
ACACAAATCGAATACAAAAAACTCATTCAAAAAATTTGTTTGCCACGCACCAATAATTGCGTTGTCTATAATTTAAAAAGTATGCGCCACAGCATTTATTTAAGAAAATACACTTACATACGAATGTAGAAAGGAAAAAAATAAGGTTATGCATATGTACTTACATATGTATGTATGTACGTGGTTCCTTATCAAATACATTAAACCAAATACATTTTTATATCCTTCACCATAAAGTACACATGTACATATCAGCGGTTGCTTTCTGGTTTGCTGCACAGTATATTCAAAATACATTATATCTGCAGCAAACCAGAAACCAACCGACGATATGTATATTGGGTATGGCACAATGGACGACTTTTAGATTTCGACATGCAAGGACCTCTCATTTTGTTAGGTTCGTAAAAAAATATTGGAGCCAAAAAAACGTGCTCAAAGTTGAGGGTAAAAGAAAAAAAATTACAAAAGATCATATAACTTTGTCGGGGTCAGCGCTACAAGGGTCAAATGTATGATCAGCACCCATTAATTTTCTCCCCCCCCCCACCTACATCTTTTTTAAACACACCGACCGCCTAACTCCTCTTAAAGGGGGCTCCCTGACAAAGGGAAAATTTTTATAAAATTTTCCCTTTGTCAAAAAAAAAGTGCCCCTAGGGCATACCTATCGAAGTCAAATGTATGACCGAATTTCAATATTTTTTCAATACGAAGATTTTCTCTGAACATACTTATCGCCTACCTTCAACCATTATGGCGGTCCCCATACAAAAAAATAATTTTTGAATATTTTTTTAAGAAACCCGCTTGTTCCGCTTTTATGGAGCCTACAGGGGGGTAAAATGTAAGACCGGTCCATCGAGAATTAATAGGTGCTGATCATACATTCGGTCATTGTAGCTGTGACACCGGGAAAGTTATATGATTTTAAATTTTATTTTTTTTTTAAAGAAGTAACACTCAGGCAATTAATGCCTACTACTATTACTAGGTGTTACCTTCTTTAGGAAAGGGATAGTGATAGAGAAGACAGGTGGTGAAGGGAGAGATAGAGGAAAGCTTCATTCTTTTACAACTCTGCTTTTTTGCACGTTTTTGATAATGCAGTGTTGCTGCGCCATCTGGTGTCAAATGAGGCGTATTAAATTTTTGAAGCTGTGTTTTGTAGCCATTTTATTGATTATTTTACTTCGCCGATGATTCTGCTACACAACGAAGGAGGGCGCTCTGATGTTACATTAGGACTAATATCTGCTGAAGTCGGTACAGTTCAGTGACCAGTGACTATGCCTTCATTACTTGAACTTTCCTACAACAACTGATACAAAAGGGCCACTCAGACTATTATACTTTGTATTAATACATGTCAAAAATTCAAATAATACGTGCAAGTGCGATATTGTGAATGCAAAATGTCATAACGAATGGTAAATAATACGATAAAAATTTGACATCCCATAATACTTGACCATTTTTTGAAAATTTTCTAAACGATAATACTTTTCATCTGATCAGGGTTGCATTATTACAAAATCCAAACTAACAAGCCGTCTGTTCCGACGCCGATGCGGTACCGTCGTTTATGTTATATGTCTTTGTATTAAAACGGATATAAATATTGAATGTGGTTATCGTATTGAATAATTTTTCGTGTAAGACATGTCTGAAAGTTAACGAAACTATCGTATTTTCTTTTTATTTATCTTATTTAAATCAACTACTTTAACCGCCGTCTATTTTCAGAGGCCGGCACGACCACAGCGTACATGAAACTGCTTTACCGCCGGAAGTCAAAGATTAATGTAGGCATGTTAATCCTCAACAGCTGTTTGCTTTATACTCGTGTTTTTAATGTAATATGAGGTGTGATGGTGTGAACATAAAATGTCAATTTACGTTAGATTTTTTGATAGTCGAAACAAATGTGTTTAGATTTCTTTTTCGTAAAGTGTGATGAAAGTCTTTATACATGTATAATAGTCTGAGTGGCCCTTTTAGGGACACTAATGCACATCAGAAAAATGCGTGGTGTTGTTATTCAATGACTGTTGGATCCAGGGATTGAACCCAGGACCTTCGGTTTTGTAGTCAACGTGCTAACTACTTCAGCCAACGCCACCCTCTTTGCTTTTACCCTCAACTTTGACCACGAAGAGGCGAACTTTGCTCCCATCTGACCGCGACCATTTTTTGGCTTAAATATTTTTTAAAATGAGGGGTCCTTTTGCAAGTCGAAATCTCGTTACTAAGAATTCTCATATAACACTATGCCGTAGCTAATGTATGTATATGTATGTATATAATCTGGGTCCATATAAATAAGGAAGACGAATAAGCAATGTCCGTCTGCCCGTTTGTCTGTACGTTAAATCGGTTTCCGAGGCTCCCAGAAAAGCTAGAGACTTCGGTTTTGGACTGGTGTGCCAGAAATGGATTGGTATTGAAAATCAGCCAAATAAAAGACTGCTGGACAGCTGGAAAATTTTAACTTATTTTTGGCATAAATAGCTAAAAGAAATGTTTGTTTTTTTTTTGTTAAATAAACCTATTTTATATTTCAGTAATAGTTAAATTTGTATTTAAAATAAAGAAAAATTCCAAAGACGATTTGAGTTATTTTTGATATATTAAACTAACCTACTAAAATAAGTTTTTCCTTTTTCTATATGTGTTCTTCTCCGAGAAAAGGGACCTAGTGCGTCAAAAAACGGGTGTGTGTCAAAATCGATAAAAATGAGAAAAACATTAAAATTTAATTTTTTAACCCGGCGTCATGCAAGTTGGGTCATTATGACCCATATGCTCTTAAATTGCTATGTAACTTATTTCAACGTTTTGCGACGTTGCCAAATTTCTCAGTAGCTGGAGTGTATCGTTTTTGCATGTTGTTTATTATTTCGTTTCAGTTGATGTTTGAACGGGAGCAGAGACAGTTGACCGTCAACTAAGAAAAGGTAAATATGACCCAAACTGGCCGTCGGTGTAGAAAGAAAATTAGAAGATTTCACCAAAGAAAATTAAAGAAAATTACAATAATATATATATAATTAACACCCATGTGATGAATTTAGCAATTATTTTTTGTTTTGTTTTTTTAGATTTTAAGTTTATGGCATTAGACTGAAGTTTCTTATATTTTTAAGTTCGTTTATTGTTTTTTTAAATTAATAAATTTAAAAATTGAGAACAGTTTAAATATGTTTTTTTTTTGCATATAACAAATAGCTAAAAGCGTCATGTATATATTGCTTACAGATACGTTTATCAAATTTTGAAAATAATGCAAAATACAATGTCAAAAAAATAGGGTCATATTTAGCTACCTGACTGTCGGTGTTTATCACGGTTTATCACGTGCCCGACGCCAGGTTAAATGCGTTTTTCTCAAAACCTCATTTTCACACACTAGGTTCCTTTTCTCGGAGAAGGTCACATATAAATTATACATATTGTATATTTTAGAAAGAAATATGTAAATTGCTATAAGAATTCAGAAAAATCTAAAAGGATGATTTCAGGGTTGGAATATTTTTTTTTGGTATATACAGTGCACTCGGTTAAATCCGTTTGGGACTACACCTATGCTATTATAGCAAGTTGTGCGCTCTTGATACGAAATACTCGTATATAGGGGAGATACCCAATAAAAAATATTAAAAAAAACCCTATTAAACTTAATCACATTAGGAACCTAGTCTCCTCAATATACTTTCTCAGGTTTTTCCAGTCTGAACCCCTAAGATGTTCTATATCTGGTATATTTTTCAGATGGAAGATTTGTCTTCTAATTTAACTGAATGCTGAATAGTGACACAAGTAGTGTTCGAGAGTTTCATCATCGTCCTCTTGGCAAGCTCTACATGTCGTATCGTCAATAACACCCATGCGAGTCAGGTGACTTATTAACTCTGTATATCCTGTCATAATGCTAGCCAAGTTTCGAAATGTTGGCCTTTTTAAATTCAGAATCTATATCGTCTTTTCGCTATTTGGGAACCCATTAGATCTTCCGTCACACTCTAGCCGTCTTGCTCTAATCAAACTTCCAACTCTTGAAAGCCGAAGGACTCATCGTTCATCTCGACACTTTGAATTGCTGTGAATTAAATACTTCAGATCTAATTACACAAATGCTGATCCATTTAGAAGGATTTGCAGTCAATTTAATAAATATTATAAAATTATAGATTTTTCTTTAAATGCGAATGTCATTAAATTTAAAATTATCGTCAATAATTTTGTATTTTATTTGTATTTATTATATTGTTTAATATCCCATCAAACAAAATGCTCCGAATTCGTAACGACTGGTCGACAAAATCTTCCGATTTCGGAACCGAAATATTACCGAAATCGTAACAATTTTTGTATGAAATGGTTGACACGACTTCGTAACGATATGTTTTGCACTGCCCAACTAGAATAGAGGAAGTGGTATATGATCTTAGAGATAGAAGAGCTGCTTCGGTGTCGAGAAAGATACCGACTTTACCCTGTACTTTCCTATCAATTATAACTCTAGCCGCTTCCCTTACCGTAAAAATTTCAGCCTAAAATACAGTGGCTTCGTTAGGGAGACGAAAGGAACATTCTATAACAAGATCGTCTGTAAAGACTTTAGAGCCGACACCGCAGTGGGTCTACTCTGTAATTCGAAACGAAAGAAAGTGCTTTCGAATTTACATGTTATTAGCATACAAATTCGAAAGCACTTTCTTTCGTTTCGAATTACAGAGTAGACCCCCAGTTCATTTTTGATCCATCAGTGTAAATTCTGACGTCATATTTCCTTACCATTGTGCCTCCCTTCCACTCCCGTCTGCATGGAATCAGAACTTTAAACACCTTGTCAAAGCCAGTTGAAGCACCATGTAATCAATAGATTTCCTCAATAATAATGAATAATTATTTATCAGTTTTTTAACCCCATGTCGTTTTATTTAGTTACGTCAGGATGCATGAATAACTAATGATTTCGATAAAGAATTTTAAATTCCAACACGTATTTATTATACATACTTACATACTCGTATATGAATAATCAAAGTGTAAGTGTACACTATATATATATATATATATATATATATGTATGTAATTTACATATTGTGCAACATTATAGATTGCTACTGCTGCCTACGAGTATGAGTATTATATTTTTCAATGAAAAAGATGATTTTCTGCAAAAATATCTACCTATGTAATTATATAAGCGAACTTCAAATGATTTTCCATAATTGCAAATGCAATATGCATATCGTTGACTTTGTATTTTGTTATTGTATTGAAAACTAAAGCTTTTGCATTCAGAAATACTGAATTCGGATATATATGTACATACAAAGTTATGTATAAACACAAAGGTACGAGTGGGGTAAATAAGTGCTTGACTTTTTTGAATTTCCCGCCTCTTAACCGAAAGGGCAACACTGTCAACAGGCAACCGTCAGCTGACTCGTGTCAAAATTTAGACAGACTGCGTCATTTAATTTATGTTAGACAGACTACCGCGTAATTTAAACCAAAGCTAAGGTTGATAAATACTCGTACTATGGGGACCCTTCACCACCAAAAGTGGTTTACTATATCGATGTGGCCGTATAAGTACGGACGATGCCAAACGTTCTTCCAAACCGTTTGAGTCTCTAATCCCGAATAAAAATTTAAAAACTCAGGATATGGTGTTGGCCGATCGGAGATTGAAAGTGAAAGAGATTACGGAAGCCGTAGGCATCTCGCATTGCTCAGTGATTTAAATTTTAAACGATCACTTTGGTATGAGAAAGCTTTCAGCAGGATGTGTGCCACGGTTGCTCACAATCGACCGTAAACACAAACGTGTAACAACTTTCCAGGAGTGTTTGAAATGTAGATTCGCCATTTTATTAGTCACACTTCACACTAGTCAAGTCTTATTGCTAAGATTATCACTTTTTCTTCTTTGAACTTTCATGGGCGTTCACACAATGCAAGTCTTATTTTTCAGCTCTCTCTGCATCTCTCTCTCTCCTACAAACTAATCAGCTTAGCAATAAGACTTGCATAGTGTAAACTAGGACTTACAGAGATCAAGCAAAAGTAAAAAAGTGGATTTCTCGGGGTGAGATGGCTTTGTCAGACCGTCCAGCGTCCGGAACATAGCGAATTTTACAGTCGGAAGGCATTAAAAATCGAATTTTCAATCTTCCCAATAATGGTTCCCGGATGTTCCGCACTACTAGACCTAGTTTTTATTTTTTGTACGAAATCTGTTTTTTATTTTTAACCCCCGACAAAAAAAAAAAGGGGTTTTTATAAGTTTGTAGTGAGTCTGTGTGTCTGTATGAATCCATCTACAGACCAGACAGCAAGACTGATTTTCAGTTATCTTTTCTTTTGAAAGGTGGCTTGATCAAGAACGTTCTTAGGTATGTTTGAAGAAAATAGGTCCAGCCCTTTAGAAGATATCACATCTTTTCTATTTAATGTTATAAGTACTTTTCTGGTTGAAGAATGTATAGGAATCGTTTCTGATCGAGTAAATTTTTGCGATTCTATTATATACTTCAATAATATTAGTGGAACATATGGTTTTTAAACTTATGCTACAGTGTCAATAGCGTCGGGAGTTTTTAAGATTTTTAATTTTTGTTATTTAAATAAATTTTTTTCATTGCTATTTTATTCAATTAAAGAAAGACTGATTGTATTCCACAATTTTTTACTCATATTTTTATCCTTTTTAACGCATTCCAAAGTTCAATTGAACAAAGCCAACAACTGCAAACAACAGCAAACCATAAGAGTTTTAAAAATAATTGTCAATTTGGCGACAGACATGTTGTTGTTGTAAAACACACATTTTTCAAATGTCTAGACAAAATGTGCAACACCAAGCAGAACAGATTGCACTTGTCTTGCAAAATAAAAACCACAAGATACTATTTATAAAAATTAAAAAAAAACAGTTGTATACTTTTTTTCTCGTCATATCAATTAAATTTTTGTGTATTACATACTAAAAAGTTTTTGTAAAAGTTCAGATCTAAAAAAAAGATTTGAAATGATGTTTTGAAAAGTAACAATAAAACTAAATTGGAGATTGGATTTAATCGATTTAGCAAGTGAAGCATCCAATAATGGATGATATATGTAGATATTGCAATCTGAAGCTTTCGATGTTCTTCGCCATGTCACATTTAAGTGACTCGGTTCTCTGAAACAGCGTAACAGATACTTCATTCCATCATTTAATGTCTCTATACCCACTTCAGAAGAAGCTACTGTATAACTTATTTTTATTTATTCTACTTAGTACTAAATATTTGCTTTGTTGGGTTACCAGGGAAATCCGATCTTATGAAAGAAAGAGCGTCTTATCTATAAATAATTTGTTTACAAATTTAATAAAACAAATGTGGGTTTTTACTAAGAAGAAATGTGGTTAAGAATAATAGTAAAATATTAAAAAAAAATAATAACAAAAGAAATGATTCAGATATACATACTTGCATACAAGTAAGTGCAAATAATAAAGGTCAGAAACTACGTCAACGCAAATGGAATTTTGCAAAGGGTTTATGCGATTAACTATCTACATACAATTAAAAGAAATTATACACCTCCACTCGGAGACCCAGTTGGTTCCATTTACACCCCTTAATAATAATATTTAACATCCAATACCCAGAAGTGCCCCTTTTATCTGTCATTCCCATGATGAAGCCCTTGATATCCTCCAGTTTACACTTTGCGAAATCACTAATGCTTTCGTGGAAGCGTCTGCTCAGCCATATAAGCCTATGGCGCTGGCGCTTCGGCAGATAATTCCCCTTATTGTGAATGGCGTCGTCGACGTCACATCAAGACGACAGTAAATAAATTGACACTTGTCTACTCTTTATCGACAACAATTGGATCTTATTGACAATCTCTTAAAAATCTCTAAGACTTTGTAAATGAATGCAGCATGTTAATAGTAGACAAGGGACACTTTTTGCTGTCGTCTTGATGCGACGTCGACGGCGCCATTCACAATAAAGCGGAATATGTTCAATGATTTCTGGTTCTTCATCCCCGTACATGCTACACAAATCTGAAATGCCGGTTTACCAAATGCTAGTCCTTGTTCTGACCGAGCAGTGACCAGTCAACGCACCTATCACTACTCGAGTCGCCTTCATATTCACATCCAGTAGCTGTTTGGATCTTCCTTATTCAAGTTTTGGCCACATAGCTTTCGAGACTCTACAATCCTCCCTACCTCGCCATGAACGATTGGTCCTGCTCTCCACCCAATTACTGAGTTCCCTGTAGTAATGACCTATCGGTAACTTCACCGATCTGTCACACATTCCCCCATCTAACGCCAACCCTATTCTAGGCAGTTCATTGGCAATTTCATTTCCCTTATCACTGGCTGTGGCCAGGAACCCAACATACTCTGACACTATCAGGCCAGTCATGAATAAAATTCCGCATGAAATGTTTCCCGGGGAACAATTCCAACTAATAGCAAGTAATAGGGAAAATAAAAAATTCTAATTGGAAAAGGAATAAATTTCACGCGGAATTTTATTCATGATTGCCCTGTATATTTGTCCATAAGCAAGTTGAGGGCTCTCCTACAGATGAATTCCTAACCGGCTTTAAATCAAGCATTAAAGTAATCCAACTGAGAACCACTTTCCGTTTTAAAGTCAATTAAAAATGGGGGGAGGAACTGAGAATATCCTCTTCCTCCTCCTCGTTAAAAAGAAAGAGGTTCTCAGTTGGATTGTATAAATATTTTATGTTTCTTACCACAGAACTACGATATTTGTTAACGGAATTTATAAATGCATATTGGTTCACTACATTTTTTCCCAACGAAAACTTTGTACTTTGAGTTAGGCCCTTTGTACTTGTGACCAGTGGCGGATTTATGGTTGATGTCGCCCTAGGCCCTGTAAGATATTCCGCTCTTTTTGCTCTATGCAGAAAATCTTTTTATACCCTTTACCAACAAAAATGGTAAAAGGGTATATATAGGTTTGTCATTCCGTTTGTAATTTCTATAATATCAATAAGCGACACATAAAATATATATATTCTGGATCCTTATGCATAGGGAAGACGAATAAGCGATGTCCGTCTGTCCGTCTGTCCGTCTGTCCGTCTGTCCGTCTGTCCGTCTGTCTGTACGTGAAATCGGTTTTCCGAAGCTCCCAGAAAAGCTAGAGACTTCGTTCTTGGACTGGTGTGTCAGAAATTTTCCAAAATAGATTGGTATTGAAATTCAGCAAAATCGAGCAGACGATTGCAGAGCTGGAAAACTTAAACTTTATTTTGCCATATAAAAGTAACTACCGAAAACAAATTTTTATTTTTTTTAATAAATGAACTTATTTTACACTTCCGTACGACTTAAATTGGTATTTTAAATTAAAAAAATATAAAAAAAATTAAAAAGACGTTGCCAGGGTTGGAAAACTTTAACTTTTTGTGTTATGTAAAATTAACTATGTCTAAAACTATATTAGTATTTTCTCGAGAACCGTAGGAGCTACAGACCTGAAATTTGGACACAGTGTGTAGACCTTTGGCCGCTATAACAACAAATACATAAGAATTGGAAATTAAAGGGTGTTCCAAAACGAGCAACGAAAAATGTTAAAATCCCATGTAACATACATACAATTGTATGTATGTATGTATATACACTTGAAATTTGTAAGTTTAGTGAATTTTTATACAGACTACAGAAATTAACACTAAAATTTCCAAAAATTTAAATTAAAGGGTGTTCCATCAGTTAATGCAATTTTGACTATGCAATTTTGACAACTTGCTGTATCTTGGAAACCGTAAGAGCAAAACTCTTGAAATTTTCAAAAACGGTAAAACTAAAAAAACAAAAAATTATAAAATCGCCAAACCGAAAAAAAATCGCCAAAAACAAAAAAAAAATCGCCAAAACGAAAAAAAGCACCAAATTAAAAAAAATTTCTAAGACTAAAATAAATCGCATAAAACGGTAAAATTGCTAAAATGAAAAAAAAATCACCGAAATGAAAAAAATCGTAAAAACGAAAAAAAAACCGAAAAACAGACAAAAATCGCCAAAATGAAAGAAAATCGCCAAAATGAAAAAAATCGCCAAAACGAAAAAAAACCTAAAAAACAGACCAAAATCGCCAAAATGAAAAAAATCGCCAAAACGAAAAAAAAACCTAAAAAACAGAAAAAAATCGCCAAAATGAAAAAAAAATCGCCAAAATGAAACAAATCGCCAAAACGAAAAAAAACCCCAAAAAACAGAAAAAAATCGCCAAAATGAAAAAAAAATCGCCAGAATGAAAAAAATCGCCAAAACAAAAAAAACCTAATAAACAGACGAAAATCGCCAAAATGAATAAAAAAATCGCCAAAATGAAAAAAAAACAAAAAATCGCCAAAATGAAAGAAAATCGCCAAAATGAAAAAAAAATCACCAAAATGAAAAAAATCGCCAAAACGAAAAAAAAACCGAAAAACAGACAAAAATCGCCAGAATGAAAAAAAATCGCCAAAATGAAAAAAAAACAAAAAAAAGAAAAAAATCGCCTATTTAGGCGATAAACCCAAAAACAAAAAAAAATCGCCAAAATGAAAAAAAAAATCGTCAAAATGGGAAAAATCTCCAAAATGAAGAAAAGCCCAAAAACAGACAAATATCGCCAAAACGAGAAAAAAAGCGACAAAACTGAAAAAATCGTTTAAGCTGAAAAAAACTTCAAAAAAGCAAAAAAAAACCTACCTTTCGTGCGCAATTCAAAGTCGCACTTTACTGAATTTTTTAATATTAAAGGAATTAAATGAAACTAAGTTCGTTCTTATTTCGTTTTTGCTTCGTTCACTTAACATATTTTATGCATTTTTTAAAGAACTAGATTGGTATCAATAATCAGAAAAATCCAAAATTATGACTCCAGGGTTGGAAAACTCACACTTTTTGTGTTATGTAAAATTAAATACGTCTAAAAATTTTTTTCTTTTTCTTTATAAATTGAATATATTTTATGCTTCGAAAGAAAAGTTTGGCGTATGAAAGTTTCCAAAGATGGAAACTTTAAAAAAATTATAAATTTTTTTACAAAGCAAATATGTATGTATGTGTCTGTATACTATATATATGTACGTACGTTGGTAAAGGGTATATAAGATTCGGCACAGCCGAATATAGCACTCTTACTTGTTAAAATTAAATATGCAATTTATAAATATTTAAATTACATTGTGCAACAGTATAAAATCCGCACGGCCCTGACAGCGAGAGTACAAGTATTACCAAAGGAAGTAAACCTCTTTACTCAGTTTGGCGATTTTGGTGACCAATTATTTTTATGAACCTCCCAAAATTTCGAAAATCATAGCGACCTCGAAAAATGGTGTCATCAGTTTTTGGCCAACAGCTAATTCAGACTTAGTGATAGCGCTTTACTATATATGGAAATAATGTAGCTAGGAGTCCACTAAATAAATCTTATTAACATTTTACACCGAAAAAATTATTTCTTTATGCACTTTTTTTTAGCAAAAGTAAAGTAAATTTTTTTTAATTTCTTTCAGAATAACTAACAGGAACTCCTAATTTTTCGCTAACAACATTTGGCAATTTAATCTGAACGTGTCTAGGCACCCTAATAGGTCATACAGACCACTTTTTAAATCAAAAATTTTCGTTTTTCTCAATTTTTCGACACTGTAAAATTATTATTCGAAAATCATATAATTAATGCACACTTCTCTGTTGATTTTCAGTAAAAAACCAAAATTTAACACCCAAATTTATTTTAAGGAGCAGTCAGTAAGTCGTTTCATGCGCTCGCTTTGACTGCGACGGTTTACATTTTCAGAAGCAGGTGCGTAAGCAGAAGCAAAAGCAAATAACACAAATGAGAAGTTTTTAAAAACATGTGAAATATACTTAGCCGAACTGTTGTTAAATTCCAACAATGCACAATGGTCCATGTCGATGTCGTAGAATAGGCCATTAAAGTATTCTGAGTGTTTGTTTATTAAAAGTATGTAAAATGACGTCGGAAAATTATTAAATATTAACTTATTACATTGATTTGTTCACAACAGAATAAAAATTTATGTACCTATGAGTACCAATTCTCATTTAGTCAATTACTCCTATCGTGAATAAAATGTGAAATTTTTGTTCCCATGAAATTTTCATTTCCCATGAAGGGAAATTTGCTATCGGAGGCTTCATGGGAACGTGTGTTCCCGCTATCGATTCGAATTGAATGTAAAAAACGGGAAGAAGATTTGAAAATCAGACAAATTTAGGTTTGATAGTGAAAAATACAGAAATTTTTTGTTTCAAATGCAATGTTTTTAAGTTTAAAGTAGTATTTTTAACCTCCCGACCAAAAAAATGGGTGTTATAAGTTTGTAGTGTGTGTCTGTGTATCTGTGAATCTGTGTGTCTGTCCGTGTCCACGTACAGACCAAACGGCTGGACCTATTTCGATTTACTTTTTTCTATTTGAAAGGTGACTTGATCGAGAAGGTTCTTAACTATGTTTGAAGAAAATCGGTCCAGCCGTTTAGAAGATATCACATATTTTCTAGATATATCGGGGGTTTTTAAAATTTTTAATTTTTGTTATTAAATATTTTGGGTGAACCAAAGATATTCATATTCAATGAAAAAAGGTGTTGTACGGAATTACTGATATTGTCCTAAAAACAATTATTTATAATTAAAAGTTATTAATTGAAAGTTTAATAATGAAATTCCACGATATATTGATTCAGTTCGCCAGCAAAAATAAAGTGAACAAAACCAAGGGAAAAGTTAAAAAATCCATGTGAAAATTATTTACGATTGCAATTTGGGTAAAAGGGAAAATATTTCGTGGGAAAAACTGTTCACGATAGGGTTGAATAAGTAAAAAATGTATAAGATTCCAAGGCTAGAAATCAATCGGAGAGATATGAATGACACAATACGAGGGGGAACTACACCCAAGAGGTCTGTAGATTCTTGTTCCGATGCATGTATACATATGATTGGCAGAGTAATGTATATATATAAACATATTTAGTATAGTATACGAACTCATAAATCTTTCGTATATCGATAGATGGAATTTAGCCGTCTACCAGCGATGCCAACTTGGTGCTTTTGGAACTATTTTTAGTGCTTTTTGTAGACTCAAAACGCCAGATTTTGAGCGTTAGTGCCAAACTAAGAAAAATCACTAAGTAGTGCTTTTAAGAAATGTGTGTATTCCTTAAAATTATTTTAATAAAAACTTGGTGTACTTATTTTTTTCAGTGTAAATCAACCTTCTTCGTCAATACTCGTTAAACAAACTAATTTCCTGAATTAAAAAATTTTGAAGTTCAATTTTGTTAAAACAATTAGTCATAAAAATCGCCAACAAAATGTATTTATCGCCAAAAAAATCGCCATTTCGCCAAACCAAAAATTTGCACGTCAAACAAGTTGAAAAATCGTCACGTTTGGCGAGAAATCGCCATATCTGACAGCGCTGGCGGAGATTGACGATAGCCAAGGAAGCAGGCAGGCTAACCGAGTGAACCTCAATTATATTCTTAAGTTTGTATGTACATATGTATATACATATCCATATGCTTTTAAAATTTACTGCTAAAATTCTTTAGCAAGCAATGAACCCACTTGGTAATTTTCATCAGCAGAAATCAAGAAATTAAATATGATGGATTTTTCATTTATTTTTGCTCTTTCAAGCAATAATCGTTAAAGAATTATTTGTAGGAACATTTCAATATATATTTATTTTAAAACTTTATGGAACTTGTTACAGAGACTGGCGTCATCATAATGAGTTTTTGAATGCTTTAATGTCTTCTTCTGTTTTTGTTTTTTTTACTTTTCAAAACGAAATTAAGTACTTAGTCATAAAAAATTATAATTTACTTGCATTTTTAAACTACGGAGGAGCGTACTCAATATGCACACATACATTTAAATATATACATACATACATACATACATACATACACACCAAGTCTTATTTAGCTTATATTTTTTAAAGTTCTATTTGTTTAATAGTATTTATTTCGTACAGAAAAATTAACAACAAATGCATACTAAAACAAAAAAATTATAAAGTAATAAAAGAATTGAGAACGGCCTTGCAAGGCCTTTTTAGACAGATACTTTTGTACTTGTATCTAAAATACATGCAGGTACACACATTCATGCACATTTGTACTTTAAAGTTTAAACACATGGACATTTAAAAGTAGTCACAGTTGTTTTTTTTTGTGGCGCTCCACTCGCTTGCTTGCAGTTTAATGATAGTCTAGCTTGACTGCTTTGGAAGTAGAGGTATCTATACTGGTTTTCAACGCGTTGCAGAGATGGAGAGCGTTTCGCTTATTAAATCATACATAATCAGCGTTACCATATATATTTTTTAAAAAACTTCCTAAATCTGAAAAAAAAACTTTTTTTTCAAAACAAAAATTTTTTTCTACAAAAGTACCAAAATTTTAAAAGAAAACAGCTGATCGATATTGTTATGTGAAAAATAATGAAAATGGTTAGGCTAACTGAGCCTTTAGACACTGTTGCAGTAATAAGGGAGTGAGAAAATATAAGATCGTTTTATTGCATACAAACATTACTTAATATTTTCATTCAATATACGAGGGCGGTTCGGAAACTTCTTAGCCTAGCACAAAAAGCGCGGTATAAACAGAAAAAAGTTAAGTGTTTTGGAAACTTCCATCTCTGCTATGAACACATGTTAAATTTTGTTTCGATCTGGCAACTCCTTCATATAGAAACAGGTGTTCACAAAAGACGCATCCGCGATTTTTATACCCTTTACCAACAAAAATGGTAAAAGGGTATATATAGGTTTGTCATTCCGTTTGTAATTTCTATAATATCAATAAGCGACACATAAAATATATATATTCTGGATCCTTATGCATAGGGAAGACGAATAAGCGATGTCCGTCTGTCCGTCTGTCCGTCTGTCCGTCTGTCCGTCTGTCCGTCTGTCCGTCTGTCTGTACGTGAAATCGGTTTTCCGAAGCTCCCAGAAAAGCTAGAGACTTCGTTCTTGGACTGGTGTGTCAGAAATTTTCCAAAATAGATTGGTATTGAAATTCAGCAAAATCGAGCAGACGATTGCAGAGCTGGAAAACTTAAACTTTATTTTGCCATATAAAAGTAACTACCGAAAACAAATTTTTATTTTTTTTAATAAATGAACTTATTTTACACTTCCGTACGACTTAAATTGGTATTTTAAATTAAAAAAATATAAAAAAAATTAAAAAGACGTTGCCAGGGTTGGAAAACTTTAACTTTTTGTGTTATGTAAAATTAACTATGTCTAAAACTATATTAGTATTTTCTCGAGAACCGTAGGAGCTACAGACCTGAAATTTGGACACAGTGTGTAGACCTTTGGCCGCTATAACAACAAATACATAAGAATTGGAAATTAAAGGGTGTTCCAAAACGAGCAACGAAAAATGTTAAAATCCCATGTAACATACATACAATTGTATGTATGTATGTATATACACTTGAAATTTGTAAGTTTAGTGAATTTTTATACAGACTACAGAAATTAACACTAAAATTTCCAAAAATTTAAATTAAAGGGTGTTCCATCAGTTAATGCAATTTTGACTATGCAATTTTGACAACTTGCTGTATCTTGGAAACCGTAAGAGCAAAACTCTTGAAATTTTCAAAAACGGTAAAACTAAAAAAACAAAAAATTATAAAATCGCCAAACCGAAAAAAAATCGCCAAAAACAAAAAAAAAATCGCCAAAACGAAAAAAAGCACCAAATTAAAAAAAATTTCTAAGACTAAAATAAATCGCATAAAACGGTAAAATTGCTAAAATGAAAAAAAAATCACCGAAATGAAAAAAATCGTAAAAACGAAAAAAAAACCGAAAAACAGACAAAAATCGCCAAAATGAAAGAAAATCGCCAAAATGAAAAAAATCGCCAAAACGAAAAAAAACCTAAAAAACAGACCAAAATCGCCAAAATGAAAAAAATCGCCAAAACGAAAAAAAAACCTAAAAAACAGAAAAAAATCGCCAAAATGAAAAAAAAATCGCCAAAATGAAACAAATCGCCAAAACGAAAAAAAACCCCAAAAAACAGAAAAAAATCGCCAAAATGAAAAAAAATCGCCAGAATGAAAAAAATCGCCAAAACAAAAAAAACCTAATAAACAGACGAAAATCGCCAAAATGAATAAAAAAATCGCCAAAATGAAAAAAAAACAAAAAATCGCCAAAATGAAAGAAAATCGCCAAAATGAAAAAAAAAATCACCAAAATGAAAAAAATCGCCAAAACGAAAAAAAAAACCGAAAAACAGACAAAAATCGCCAGAATGAAAAAAAATCGCCAAAATGAAAAAAAAACAAAAAAAAGAAAAAAATCGCCTATTTAGGCGATAAACCCAAAAACAAAAAAAAATCGCCAAAATGAAAAAAAAAATCGTCAAAATGGGAAAAATCTCCAAAATGAAGAAAAGCCCAAAAACAGACAAATATCGCCAAAACGAGAAAAAAAGCGACAAAACTGAAAAAATCGTTTAAGCTGAAAAAAACTTCAAAAAAGCAAAAAAAAACCTACCTTTCGTGCGCAATTCAAAGTCGCACTTTACTGAATTTTTTAATATTAAAGGAATTAAATGAAACTAAGTTCGTTCTTATTTCGTTTTTGCTTCGTTCACTTAACATATTTTATGCATTTTTTAAAGAACTAGATTGGTATCAATAATCAGAAAAATCCAAAATTATGACTCCAGGGTTGGAAAACTCACACTTTTTGTGTTATGTAAAATTAAATACGTCTAAAAATTTTTTTCTTTTTCTTTATAAATTGAATATATTTTATGCTTCGAAAGAAAAGTTTGGCGTATGAAAGTTTCCAAAGATGGAAACTTTAAAAAAATTATAAATTTTTTTACAAAGCAAATATGTATGTATGTGTCTGTATACTATATATATGTACGTACGTTGGTAAAGGGTATATAAGATTCGGCACAGCCGAATATAGCACTCTTACTTGTTTAACAATGGAAAAATTAGAAATGCGTGGTGTCATTAAATATTTACATAAAAAAGGTTTATCGGGACAAGAAATTCATAATGATATGGTGAATGTGTTAGGTGAAAGTGCTCCTTCATATGCAACAGTAAAAAATTGGGTTGCTGAATTTAAACGTGGTCGTACAAGCATTGAAGATGAACCACGTAGTTGACGTCCAAAAACAGCAACAACAACAGAAATTGTAGCCAAAGTGCATGATATGGTATTAAATGATCGACGAATAAAAGTGCGTGAAATAGCTTTCTGCAAGATGGGTGCCGCACATTTCTCAAGCTTGTTTGGATCGTTTTAAGCGAAATTAAATGGATTTTAAGCGTCCTTTCATAACTGTTGATGAGACATGGATCCACCACTATACTCCAGAGACAAAAGAACAATCCAAACAATGGACTGAACCTGGAGGAAGTGCACCAAAGAAGGCAAAACCAATTCAATCGGCTGGTAAGGTTATGGCAACGGTTTTTTGGGACTTTAAAGGTATTTTATTGATTGAATATCTGCAAAAGGGTAAAACAATAAATTCAGAGTACTATTGCAACCTTTTGGATCAATTAAATGTACAAATTCGAGAAAAACGTCCTGGCTTACAACACAAAAAAAATATTGTCCATCAAGACAACGCACCAGCGCACAAGAGTGTTTTAACATTGCCTAAAATCAACGAATTAAAGTACGAGTTGCTTGACCACCCACCTTATTCTCCTGATTAGGCTCCCAGTGACTTTTACCTGTTCCCAAATCTAAAAAAAATTCCTTGCAGGCAAGCGTTTTACCTCAAATGAAGATGCAATTATAGTTGTAAACCACTATTTTGAAGACCTTGAGGAAAACTATTTTAATCAAGGGATAGAATTGCTGGAAAAGCGTTGGACTAATTGTATTGAAGTTTCAGGAGATTATATTGAAAAATAAAAATATTTTTGAAAAACTAACTATTCTCTTTCATTGATAGGCTAAGAAGTTTCCGAACCGCCTTCGTACTGCAAAAGTTCAATTATGGACATATACATATATAAAAAAAACTTGAAAAAACTTTATATTTTCAAAAAACTGTTTGGAATCTCAAAAAACTTCCAAAAAAAGGGAAAACTTGACAAATGGTAACGCTGTACATAATACTAAAAGCTACTTTGTTAAGTGTAAAGCCAAAAAGAATTTTTACTGATTTTTTTTTTAATTTATAGTGAACATCCCTGTCATGTATGACAGCTATAAATGAGCATATTGAAGTTGCGATCACTCACTGAAACTGACTCTAGACAAACAAACCAAAGAGACTTATTTTCATCTTTGTTTAGGAAAAAGTAAGACCAACAACGGATTTTTGAAAAAATTTAATTAAATTTATTTTATATTTTAATGCAAGAAAAAAATTCAATATTATTGCATTTTCCATCCCTGGTGCAGTTGCACCCGTATCTGAACAATCACCTTCTTTCAAGAAACTGCTGTGTGCATATGTATGTATGTATGTATGTATGTATGTATGTATGTATGTATGTAAGTGTGCTTGTGAATGCTGGGCTTTGTGTATGTGTATGACTAACTCAACTACTAAATTGATCACCACATTTTATTGGAAGCTCATAATAGTTACTATAACTTATTGCTGAACTGAAAGTTGACTACAAATTCAGGTGGACACAGAGTAAACAAGGAATGAATTCTTTCTTTTCTTCTACTGCTTTCCAGATGCGCATACTCAGCAAAACATAGAAGTCAATTTAAAGTTAATTTCGTTGTTCCCAAAATATTAATGCAAGTACTCACATATTATACTCGTAGATATATTTTAGACTTCTTAATAGGGATGGGCAAATGAAGAAAATGTATCGATATATATCGTATCGATATTTTTGAACAGTATCGATATATATTTTTTGAAAACATCGATATTTCGATATATCGATATTGTTTGCTGCATTAATTTCGAATGCACAATTACTTTAAGAAATTTAATACAAAAAAACTATTTATGTTAAGTAATACGTAACCTACTGTAGCTCCTTAAGACTTCATTAGTCTTTACTTTCTGTTGCTGCTCTGTGTTGTGCCGTTCTGTTTCTAAATTTTAAAAGTTACTTTTTCTGTAATAAATTATCAGCTGTTTCGGACCAGAATGGTCACAGTTTTCCACTAAAGTGATGAGTTTTGCATCGTCCATTGTTATTAGAGTTTTTCTTTTCCCGGACTTTTTCATTTCCCGGGAAAGTGGGAATAACTTTTCGGTTTTTAACGTTTATAAACACATGTAAAAAAAATAATACAATTTCAGTTCTCGGGCGTAATTGTTGTAAAGTCTACCATCGCATTCATAAAGTGAATAACGACATGCATCGAGGAATGTGTACGCAACATAACAGAATTAAGGAGAGAAAAACTAATGGCTTATATGTATATGATTTGTATAAACCAAGTGTCAGCTGATTCGTAACAGAACAGAAAGTAAAAACAAATTCTGCCCTTAGGCTTATACCCACACAATCCAAAAAGTCACCTTCCTTAGTTGGGTCACAGTTAAAAAACGGCTATAGCTCTTAAAAGTATCGAAACCCGATACTCGTAAATAAGAATCGATGTATCGATATATAGGTTTTTGAAATATCGGCGATATATATCGATATTTATTTTCTCAAATATCGATATTTCGATATATCGATATTTTTTGCCCATCCCTACTTCTTAATATATATTAATAATAATATTAATAATTTTTTAACATTAAAGTTTTGTTTATTATGAAATTTACTTTTATTGTAATGATTCTGAAACTTTACTGACGTTGGAAAATAATTTTGCAATAATTTCTATTAAAAATATTGTTTTTAAAAAACTAAAACACACAAGTTATATATTAATTTTATAGTTTTCTTTAGAATTGCTAAGTAATTCGAAGTGAAGTGAAAAACTTTCGAATTGAAATGCAAAAAAATATTCAAATTCGAACAGTTTTCTTTTCGAATCGAATGTTCGATGATGTTCTATTGTTTGATCTGTAACTGAAAAACTGAATGTATCTCCATTTACGAGGGCAATAAGTACGTGAGTTTTCGAACTTCCATCGTAGTTATATGAAATGTAACACTGTTTCCATCAAGTATGTTAATAGATTACTGCAAATTTTCGAGCAAGTGTCGTCATTTACTTTACGTTTAGCAGCTGTTCAAAACATACAACCTCGTGTATTTTTTTAAAAGTGGAAAAAAGTGAATTTCGTGTGCTCATTAAACATTAATTTTTGCGAAAAAAAACCGCCAATCGAACCAAAGAAAAGCCCGATAAATACTATGGGGACTCTGCACCATTGATTTCAAGTAAAAAGTTGTTTACTGACTTTCGTTGTGGTCGTAGAAGTACAAATGACGCTGAACGTTCTGGAGGGCCAATTGAGTTCAGTACACCCAAAAAAGTTGAAAAAATCCACGATATGGTGTTGGCCAGTGTGCACACTTCTACCGATATTCGGTAGATTCTACCGAATATGTTTGTGAATTTAACGATCTACCAATTCTACCGAACAAGGGCTGAAATCTACCGAATATTGAACGAACATTTTGATTAACAATGATGCTACTAGATCAAGTTGATCACACATACGGAAAATTAATCACATGTATGTTCTAAATCTGGAAAGCTTTCCGCGGAGAAGAGAATATGTTTAACGAATTGTTATTTAGTAATTTAAGTCGATATATGTGTAAATTGGATATTTTGCCACATAGCAGTGCGGTAATTTTCTGCCATGAAAATCATTAAAACAGAACAAAGAAATCGGTTAAAAACTGAAACTATAAGTAACCTAATATTTGCCAAAGAATTGTGCCTTGGGGATGAAATATTTATTCCTCCCAATGGTTTAATAATTTTTGCACAAAAGTTTAAATTCATAAATGGATCTTACATATAATCTACGTGGTTACAAATGTTTGTCAAATAAAAGTTATTTTAGTAGCTTTATAAAACATATGTACAAAAACTAATTTCCAGTTATTTATGTACATTATGTTATGTATGCATATCATATCTATATAGTAAAGGGAAAGGGCAAATAACTGGGGATGACACTTTTTTTGGGAAATGCTTCATTGTTTATGGCAGTTTAATTTCCAATCACATGTGAAGTTTTAAATGCGCTTCTGGGACCTGTTTAGTTTGATACTCCTTACACTTACGGCCTGGCCCACGATGTCACGACAAATCGTTCGATCGACAACTTGTATTGCAAACAACAACAAATTTTCTAAAGTTATTGTTGTTTGCAAAACAAGTTGTCGATCGAACGATTTCTGGTGATATCGTGGGCCAGGCCGTTACTCTTTATATATAAGTACATATATTTTGTTATTTTTTATGTTTCTTTGAATTGTTATTTTTTATGTTTCTTTGAATTGTTATTTTTTATGTTTCTTTGAATAAAAAATATTTTCTACCGAATTTCATTCAAATCTACCGATTTTTTTTGTCGATTCTACCGAATTAAAAAAAAATTAAATTAAATTGGTGTTGGCCGATCGAAGAGTAAAAGTGCGTTAGATTGTTGATGCCATAGGCATTCCATATGCCAGTGTGGTTTCGATTTTAAATGATTAGCTGGGTTTAGGAATGTTGTCTGCAAGATGGATGCTGGGTTTGCTCACAATCGATCACAAACGCATGTGCAGTTTCCATGGCAAAAATCCATGAATTTGTCTACGAATTGCTCCCTCATCCGCTCTATTCTTCAGATTTAGCCCCGAGTTACTATTTCTTATTCCCAAACTTGAAGAAATGGCTCGTCGGAAAGAGATTTGACTTAAATAAACTTTGATTTAAACAAACACAACCCGCGAAGCGATTAGCTTGTATGCAGAAAACACCCAGGGTCTATGGCGGGAATCGAACCCACAACCTCTGGACTGAGAGGCTGGCATCGCTACCACTCAGCCACAGGGGCACCCAAACATACTTAATGTATTTTAGTGCAAAGTGCATAACTGGTTCAAGTAATCTACCCACAGAAAACCTGTCATGAACTAAACTTTATTCATTCGCTTTCAAATGTTATCAACACGTGACAATAGAACTTTTGTTGAAGTTCGTCCCCTTTTGCACACAGTTATGGTGAATCGACCCTGTAAGAAATATTTTGTGGAACATTACAACTCTCTAAATTTTCTCCGTTTTACAAAATAATCACCGCAAAATTTTACTAGACATGCCAGAGTAATTACAGTGTACAGTGTAGTTAGCGAGGGCATTTTGAATACCCTATTAATAGGGCACTCATTCAAATAAAGTGTTTTTACCAAGGTTGGCAAACGGTATCGTAAAAATACCGATACCGATTCAAATACCGCTAAAATTAGATACCGGTATCGTTACCGATACCGAAATCCATTTCGGTTAGAAAATACCGGTATCCAGATTACCGTTTACGTATATACCGGTACGTACCGGTATACCGATTCCGGCCAAAAAATAAAAGATAGTTGAGTTGTAGTTGCCAAATTTTTATTATATATTACAACTTTTTTCACCATGAGACAACTGCTTTTCATCAGTTGTATTTTGGTTTTTATTTCGACCATTGTGTTCGTTTTGCTTTACTATTCCAGACACCAACCAATCCGATTTGTCAACCAATATTATTGCCATGTTCATAAAACATAGAATCTCAAGAAAAAATAGCAAGGCCAAAACTAAAAATATTTAAAATGTTTTTTAATGGATACTATGGTTTCAAAACATATAGCAAATATAAGAACCTTTGTTTTTCGTGCATTGTTTCGAAGTCAACTAAAATTAGTTGTTATTCAGAATACCAAAAAGAGTTAAGTTGTTTCAGTTTCAATAAAAATTAGTTGAGCTGTAAAACGTAATATGTGCAAAAATTGCAAAAATATATTTCAATTAACTTTCTTTCTTTGGTGTTGGTCTTGTTTACACACTTCACCGTAATGTATAAGGTTGATAGAGAAAAAACTTCTAAACTTTTATATTTGAAGTTAAAGATTCCTCTTGAGGTGAAGAAAAGTACTTTTAAAATGAATTAATACATTTTGGCGACCAGTGTTGTACCAATTTTGTACTCTGTGTTTATATACTACATCTATTAAATTGTACTTTCATCATCCTGGAAGCTTAAATACACCGAAAGCGTGTAAATAGAACGCGAAATACATCATACAGGAAGTTTTTTAACAAAAAGTCTTCTAACAAAATATTTAAAACAGTCCTGTGAATTATTCTTATTCAATTATGTTTTATAAGCAAAGTTATAAACAAAAATATTGCATAAGAACGTGTCCAAAGTAGAAAAATGTCGGAAAAACCGAAGAAATCATATTTGGTGAAAAAATAAAGACTTATTTGAAATTTACTGAAACAAGATATATATATATGGTTCAAAAGGTCTTAGTCTCTTCTTTCTGTATCCGTTTATAAATTTAAAATCGGTTGATATTTAACTTAGTTGGAGGTTTATAAGTGTCTACGGTTACGAAAAACCGATTTTTACCCGTAACTCAAGATTTTGGAGGTGTCTGGAAAATTTCAAATACAATTTCTATTGTTATACTCGACAATACCTAGCAGAAAATTAGTAACATGTCCCAGGTATTTCGATTTCATCAAAATTTGTCACACAGTGTAATATATCAGTATAGACAAAACTTTTATTTTTACTATTTTGTTTAATTAACCAAAATGTATACTTTATATGTATATGCAAAGTTTAGACTGCAGTCTCCTTGTTTCACTTTTTTAATAAATTATTTTTTAATAATAGTATAAAAACATATATAGAAACAAATAAGTTTGCATGCTTTTATACAAGTACATATGTTAATGTAAAAATACTCCCTTTTTGAAGTAATTTAATAAAAAATATTTTTGTTGCTATGTCCACTGCCTGAAATAATAAATTTGTCAGTAATATCGGTATACCGGTATTATAAGCTCGATAACGGTATGTAACGGTAATACCGATACCGAAATAAAAAAAATACCGATACCGCTACCGATACCGAAATTTAAAAAATAATTGTACCGGTATCAATACCGATACCGTTATTTTTTTCGGTTTCCAACCTTGGTTTTTACTTAAAAAAAAAGTCTAAAATTACACATATTTTTTCATACAAGTTTTCTCAATTTGGATTCGGACGCACTATTTTTTGCACGAAATAACTGTTGCGACTTCCTACCTTACAAAAGGCAATATTGAATTGATGCGTCACTCAATGACTTTCCTGTATTTCTGCATAACAAAAATAAATTGTGTTATCAACGTTTAGTGACGTCTGGCGAAGCAATTAATACATTTGAAATGCATATTCATGCCTCATCAGTGTAAGTAAGTAAGTTTTCTTAAAAAATATGTTCACAAGTATTACGAGTAAAGTATTATTGTTATTATTATTTTTTAGAATAACGTTCGATCGATTACTTATATCGAAAGCAAAAACTAATTTTCTTGTTTTCAATACAAGTTGTCTCGAAAGTCATTAACTGAATAATAAAAAACTGATAAACGTCTAGGAATAAAACTTAAGGCAGTTAAAAATTACATAATTTAAACGATAATGAGCAAAAAGTTCAGTTATAATTTTAGTTGAATTTAAATTTTTGACTTACTAATTAAGTATCATTTATCTTTAAACCAGGGAAGACCAAAATGTTTTGCAGCTGTATTGAAGAGAGGATTCGAAGTACAGTGGTACGAAAAAGTAAGCAAACATATTAAAATTTAATTACAAGAATTTGTTTTGGTTGCCAAAAAAAAAGTAATAGAATGCAGTTCATACTGAATTTGCTATTTGTTGAGTAAATTAAAAAATGCAGCAATCCAAATAATTATGTGTTACGTAAATTTTTAACCTAATACATGTATTAAATTTTACACATTTTAAATGTGTAATACCGTGTTCAGACATACCCCTTAATTGCGCAATTAGATCATTTTTTGCAATTAAGACCTTAATTGACAACAATTTACCATACAATAAGTCAATTAATAAATTGAGCAATTACTAGTTAATTGTATCACTAATTGCGTAAAACTCGAAATGCAACCCTGGTCATAAATGTTTTTATTAAGAACTGTGTTCAGTGAGCAGAAAAATTTCCTATAATGGCGAGCCAAATGTCAAAAAATATACATACATATAAACAAAACAAATATACATACATACATACATACATGTAAAGAAAACAAACTGAACAATATGAACTCCAATAAATAAATAAACAAAAAATAAATGGCTGGTGAAGAAGTTTTTTTAAATTCATAGATAAATTTATTAACAAATATCTTTTATAAATAAGAAAAAAAAATTTAGAGGAAGAGGCTCACGTGGACTGAGGCCAGTGAAGCTGCTCTATTGGAGTTGTGGCCATGTCGAATAGAGGAGCTTCGTGGCCAAAGAGAAAACGGTCACGTATATAATGAGAAAGCGGATAAGCTGCAGAAGTTGGCCTTTCCATACAGCCCGCGCGATGTGCACGTTAAAATTTGTAAAATTGACAAGTTTACCTTTTCCTTTTTTTTAAGCACTGTTAATTTTTAATCAAAAATCGATCGCATTGACTCCAAGAGCTCCATATTTCTGTTATATGCAAGTAAAATTTCTTTTAAACCAAAATATGCATCCAATTTGAAAATTTACAAATACAAATATTCACAAAACAAATAAAAACAATGTTTTTCCAGCTGTCAAATGATAATTGAGTCAGCTAAATTGAGTATGTGTGAACAGTAAATTTAATTGCGCAATTAAAATTAAATTGACTCAATTAAAAATGCATGTCTGAACACGGTATAATATTTTTTTAACAATTAAAATTAGTTTTTTTTAAATATTCCAAAAATTTTTTTGAATAATGTCAATTCGAGCTATTTAAAAAAATTATTTGTTTTTTTTTAACTGGAATGAAATAAATCAAAATTTTATTAAAAATATAGGTATATAATTTAAAAACATTTATATCGTTGTATTTAAATATAAAGTATTAATTTATAATATTACTAGCTTAACCCGGTGTGCTGTGCTACCACCTCTCCCAATTAAAAAAAAATGCTAATGAATTTTTTCCATAAGCAAACATATGACAAATTTATTTGATAATAAATTTTTGTGGCGGATTTATTATGCTTGTTAATATTATAAAACCTGTTAAATACTATGTGGAAGGAGTAACATAATTTAAAAAAGTGGGCGTAAAAGTGGACGTGGTTGAAAAAAAAAGTAGCCTTTAAGCCAATCCAGAGTCCCAGTTAAACGTTGTGAAAATTTCAGGAAGATCCGTCCAGAGGGGTGGTCTCCTATAACGTACAAACAAACAAAAAACAAACACACATTCCGTTTTATATACATACATATTTGTGTACATATGTATATAGAATATAGATATAGATTATTTGAATTTCTGAACCTATAAAATTATTCAAAATTTCTGACAAAAAATATGTATGTATGTACATAGTAGGGATGGGCAAAAAATATCGATATATCGAAATATCGATATTTGAGAAAATAAATATCGATATATATCGCCGATATTTCAAAAACCTATATATCGATACATCGATTCTTATTTACGAGTATCGGGTTTCGATACTTTTAAGAGCTATAGCCGTGTTTTAACTGTGACCCAAGTAAGGCAGGTGACTTTTTGGATTTTGTGGGTAAAAGCCTAAAGGCAGAATTTGTTTTTACTTTCTGTTCTGTTACGAATCAGCTGACTCTTTTTGGTTTATAAAAATCATATACATATAAGCCATTAGTTTTTCTCTCCTTAATTCTGTTATGTTGCGTACACATTCCTCGATGCATGTCGTTATTCACTTTATGAATGCGATGGTAGAACTAACTATAGCTAAAACTTTACAACAATTACTCCCGGGAACTGAAATTGTATTATTTTTTTTACATGTGTTTATAAACGTTAAAAACCGAAAAGTTGTTCTCATTTTCCCGGGAAATGAAAAAGTCCGGGAAAAGAAAAACTCTAATAACAATGGACGATGCAAAACTCATCACTTTAGTGGAAAACTGTGATAATTCTGGTCCGGAACAACTGATAATTTATTACAGAAAAAGTTACTATTAAAATTTAGAAATAGAACGGCACAGCACAGAGCAGCAAAAGAAGTAAAGACTAATGAAGTCTTAAGGAGCTACAGTAGGTTACGTATTACTTTAAATAGTTCTTTTGTATTAAATTTCTTAAAGTAAGTAATTGTGCAATCGAAATTAATGCAGCAAAAAATATCGATATATCGAAATATCGATGTTTTCCAAAAATATATATCGATACATTTTCTTCACTTGCCCATCCCTAGTACATAGTATGTATGTATATGTATCTGCATATTAACATAGAATACCAACTACTTACAATCAATTTCTGTTTATTGAGTACATATAGAATTTAAATTTAATTAAATTTTATTGAAAAACTGCAACATAAAATAAACAAGAACGGCTATCTATTTATGTATGCATTTTACCGACAAATAACTTTAAAATAAAAATATACAAACAGCTTTACGCAAGTTTTACAGCGCTATCTGTAGTTTGAAAAATTAAAAGGAAAGCTTTAGTTCATACTCAAACCTGCGGTTTGAGTATGCACTTCGTGCATAATCAATGTAATCAATTTCTATTTTGGCTTAAAAGTTGCAATATGGTACCACTGACATGCACTCAAAAGAAACTGACGAAATTTTGGGTTGCCACACTAGAATATTAATTTTCATAATAACGAGTTTTTTCGATTCAGAATGTCTTATTGATTTTTTTTCCCTTAATTTGATGATTTGATTGTTATTCTCTTGAAATTCACATATTTAATATATTATTTTATATATATTTTATAGGAAAAAACTGACATGAGGTTAGCCTTATGTAAGTGTCTTCTGCTAAGGTATTGCATTGTACAGACGGTTGGTAGATCTTACAACATTGTCAGTAAAATGTGCTAAAAATTTCTGACAACCGTCATTATCAGTACATTGCAAGACTAGCAGCTGACAACAAATTGTCGTCGGACATCCTACAATCTTGTGAACACATTCCGCTGCAATTGTAAAATAATTATAGCCAGACATTTGTCAGACATTTTATTACTGTCAGATGTGCGAAGTTTATGCATCTGACAATGGCATCATTGTAAGAGAATTCTTTCGATGACCAGGGGCCAGATTCCGCAATGATGAGTTTTGAAATGTTCACCAATTTCAGTGTTCACAATTCACCACACTTTTTCCAGTGATAAATTTTGACGCTACTGTTCACTATAACTATCAAAATTATTCATTCTCACCGTTGCGGATGCAGAAAGCAACAAGTGTACACTGGAATTGGTGAAGACTTCAAAATTCATCGTTGTGGAATCCGGTCCCAGCACTTATTTTAAAGGAAAAGTGAAAAAATGAAATAAAATCTCTGCAGTCAAAATCATTGCAATTGCTTCCTTATGTTCCATAATAATTTATATTTTCACTTTTTACATTTAACACAAGCAATAACCATTGATAATTGAAAATTTCTAAAAAACGCTTTAAGTGTGGCAACGCATAAGAACAGATCTGACAATTTTTGCATATGACAACCGTGTGAACTGACGATTTTGTCATATAAATTTATTTTCATACAATCGTCTGGCAATAAGTTGTAAGATTTTCAACAATCTACTTTGAAATTTTCGATTGCCAGTACATTGTCAACACATTGCAAGACTTAACAATATTGTAGGATCTGACAATTGCCTGCATATGGCTTTATACATAACGAATGTAGTGAACACCAAGGTTCTGTGTTTGTTTTCGAGTTTGAAGTTGAGTCGAAGATTTGCAAATGATTAAAAGGCTACACTATATACTAATTAGGGTTAAGAATTACACTTTATTTACTAATAACACTTATTCTAATAAAATCAAGAGCATAGATTGCTGTTGTATGCACATGTCTCACACAAGTGACTGCACTGTTTTTGTAGCAAAACTCCTTCACGGCTGTTCTTTACACACACACGATTTATTCTGCGGACGCTCACTGTTTATACAACACTAGAGACTCACTATATTTACTTATTACTTCTAATCGTTATTATCGACCGCACGACGTCTTTACTTTCAACGATGCTGACTTCACTATAATCTGATTCATAATGACTCGCTCTCATACAGGGTACCTCCTTTTATACCATAAGTAGCGGCTCTAGAATGTTCGCCCTGGGCGTAATGAAATGTGTGCACTTAGTAAAGCCAAATGGCAGAAAGTGTATTACTGCATAAAGATGTTGCTTCTATGCACACATTACCATCGTTGCTGTCGTTTCCTATTAGAGCCATTTCACAATATGCCTTTTTAGCCTGTCTTGTATTGACAATTTTCTTTCAAGCCCCTTACGAAAAGTCACGCACATTTACATTTTTTTTTTATTCATGCCTTTTTGGCATTTATATAGACGCTTAATGTTGAGGGTACGAAAAAGGCAAAAAAAAATATCATAAATCCCCTCGAATTTTCATTTAGGGCCTTTTGTTTTACAGCGCAAGCTTCTCACAACCTTTCATCAATATACTAAAAAAAAGCCTGCCTGCACAAGGCAAGCAGAAAACGCACAGTGTAAATTGCGTCTTAGTAGCCAAGTGATCAAACAGTATTCTAACACAATTTTGAAAATTCATGTTACTGCTTCTAGGTGTTTGTAGATAATTCGATTGGCCGTTATTTTGAATTTCAGGGTTACTGTGCAACGACTTTTATGTTGGCAATACCGTGTGTTGTTGCTAATACAGAGTTGTTTCTACCATGTGTTTGTATGTGCATACGTGTGTACGTTTAGTTATTTAACTAAATACTTCTAGACAGTTCTTTATATTTACCAACAGTTTTCTTTATGAAAATATTTACATTAGCTCTGTTCGAATATTTTTGAGTAACAATATGTATACCGTTTCCTTAATATAGATATGCCCTAACTCATTACCATTTTGAAATAGAAATTTTTGAATTTTTCTATACATTAGATCATCTCCTATCGAAATGCATAAAAAAAATAGATTTCGAAAAAATAATGAGTTAGGGTATTTCTATATTAAGGTAACGATATGTATATATGTGTGTGCATCCCTTCATCTTTTGTTCCCTGTACGCAAGCCTGTTCTCCTTCCACAGGCAACACAAAGTAATCTGCGTTTAGAATTAAGTGAACTGAAGTTGTCTTTCTTTTCTCAGCAACCTGTCTCACTGTCATCATATAATTTGATACACATGGATAGATGCACTAGCAGAACGGAACAACTAGCTTTCGGCTTATCGAGTCACAATTTGCTGGTAGATTTTTTGTAATAAAAGCTCAAATTTGCCATCACAAAAAATTACTAACTATTATGTATAAATTAATTTTGTATAATACATATATAACCAGTATTTGAAAACGTCGACGTTATAAAAAAGTTAGCTAACATATTCGCAATTTTTTTTTATTAAATATCTATGTATGTGTTTTTAAGCTAATGTTTTCTCTATTAATATGATTTAAAAGGTAAATATAATGTATATTCAGCTTATACTATTTGTATTTTAAATCGCATTAGTTTAGATAAGAGATGGGCGCGTGTCGGGATTTGTCGTCACACGAACACATACATAGGTCTCAACACGAAGTGTTCGTGACAGACAGTGTTGAGCCAAATTGACGAAAAAACACGAAACGATTTTAGGAGTAAAATATGTATGTATAAATGAATTCTAATAAAGGAAAAATTTAATATTTTGTATCATCAAACAAGCAACACCAGCTAGTTTAATATTAATATTTAATAATATTAAAGTTCTGAAATTAAATTATTATTTTTATATTAAATTAAAAATAAATATTTATCTATACTAATATTATAGTGTTTTCACACTGACATGGTTTTAACGCTAAAACCAACTAACTGTTAAAACGTGGTTTTACCATAAAAAATTATATTGATAACACCAACTTAAGCCCATTTTTGAATTGGTTTTATGAAATACAACCTTGTTTTCGCTGTGCTAAGTTCAGTGCTGCCAAGTTAAAATGACCGGAAACAGCTGATAATATTTATGCCAGTAAATAAGAATAAATACCAATTGAAACATTTTCAACCTAAAAATCGATGCAGTCGCAACAATAATTAAAAAATTGCCGAGAAAAAGAATATTTTGGACGGAAAATAACGGAAATATTTTCATTGACATCTGGGAAGTGAAAATAGACGATATGACTAATATCCATTTGCCGATAAAAAAAGGTATATTTTGTAATGTGTAAAATTTTTTATATAAGTCCTAATTTAAACGAAGCAAGTCTTATTGCTAAGCTGATTAGTTTGTAGGAGAGAGAGACGAGGGGAACATAAAAGTTTATTCTCCCCTCGTCTCTTTTTCCTAAAAAACTAATCAGCTGAGCAATAAGACTTGCTGAGTGTAAATTAGGACTAAGTATAATAACTTGATTTGCTTGCAATACAAGTTGTCGATCGTACGATTTCTCGTCACATCGTGGGCCAGGCCATAAATTTACAACAGTCTTGCCATTGTGGTTTGTTCTTTACTAATTATGCACATGCTAGTTAATTTGCTTTTTTTTTTTTGTTCTACTTAAGACAAACTTTTTTGGTTTGTTGCTATTATTTTATACTTTTAATTTTTGCCATTATTAATTTTTTAAATATAAAAAAAATATTTTTTGCTGTTCAATTTGAATTCGTACGTGTTGTATTGTACCGTGTCGTATTGGGAAAATTTTTCGCGTGCGTGCTTCGTACGTGTTGGACATTTTGGTGTTCGTGTTCGGGTCGTTTCGTGTTGCAAAAATTCGACGCGCGCCCATCTCTAGCTTAGATGCAATTAATTTCAACCCTACTTTCCCCTCCACATGTTTTCTATTAACGTGTGTACATATTTGTTGTTTCAATAACCATTGATAATTACGAAAATATTTATGACATTTTCTTTCATTTCATACATGCATATGAAAAAGCTTTTAAACTAATGAATAAAAACCGACACAGTTTTTATATTACCGAGAGATGCACTATTTTATAGATTTATTTTTTCGTGGAGGCGTTTATTTCGTAATGATCTCATATTTACAATATGTTAGTGATGTAATTCAAAGATTGTGGAAAATTCACAATTACAAGAGTTTAAAATTACAAAATCAGACGTAATATTTTGAAATACTCTTGGAAATAAAACTAAATTGCGTAAGTTTATGTACATATGAACAGATGTATGTATATATGTACGAATATTATGTACGTATGTATGTAAATATATTTCACAATTTTTGCACAGTTTTTTTTTATTTGTGTATGCAAATAAGGGTGAAAGACAATTTAAATGCAAAATATATACTAGGTATATGCAAGTGCATGATTGTTCTAAAGGTTAAATTTGTTTAATATTTTTACAATTTATGCCGTAATTTCTACAAATAGATATCTATTAGTATACAGATATCTATTGCATAAGTTAAATTTTTAAGAAGTTAAACTCGTAGATATCAACTTTAGTTTAATGTACAGTGGCACAGAAAACTCCACATACCCCCCTCCCCATCAAATTAAGCATTTTATACAAGACTTTAAGGTTTCCATCAACAAAATTCATAGCGTATCATTCCTTGTAAAAGCGGGAAACCAGACCCGTATAGAAGGTATTCTACGCAAAGCGGCACTTATGATAACAGGTGCCCTTAGATCCACGCCGACAAAGGCACTCTTCGCTATGTTTTGTTGGCTTCCTGTGGACTTAATGGCTAGAAAACTGGCCCTACATACGGCCGTTGGCCTGAACGCAATAGGCGTATGGAACTACAGACCATGGGGTCACGCTAGCATCCTAAATACAGCAAACAATATACCTAAACCCATTGACTACTGCTCTCCCAAACCCTACATCAATATGAATTTCAATATCTCTTTGACAGAAGGATTCTCCCCAGTGGACAGAGCCATGCAGGTTTTCACGGACGGCTCTATACGGAGGGGAAGAGTTGGAGGGGGATATATATTCCAGATTTTGGAATTGAAATATCCTTCAGACTCCCGGACGAATGTAGCATATTACAGGCAGAAATATCCGCCATAAAAAAAGCAACACACTGGTTGAGTTATTATCGGATACACAATAGTAATATCCAGATAATAACGGACAGCCAACCCGCGATCAAAACCATTGCAGGTGTCGGGGAAGTCGATATTGACAATCTCTGTGGGCTCCCTCTGTCGTCTTGCTGGAGACGCTTCGATACTGCCTTTCTTAATTTAGCTCAGGAAAGATGGCGCAATGAGCCTACCTGCGTTATATCGAGAACCCTTTGGCCTCGTCTAGATACTAAAAGAACCAAAAACCTCATTAGCTTTACCAGAAAGCATCTGAGGAATCTCCTGGCCACACTTATAGGCCACTGCACTTTCGGAACCCACGCTAAACGTATGGGTCTCCCGTATAATGACTACTGTTACAGCTGCAATAATGAGGAAGAGGAGGAAAGCATTTCGCATCTTCTCTGCTTCTGTCCTGCTTTGGAGGATCTCCGTCTGCACTTCCTTGCAGAATATCCTTCAAAAGCTTGTCCGAGTTATCGGAAATAGGACTTAGAAACCTAAGTCTATACATTAGGAGCAGCGGCTGGTATGGTCGCATGTGTATGTACTAGACCCTCTCCTTGTCCCACTTCTTCACCTCTTCTCTACTCTACTCTCTCTTATTGTACAAAAACTCTCCATCTATATCCTCTCCATCTATATTCTCCCTATACTTCCGGTCTCCCCCCTTATTCTTATACTTTCAACTTACAGGCAGCATAAAGGGATCATCGTACTGGACCCAAGTGAGCTAGACTCCTATATTTTCATTCTTCACTAGCAGCCTGCTAACCTAACCTAACTAATCTATTCCTTGAAAAAAATAAAAATATATTAAAACATATAATTTTTGAAAAAAGAACACTTTTACGAAAAAGTTAAAAAAAAAATCATTTTTTAATACGCAGAAAAGTATACTGTTCTCGTTCATAAAAAATATTACTATTTTAATATTTTTTGCACCATCTTTGCTCTCTAATACGACATTTAATTGATTTTTCATAGAATATACCAGTGGTTTCAGGAGAAATTTTGTACCATTCTTTGATAAGAACATTTGTTAGGTCCTGTTGGTTCTTTATTTATATATAAAAATATATATAGAATTGTAATGACCCTGATTGTGGAAATCGTGAAAAAAATTGCGTAATTATTGTAGTTGATTAAAGTTTACAAGATTTCTAGGAAAACTTGCACACCGAAGTTCGACCCGACTTGCATATGGGCATTTCCATGGCGAATTACACTTTTGGTCGCGTGCGACAGCAAGCAATTAAGCTTGTATTTCAGAACAATGTGACTCGATTATTCTTAAAATTTTATGTAATGTAGAGCTGCTGACATCCTATATGTTTGGTGTCCCATGTAACAAAAACTTAACATTCCTGTGGAAATGCCTACATATCATTAGAGTAAATATTTCCTTCTTTAAAACATACTAATGTCTCTGCAACTTTGACATTATGTACATAAATACACATTCACTTGAACAACATCATAGCCCAAAAACTTCGATTTTTGTAGTTGAAAATGCAGAATTAATCTTCATGTCGTTATTCACATTGCATAGAAATTTCCCACAAATATATTGTATATTCAACTCTAGAGAGAAAAATATAATTTTGTTTATATATTAAGTTGTGTGTCAATTGAAAACTTTAAACTCGTTTTATGGCAAATTAATTTTTTTAGCATGATTTTTTTAATAAATGAGCGATATGTATGTATAATATTTTGATCCTTAAGTACATATACATATGTATGTATACAAAATTATAAGGTATATTGAAATAGCTTTTTAAAATTGGGTCGGCTTAAATCGAATCGATTTGCCGAACAGAGCTGCATAAGTGTCAAAATTATCTCCTTAAGGCTCGAACTCAC
Organism: Tachina lurida; assembly: GCA_944452675.1. Classification (NCBI taxonomy): domain Eukaryota; kingdom Metazoa; phylum Arthropoda; class Insecta; order Diptera; family Tachinidae; genus Tachina; species Tachina lurida. Next base: position 95,767,036 of record OX101754.1, on the reverse strand, counting down.
TACCCTACACAATCGTTCGACTTTTGAGAAAATACAACCTTGGTATGAGGAGTTTATCACCATTCATTAGATCAGGGTTGTATTTTTTCAAAAGTAGTACGATTATGTGGGATATTGTAGCCTTGACATTAAATTTTAAATAAAATTTTAAGCTCCCTTTGAAAAGAAATTTCGAATTATTTTAAAGCGATTCGTTTTTAAAAGATATCATGAATTTCAAACAATTTCTAGAATAAATTTTAAGCCAGTCGAACTTTATTGACTCAAAGAACGAGCAAACCTCGTAAATTTTTACCAAGTTGTTTTCTTTTTGGAATCTCCCGGCCGGAAAATATTGCGTTCATCTTTAAAACGCAGCGACTGCATATCTATAAGCTATACCTGCACAGGTGTATTCTATTGAGTTTACAAAAAATTTTATGCCTTATTAAAAAATTTCCAAACATGTGTGTAATAAACACCAGAGTATGTTTGCCCAGGAAATTTTATATTTTTTTTAGATTAAATATTTCATAAAAGTCAATGGAATTGCTACTCTTTTTGAAGTCCAACCAAACATAAACAAATAAAATAGGTATGTATGTATGTTTGTATTACAAAAATGCCAACGAACTTTAAACTCGTGAGAAATTCATCAGTTCTCATCAACAACACAACATGCGCAATATCCAATTCACAATTAAAATAGTCATGAGAACTCAAGAAAAAAATCTAATGTTTCTACGTTTTTTCAATTTACCCCCAATTCATATTTTATCAAAGGACTCAAATTCGTTTGTAAACAAACGGAAGTCATGCTCAAACACAAACACACACACGCACATACAACTCTCATATAAAAATTAATATGAATTGGTAGAAGTTAACGGTACTATTACGAATACTACTACTATTACACATACTACAGTGCTGCTCAGGCGCATCTTAAACATAAATAAGAAAGAGATAACCCTAGTATAAAATACAAAGTTACACAATTAAATTTTATGTAAATATCACACAAACATACATACATACATACATACATATGTACATATGCGTATACTCGGATCTCTCTTACTTACCATCCTCATATTGGCATTTTATAAAAACAAAGTTTATTTATATAAAAAATATTTTTAGTTCGTAATTTCAATGATATTAAGAAGTACACAATTTTATTTATTTAGATAAATATTAATTATTTTTTTTAACTGGTGTGTTTTAAATTGTTATTTTAATTTTGCGTATTTATTTATTTTCAATTTATTTTTTTTTTTTCAATGTTTTTCTCACACCACCCAAAATAAATAAAGCACACACTACCGCTATCAGCGAATGTTAACAACGTTTTGGTTTGAGGTTTCGCAATTGTCACTTACTAGGTATATTCTGGTTTGTTGTGCTGAGTACACACTAGAGCATTTTGTGACATCGCAATAATGTATACCAGCGACAACATTTGTCATTTCCGATATTTTTCATTTTGTGGCATTGCTTCCCATATAAAAAACGGCCTTGCACACATTTTGAAAATGACACAACAAGAAATGCCAGATGTGTACTCGGCATTATGCTATAAACACAATCAAGTCCACCGACCATCGACTACAAGATGTCAAAAATAGAATACATGCGTGCTTATGAGAATAATTATTTTAGCCGCTACACGACTATCGACTACACGGCTACTTTTGTAGCCCGTAGCCAACTTAGGCTAATGCATTAAACACATTCGACACAGCAGGCTACGGGGTACAATCTGTCAAAAATAGAATACACACATTCTTATGGTAACAATTATTTTAACGACAGCAGGCTACTTTCTATTTCTCTGGCCACAATGAGCAAATGCAGTGTTACCAGTATAATACAAAATGGTGAATGAATGATATCCTACAATTATTTCATACTATTTACTAGAAACAATATCCAAAAATTGATGTAAAGAATAAATTGATTCATTATTCGTTAAAAGAATTAAGTAGCTGGCGACTTGGCTATTTTTGTAGCCAGCTACTTTTGTAGTCGGTAGTCGATGGTCGGTAGCCTTTGATTGTGTTTATAGCATTAGACATGTAGAAAAGTCTACTTACATATTTACATACATACATATGTATATACATTATTATTACATGCACATGTAAATATGGCTGCTTTGTGGCAACATCATCATATTTCAAAAAATGCACTTTTGAAATTAATAATGCATAATAAATCGTCGTATTGTATTTTATCTTGTGTAAAAGTTATGTATGTAAATTGCACACTCAATTCTTGAGAGAAGAAAGCTTTTAGTACTTGTCTTCAATTGTCTGTATGTAAATTTAAAATTTAAAACTTATTTTTTGCAAAACTTTTTCTTTTTAAATTATGACTATATGCATTTACATGTGCATATCGACTACACACACTTATCGCTCATTTACTCAAATAGTGCCACAACTAAAAAATAAACTAGTTTTGCAAAAAAACGCATTTAAGTTTTCAATTTACATACAACGCAATGAAGACATGAAAAAATATTCTTCCCTCACGAAGTGGTTTATTTAGTTATATGAAATTTTTACACGAGATAAAATACAAAGTGTCGAATTATTTTGCATCATTAGCATTTTTTGAGTTATGACACTATTGAAGTAAATGAGCGATATGTTTGTTCATATATGTACTTACATACAAATATTTACACACATGAGCAAGTAATTTTCTCTGCACATCACAGCTGCCAGATTTTGACAATTTCACAGTTTTGTTTTCTCGTTGTTACGAGTATTTTTAGATTTGAACGATTTTGCTGTTCACTCACTTCGAATTTGGTTGACAAACATACCGGTTTCTGCTACACGCTCAACCGAAATTTTCGAGATCAAATTTATATTATGTGCATATTATAACAATAAGTGCAGATTTTTTCCGCCAAAAAAACAAAGCCCAAATTCATCCAGAACTGGCAAAACGAACTTTGGAAACAACCGTAAAAACAGCGTTATACGATTTTTGAGTTATAATCAGGGAAACCAGAAATATGCTTTAAAAGAACTGTTTTATGCACATTCAATATGCACTAAAAACTTGAAAATATGCACTAAACTGAAAAAAAAAATTCACAAAGAATATCTGCCGTATTAAAAACAACAATTTTAGTTTGAAGTGCACGTTAAAACAATATTGCAATAAAAATTTTGACTAAAGCTAAGAATACAAATTAGTTTTTGTTTGGGATACTCTCCTAAAAATTTAACTTCATTTTAAAATAGATCCCGATATCACAATTAAAACTTTGGAACTGTATTTTGAATAAATAAGTATATAATTTTATTTATAATTTTTATTGCAATGAACAACAAAATAGTAATCCAGACTTTCAAATAAAAATCGTTAACTGTCACATCTAAATAAACTTTTATACATTGACAATGCTCCTTCAATTGTACTCGGGACAAGGTCCATCAGAAATAGCAAAACCGAATTTTTATTGAAACTAACGTTCTTAATAATTGTGTAATAATATAAATATAAGATAAATTTATATACTACATGGAACAATGAGATTTTTTAAATGGCGAAAAATAAAAACAAGCTTGTAAGCATATTAAAATAAAAAATTATATAAAGTATCAAAAAATATGCCCCAAAAGCGTAAATTATGCTCTAAAAATTAGAAAACATGTTAAAAATATGCGTGCAAGACTAATAAATACAAAAACATTCTACAAAAGGTAAAATATGCAAGCATATGCACTAACAAATCGATGCCAAAATTCATAAAAAGTTCTGAAGCGGATAAATATCTTGTCCCCGCATTAATCAGACATACAAGAAAAAACATTCAATTGCATATTTGCGGTTTCCCTGGTTATAACTTTGTTCAAGTAAATGAGCGATATGCAATGTATGTATGTACACAAGACTAATGCCGAGTATACATATGTACATCTAGCATTTTTTCTATTGTCATTTTGTGGTGTTATTTTCAAAATGTTCACATTATGTTTTTTATATGGAAAGCAATGCCACACAACGAAAAATATCGGAAATGGCAAACGTTTCCAATATTACACACTATTGCGGTATCAAAAAATGTACTCGGCATTACGAATTTTATCTAAGTTTTACTGAAAAACTACAAACATTCGCTCATTTACTCAAACAACGTAATAACTTTGAGATATGACTTTTTTGAGTTATGACTTTGAGTAAATGAGCGATATTTACGTATGTACCTCAAATATTATTGTTTATGTTTCATATGTACATATCGCTCCTTTAATGCAACATAGACATGTATCCAAAAAACTTAATACATATTGCAGAAATCCTTATATCATATTTTATCTAGTGTAAAAATTTCATATAAAAGGCATGTTGTACACGCACCTCTTAAGACAAGAAAATATTTCTATATCTTCAATGAATGTAAATTGAAAACTTCTGCAAAACTAGATTTTTGATTTATGCCTCTGTTGCAATAAAGGTGCGATATGTGTATACACATGGTGTGTTTTTACAGGTACACAATTTTAAATTAATACAAAACTTAAATAAATGATGTTAATTGCCATGAATTTTACTTTATTGGAAAGATAGTAATTGCCATTTTTGTTTAAATAACAGTTCAATAAAAATTCAATCACATTTTATATCCATACAATTGTGGCATACTTTGAGTGGTGTATTGTCTAATGTAGCTAAAACTAAGATCATTCATATAAAGAGCATTAAATTAAAAGTTTTAGCGATTATGACCCTATATAAGTAGCATACATACATTCATACATACATATACTTATACATACACATGTATATAGGTATCTACCGAAGAATTCACCGGCACCATAGAGTGAAAAAATTTAGTGTTGCGAGAATGGCATAAGGATTATATACATACAATTCAAATCCCTACAAGAAGGCTACCAGTCAACTGACTAGTCATTTGACTAGTAGCGACGACCACAACTTCGGTCACCGTCCCCAGTTAGTTTATTAGGGGCTTGGTGAAACCTCTAACTCATTAATTTCACTTAATTTAAACACATATATCTGAACTGCTTACTCTGCTACTTTTTCGCCAGTCACAGATTACATAAGCATTGGTGAACTATGACTAGTAAGTGGTTACAAAGCAACTGGTCACCTGTTACTAGTCAATTTTTACATAGAAACTGGAAAAATGTAACTTTTAAATAAATAAACAATTTTTATATTATTTTAATTGTTTTTTATTATAAAATAAATAAGTAATATACATATATAAAAATAGTCCAAAATAATGTAGATGGCACCAATCAGTCTTCTTTACGCTTTTTTTTAGGTCGTACACACATTTCTTTTTGTAAATATCTAAAATTAAAAAACAAAATACACAAATGTATAAATTAAATTAAACTTTTCAATTTCTTTTATGCAGTATTGTTGTTACTTAACTTTCTTAAAACTTTAATAAATTTTCACTTCACAGACCGAACGAATTGTATATTTTACAATAAAATGCGTTGTCTTAAAATTTTTGGGTTATGTACATTAGATGTTTCACTCTAACATACATGTTAGAGAAGAGCAACTATAATTGGTAAATGTGTCGGTCATCGCTACCAGTCAAATGACCAGTCAATTGACTGGCACTCTTAAATTCACTATAAAATTATTGCAAATGTATTAGTGAAAAAATTTCGTTTGTGTTAGTTTCGGTTATTCATTTCTTGTAGGGATGCGAAACTTGACTTTTTATAACAAAAAATTTTATTAGATATCTCAAAACAGAGAGCTGAATTCATCTGGCAACCCCTTTCTGCAATAGATTTTCTCAAATTCCATTATTTTACCCCTCTAATTTGTATTGTAATTTTAGTACGTGAAAAAGCACAATTTCTGTGCTTTTTGGATTTCTTTTGAATGAAATAGAGCGTTGCCATTTATATAAATAAACTTAGCAACAGTGTTGCCACTTTCTGGATAATTATCCAAAAATGGGTCAATTTAAAATTTTTTGGATAATTTTTGGATAATGAAATTTTTGTGTAATTTTTGTGTAATTTCGCTATAAATTTTTATATATTATAAATTTTTCTTAATTGTATATAAATTGTCGTGGTAATTATGCATAGACACCACTGTTGTTAGCTATCATCAATATGCAACACTTATTTGTTTTTTTTTCGCTTTTCAACACATGGTAGATATCTTGTGTGTATATATCTATCCTTTTTTCACTCATTGAAAACAAAAGAACAAATTTACTCATGGAATTTGTAGTGACAGTTATTTTTTGTATTTCTTTCTATGCTTCCAAAGCGAATCCATACCAAGTGGTCGCAAGGGATCAGGTGACTATTTTCGCCGCTTGTAATTTGAATATACGTTGGATGTCAACACACATTTTTCAGTATATTTTTTTTACATTTTAAGTATAAATTTCTCAATGCAAATTTAGCTGAGTATCCCTTATGTGAATTTGCCTTGCTTTGCTTCTTTCTGCAACAGTCATCAACTTGACAAGAAATTTTAAAACTGAATGCACAATATTTTCACAATCGTAAATGAGAATGTAAGTACGAAACACCATGCAATCGATTTGTTTGTTAAGTACATACTCATATGTATAACTGTTCGTGATTTGTGACATTTTGATGACCTGTTCAACCGCTTGTATTGTGAATAGTATAACCACACTTTTTTATGGATTGAATGACGCTTGAAGGATTTTGTGAAACGTTAATAAATGCTGGATATTGACATTTTAAATTTTGGGAAAAATATACTGGTGGAGACCACATTGAATACTCTGTGAACTGGATGATTAACCTGATTTGTGGAACACATAATACTGATCTGACGATATAATTTTGTTGAAGAACCTGGTGGAGACCAAATATGATACTCGTGTGGTGGATAGTGGATGATTTGATTGGAAATTTTTTGTAGAACCTGGTGGAGAACCAAATATAACTCGGATTTTAACAAGATTTTGACTGGTGGAGACCATTTATACTCTAGGAGCGGACTCTAGGATTCTCTAATTCCTATGTGAAGGCGTGGGTCGAATGAGGCCTTGAGAAAACTTCTATTTGTTGAAGAACCTGGCACTTTGCTCTTTGTAGCTAGCCATAAACTTTGAAACCCCAAAAAAAATAAGTACGAAACACAATTTATTCTAAAGAAATGTTTAATTTTAATGTATTTTGTTTACAGTTTTAGAGGTCATGGATTATAAATTTCGCACCCAATGGCTGGACGAGCCTTGCTTTAAAAATTGGTTGCAAAGGAAAAAACAAGGTGACGCAGATGTAGGATATTGCAAAATTTCCAAAAAAAAAAACAATTGGTGCTTAGACACCTTTCTTCACTACAACACAAAAGATCAGCTAACACCATAAATCATACAGCTACAATAACTGAAGCTTTTAAGAAAAACAGGAGTTTTGAAGACAAAATTAAACGAGCTGAACTGAAAGTTGTTGGAATGTTGGCTGTTAACAACCTGTCATTCCTATGTATTGACAACATAATCCCAACGTTAAAGCAGTCACTTCTTGACTCGGATACCTTAAAACATTTAAATATCCATCGAACGAAATCGACTGGTATTGTAAAAAATGTTCTCGGGCAGAGTTTTTCTTCGGAATTGTATGAGAAGTCAAAAAAGAGTTTTTTTTTCAATCATAATTGATGAAACGACTGATATCAGCGTAAAAAAACAAATTGCATTCATTGTAGTATTTTATGACGATGCCTGTTCTAAAATTCAACATTCTTTTTTTTTTTTATTTCAAAGAATGTCAAGCTTCAAGTGCTAAAGAAATTTCATGCTTTTAAAACAAACGATTTTGGATAAGGGAATCCCATTTGGAAACTTAGTTGGATTTGCTGCGGACACACCAAATGTTATGTTCGGTAACTATAACTCTGTTTGTAGCCACTTAAAATCAGAAAACCCATCAATTGTATTGGTAAAGTGTTCTTGTCATTTGATTTATGTAATGGCTTCTAAATCTTCAATCGCAGTTATTTGCGACAGGTCAAACTCCAGGAATTTCAACATTATTTTCAAAAAGATGTTCATAAAGTTTTATCACCTGTTATAACTAGATGGATGTCATTAAAATCTTGCATTGATCGAGTTCTTGAGCAATACGAAGTTTTAAGATCATTTTTTGGGCTAGAGGTATTTGAAGATCCTTCTAAAGTAACCGACTCTATACTTTTCGCATTGGATAAATCAGATCATACTTAGAATTCTTAGCATATGCACTTAATATTTTAAGATCTTTCAATTTAATTTTTCAATCAGAACGTCCAATTCTATATAAATTAAGAAGAGAAGTGACAAAAATTCTTCAAATATTTATATAAAACTTGATACCTTAAAAAGGTTTATAGTCAATTGATCCCACCAACGAAAGAATCGTTTTTTGTACGACAAAATGAAATATATATTGGCTTAAGTGCGCAAAATACCATTTCATTGTGTTCTCATGTAGAGCAAGTCGAAATGTATAACTTTAGAAATTTTTATATTGAAGCTGTTGTCCAAATTAAAAAAAAGATTTAATTTTGAGGATGTGTTTTATGACATTTTATTTTTGCACAATTTGCACAATCATTTGAAAAAAAATCATTAAATATTTTCAAAAATAGATTTCCTTTTGTTGAAATCGATTGTTAGAAATTAGATAATGAATGGCGTGAACATGCTTTGTTGTACCATAATAAATTAGGACTTTATGATAGTTTGGATGTCGAAACTTATTGGTCAAAAAGTCTTGAAAATTCAAAATTGTGTTGGCAAATACATTTTTCCAAATTTAAGTATTGTTGTCAAATTTCTTTTAATATTGCCATTCTCTAATTCCTCTGTAGAAAGAGTATTTAGTAAATTAAAAATAACTAAAACAGACCTTAGAAATAAATTGTCTTCAGATACAATTGCAGCAATAATTTTTACTAAAGAAGGAATTGATAAAAATGGAGGTGCTAATTTTGAACCTTCTATTGAAATGTTCTTTATAAAAGGAAATTTATAATTAGAAATATGGAGATCATATTTCTAAATAAATTTTAATTTTTTTGTGTATGACAATGTTTTTTATAGTATAATATTGGAAAATGTCGTTATAAAGCATTTTGTGACAAGTTTATTATAAAAAAAAATTTTTTTTAAAGACTCAGATTTAAAAAACTGTCCATAAAATAAAGAAAATGAAGAAGTGTAAAGAAATTTTAGACCTTCATGCACAAAAAAAAAAATTAAATGTGGAAATTAGAAAAAAATGAAAAGGAGATGATTTTAAGAACTTTTCAAGCTCCTCAATTTCCCATCGTACTGGCCGACCTCGAAAGCTTACGTCAAAATAAGAACTTCTGATTACAAGAAAAATAAAAAATATCTAATAATTACGTCTATTATAGGGGAGAGATACGCCTCCTTGCCCATAAAAGCTCAAAAGTTTAATTTGTATGATATTATGGTATCAGTAGTACATTTTCTTAATATTTAAATTATATTTGCAAATAATATTTTCGTCACCGCCCATAAATTTCATATAAATATCTTGTACCATCATCTCCTGACAGAAGAATATTTTTTCATGTCTTCATTGAGTTGTATGCAAATTGAAAACATAAAATGGGTTTTCTGCAAAACTGCTTTTATATATAATTTTTCAGATTAAATAATTGTCAATTAAATAGTTTATTTATTAATAAAATTAAAATTGTGGTGAAAAACATCAAAGATAAATAAAAAAGGGAATTTTTAAAGATTAAAAACGTGAAAACAGTAGTGAAGGTAGATATGCAGAAAAGTATTGTAAGAAAACTTGTCGATTGCATTTTCCTTTATATTTTAAAAGCATTTTTTTGAAGCTTGAAATACACTTGAATTCAATTGTAATACAAGGTTGAATTACAGTACAATTCAAGGCTTGAATTCAACTGTAATAAAATTGAATTGTTCGAATTGAATTCAAGTTTCCATTTCACTGGAGAATGCTATTGATATAAAGTGTAAATCAAACATAATTCAACCTTTGACAATTGAATATGAGACTTGAATAACAGTTGTTTTACACTTGATTTCAAGCAAAATTGCTTATTGGGTTGTTTAGGAGAGGTTTAAATTATTATTGGCGTTTTTCTGTATACCATCTTTAGTAAATAGAATTGCAGCAACGGTATCAGACGATAATTTATTATATTTTATTTTATTTATTTATATATTTATTATATTATGTATATATATACATATATATTTATTATATAAAACAAAAGAATTTCAAATTATCCGTGAACTACACCTGAGAGCAATTACCAAGGCGCTACTCATGCACATAAAAATTACACCTGATTCGGGTAATTACCCGCGATTCGGCAACACTGGGTACCAATAATGTAATTTGTTTAAACTTTTAAATTAAGTATCTGTGGCGCCATCTGATGTTTTTATGAAACTTAATGATTGGGAGTGGCCAGCTAATGCTACTAGCCAGGGTGACCATATTTGCCTTTTAAGGATAAGTTTTGCTTCATTTTTCACTGTCACTATTTAATGCCTTTAACTTTTTTAAATTGTGAAAATTTACCATCGAAATAAATTTACGGCCTGGCCCACGATGTCACGAGAAATCGTTCGATCGACAACTTGTATTGCAAACAAAAACAAATTTTCTAAAGTTATTGTTGTTTGCAATACAAGTTGTCGATCGAACCATATCTGGTGACATCGTGGGCCAGGCCGTTAATGTATAACTTCCAATGAAGGTCTCGAATTGTGCTGTTAGTATTAAAGAGAAAGAGAAAACTATATACGTACGGGCATTTCCAGGATATAGAACGGGACATTTGCTCGTCTTTGAAGTGGGATAATATGTATAATATGTATGTATATATATATATATAAAGAAATCTAAGGCTGAGTTTACATCTGCCATTTCTTGTGTGTCATTTGAAAAAAAAAGCGTAACCAACTAATTACTAATGAAAAACTGTTTGATTCAGACATGTATTTATTGATTTAAACAGTTTCCAATCATGTTGGATTCTATAAAATTCTCTATTAAATATGTATGAAACTGTTTAACTTAATAAATAGGTGTCTGATTCAAACAGTTTTTCATTAGTAATTAGTGGTTACGCTTTTTTACGCTTGTGTGGCATTTGGCACACCAATGTAAACCCGGCCTAACATTTTTCTTGCTTGTCATTTTTTCATAGCACGCTAATAACATTATGTTTCATATATAAAAATATTTTATTTAACTAGATCCAAGGCAGATTCTATATTATTTTTAGCTTTTTAGTGCTTATTTTTGAAATCGTTTTAATTTTTTTTTAAGTTTTATTTTTACCTTTTTAGTGCATACTTTTTATAAGCAGAAATACATTTAATTTAATACTAAACTTACACGGCCGTAGCCCCGCCTACTTTAACACATGCTTGAGCATTATTTAAAGCTCAGAGTGCCAAGTTTCATAAAAATCGATTAAGTAAAAGCACGTGAAATATATGAAGTATTAAATTGTATGGGGCGTGGCTATGCCCACCTTTTTTAAAACAAGATTGTGTATTTTTAAGAGTTCAAGGTGTGTGCCAAGTTTCGTAAATAAGCATGTGAAATATTATACTAAAATTTAATAGGCGTGCTCCACCCACTTTTTTTAACGCAAGATTGTGCCTTTATTTAAGCTTAAGGTGTGTGCCAAATTTCGTAAAAATTTATGAAATAGAAGCTTGTGGAATATAGTATTAAATTTTAATGGGAGTGACTCCGCCCATTTTTTTAACTTTGAAATTGTGTAATTACAAGAACCAAAGGTGTTTTATATGTTTCGCACCAATCAAATAAGTAGAATATCATAAAATTATATTTTAAAAAATTGTGGGCGTGTCCCCGACCACTTTTTTTACAATGGGAACAACAGACAACAACGAAAATTCTACAATCGGTCTAAAATGTACTCAGTAATGAAGATACACACCTAAAAAAAATAGAGAGGAATTGTTTACCTCCTCCTTTTTTTGAAGTCGGTTAAAAAATAATTTTTTTTTCAAGTACAGGTTACAAGAAGAATAGTACTATCCGGGAAAGAGAGGATGGCCCACCCAGATATGCACGTCTACATGCATTTCGTTTCTGTTTAAGAAACTCATCAGTGGACTTCAACCAAAACATTCTTGAAAAAGCTAAAAAAAAATTCATATCGCACTTGTTCCTCTAACTGCAATTTTAAATTTTTGAAAATAAACACTGTAAAAATCTTACATCATTTTGCTAATCTTTCGTTGTAATATTCCTGTTTGTCATATAAGAGTAGTATGTGAAAAATAAAATAGTACTTACCTTCCTTTTCGTTTTTACTGCGAGTTTTGTAATATTTTAGTTGAAAATAACGTACACGAACATAAGTTAAAAAACCGCAAAAAAAACACTTTTAAATCGGAAACAAATAGGTATTTCTATTCGCACATGTTTTATAAAAACTGGACATATCGCATGGTTTGTGAGATATGCATACATACTCATAGCCCAGAAAGTCTGCGTTCACCTTAATAATATTTAATAACTGAGATTAAATTTATTTTCATATAAATCTTTCTTGAACCCTATATTCACAAAAACCAATCAAATGTAAATTTTTTTACCAATTTTTATATATCGGAATTTAATGTTGCAGGTACATAAATATTGCAACCAAAAATTCTGGATTAAGTTGCAATTCAAGGAATATGGGATACAGTTTTTTCAAAGAAACCCCTAATTTAATATTTTGTTGGATATACACGCTGCTTTAATACTTCACTTAGTCTATTTGGCATGTATATGACCAAGTTCTGTGCTCCCTCAACTGCGATTTGGGCCCACTCTGTCTGCTTCTTTGCTTATTGTGACGTGCTGACGATATTTTTTTCTAAAAATTCCAGAGGTACTCAATGGGATTGCGATCAGGTGATTGGGGATGTTTTAAATTACTTAGCAGCATTGTACAATACCCATAGTCTAACGATCGCCGGTGTGTGCTTTGGTTGTTCCCCTGTTGGAACCAACATTTTGAAATTTATTTTTAAAATGTTTAAATATTATCATTAAACTCCATCTGAACTACACCAGCAGCCGCCACACCACACCACATTTCATACAACTGCGTGTTTAACTGTACCAACTAGATTTCGCTTTTCAAGGACAGACTTTGACTATTTCACGGCCTTTTATGCCAAAAAAAAATACAAAATTTGCTATCATCCAAAAATTGCACGCGTCTTCAAAACTAAGGAGGTCGATTTATATAGTCGTGAGCAAACAGGATACGCTTTTGAATGTTCACATAAGAAATTTATGGTATTTTGCGAGCAACCCTACCATGATATCCTGATTTTCGTAAGATTTTTCTGCTTGTTTCAACATAAACTTTCTTATTGAAGGACTGACCGACGTGTCCAATATTTTGACAAGTTTCTTCATATTAACTATTTTGCGTTCTCGTACAGATAATATTTTTGGGCGAGTATACCTGTGTTGCACGGACGAATATGTTCTACAAATAGTTTCACCAGGATTTGGGAAGCTATGGCCTTTTTACCTTTGGCTTCCATATTCGAAAATATATATTTACTTGTAAATAAAATGTACCTCTAACCTCATCAAACGATTATTTAAATTATTAAAAATAAAAGTAAAACAAAAATGGATCCAGAAATTCTTAAAAAGTAACGGAATTGTTAACATAGATAAAGTGAACGCAGGTACCCAGATTTACGTTTTGTTAAACTGAAGTCCCGTTATAGGAAAACTGAAGGGGGAATTTTTATTTTAGATTTTTTTTAGCTAAATATATCTTACAAGTAGAAAATACATACAAAAACATTTGTGTTAGGAACATTTTAGTGTTATTTTTAAATCCGTAAAAAAAATTTTAATGACTTTATGGGCTATGTGTAAGTATTTAACAGGTTGTTAATAAACAAACTATAGTTTTTGAAATAAGCACATAGGTATGTATGTATGTACATACCTTTAAATTAAATTACTTGAACGTTTTCAAAAATTTTGATTTCTTGGAACTGAGTTTTATATATCTTCCGATAGATAGATGATTATCACTTATAGATATTTACGATTTGAACGAATTTCACATATATTATTCCGACACTTTTAACTTTTATATTTAATAAAAACTACACAAATTAAATTTTTATTGTAAGCATTGAGAAACGTTTAACGTTATAACAAGTGGCAGCACTCCATCAAAAGGTACAAGCAAATTGTTTTACAGCGAGAAGGAACACAGGCTAACATTATTAAGTACTGAAGAACTTACATACACCCTGTAATAACGCACTCATTTGTCCAAGTGAAGCCAGACTGGTGGATATTAAACACTATTTTATTTGTCGTGCCCATTTTTTGATCGATGTGAAGAAATCGTACTTTTACAGCGCACCGGGGTGCAGGGTTGCATATGTTGGTACTTGGTACTAAATATTTTTTTTTTGCTATTATGGTGTAAAAAGTAGCAAGTACGCAAATTTGCAACCAATTAGGTGAAAAATTATGCAGAGAGAAAATGTTTGCAACAAATGCTGTTGTTTTAATATATTTACTTTAAATAATAAAATTGATTTAATTATTTTGTATATGCACATGTATTTACAAATATATATGCAAAATAATTATAATATATTATTATTTTTACAGTGTATGTGTGTTGAAAATCTGTTCTATTCCGTTCGTTCTTAGTAGATCGTGTGGCAGCACTGGAATTCATCATGGCGTCAGTATTTATTAAAGTGAATTATTTTACACGTATTTTTAATAAAATTTAAATATTTGCATAAATGAGCGGTGATTTTTGTGTTTTAAACTTTTTAAGTAAAGGCCAGTGGCGTTCGTCAACTAGTGATTATAAATTGCGACCTAAATAACATGAAAAAGTTAAAATATTTGCAAAAACAATTCCATGAATTTTCATTGCCACAAAATAATATTAATTTAAAACTATTTTTTTATGCTTAATATAGTTTAAATACAATAAATATTAATGTAATCGGTGTTAAAACTATTCGTATTACGTGTTCTCAATGATATCTGCCAATGCATCGCTCTGGAATTGGTTGTTTTTTATGAAATTTGGATGAAGGCACTGAAAATAAAGCCATTCACTGTGCTGTGCATGGACGCTTGTGGTATAACTGGCCAGCAAACTATTCCAGCACCATATATTACTTTGGCCGGACCACCTTTAACAGCTGGTGCTACTCAAGAGCGTGCTACCAAATAGAAATGTAGGCCTGCTACCAAATAAAAATTCACGCGTGCTTCCACACCTAAAGTGGTACCCGGCCACATTTTTTTGATCCGTAAGTGCCTACACAAATGTGTAATACTCTACGCTAGGCTGCAAACTATTCCAGCATCTTATATTGCTGCTTAACAGCTTGCCACCAAAAAAGATGTACGCAAACAGTTCAGAAGTTTCCAGCAAGTCAGCTTGTTTTACAACAAAACGGTAAGTTTTATTTGAACAATATTTCATTATTTTAAATATTAATTGTCAGCGTTTATTCTAGAAAATCGTTAGGCCTCTTTGTTGATAAATGCAACAAGGCCAGAAACAAATACTGGACGAACATTTATACCCAATAATCAGACATATGCATCCATTTCTGGCTAGTAAGATCAATGGTATGTTGCTTGAAATATTAGCTGACCAAGAAACTATTGCAGAATTTTTTTTTCTTTAGCTGGCCCACCTTTACCAGCTGCTAAAACAGCTTGGAAAGATGATTCAAAAGGAACTATTGCAGAAAGTTTGGGTGCTCTCGCTAATATTAAAAGAAGCAAAGAAAAGGATTTCCGCCCAAAAAGACATTATACTATGCAAAGCTACTGTGCCACAACTTTTTGGTTTCGCTCGTTCCACGGGGCGCTATACCAGCCACAATCCACCTTTATTATGCCCCAACACCATGATGAACAAAGGAGCAGACGGCTCCCATAAATAGAGAAATTAGAAATTTAATAACATCATTACACGCTATAACTTTGAGAAACTTTTTCGAGGTAAAGTTATTTTTTATTTTAATATATATGAATGTGCATTTATTAATTAACTTGTTTTCTTACAGGTGCACACATCATTAAAGAAAGTTAGATCGCAAAAGTGAATTTGATTAGTTTATTTATTTTATCAGTTATACAGTGGATATATTCCAATTTTTAATAATGCTCATAATTAGCTTAATCGAATCATGTTTTTTTGTGTCAGTAGTTTTTTTTTAGAAAGAAATGGATATTTATAAAATAGTTAT
Source organism: Tachina lurida (assembly GCA_944452675.1). Taxonomy (NCBI): domain Eukaryota; kingdom Metazoa; phylum Arthropoda; class Insecta; order Diptera; family Tachinidae; genus Tachina; species Tachina lurida. The sequence goes on along the minus strand of OX101754.1, from coordinate 95,750,754 downwards.
AATCATAAATAATGTAATAGTGCTATGACTGCACTATTTTATAAATCTCTTTTCTTTCTAAAAACTGCTGATACAAAAAGATCTGATTCGATTAAGCTAATTATGATAGTTATTAGCATTATTAAAAAATTGGAAGGTGTACTGAAATTTTAGAGGTCCACTGTAGATCCAATTTAAGAGTTGTTTTTTGAATTAAAGTAATTTTATATTGAACATTTTGTGCTGTTTATAAATAAAAAGGAAGAAATTGCAATTGAATAAACAAAAACTGTTACATATGTTCAACAGCCGTGACTGCTCAACCCTGCCACACTGACAACTTTTATTTAGTTTTTTTCGCGTTTTTTTTTTAGTTTATTTTATTTTTAACAGTATCGGTGATTTCATATAATTTTTTTTATGAATAGTTTTTGCAACTACACATTCTGCTTCTTAACATTCTTCGCGAATTTTAAACAGTATTATACATTGTCATTATTCTTGATAAGTTTTCGCGATTTTTCCCGAATTTTTAGCATTCTTAGATCTTTAGCAATTTTTAATAAAAGTTATCACTTGTTTAAAATTGTGGAATTTTTCGCAAATTTCTGTTCATTTATTTTTATTTGGGGACTTAAAATCAGGGGGTTATTATGTAATTCGATTCGAAACGAAAACTGTTCGAATTTGTATATTATTAACATTGCGATTCGAACACATTTCCGTTCGATTCGGATTACATAATAACCCCTCAGGGTAGGAAGAGTGTTCGAATTAATTGCTTTCGCAAACGAATTTTATTTTCCATATTGTAAAGAATTATTATTTTTAATTCGCAAATTTTATTTATAAAAAAGTAAAGACTACATATTTTTAAAGAGATTTTATTATTAACGACTATAGCTAGAGAGCTGAAATTTGGTGTGTATATTCCCCTTCCGATATATAGATTCACTAAAAAGGGATTTTTGAAAATTGGACCGCGAAGGGAGTAAAAAGGGGTAAAATAGGTATCTTTATATCTCGGAAACTACATTAGATAGACTAAAAATTCAAAAAGCATAAGAATGCTGGCAAAAACAAGCTAACATGTGTTTGGTACTTTTTTAATGTGTACTTTTAGGGGTTAAAAGGGGGCAAAAACTGAATTTTGGTACCTTTTTCGCATTTGATATATTTTTTAAATTATTGAACGTAGCATTGGCATTAAAGAGTTAAAAAGTACTTTTTAGAAAAAGATACCTTTTGGGAAAAGTTCTTTTTAGAAAAAGGTGCTTTTTGGGAAAAGTACTTTTAAGAAAAAGGTAATTTTTAGGAAAAGTAGTTTTTAGAAAAAAGTACTATTTGGGAAAAGTACTTTTTAGAAAAACGTGCTTTTTGGAAAAGTACTTTTTAGAAAAAGGTACTTTTTGAGAATAGCAGTTTTTAGAAAGAGGTGCTTTTTGGGAAAAGTACTGTTTAGAAAAAGGTATTTTTGGGAAAGCACTTTATAGAAAAACGTGCTTTTCTGAAAAAGTACTTTTTAGAAAAAGGAACATTTTGGGAAAAATACTTTTTAGAAAAACGTGCTTTTTGGAAAAAGTACTTTTTAGAAAAACGTGCTTTTTGGAAACAGTACTTTTTATAAAAAGGTACTTTTTTGAAAAAGAAATTTTTAGAAAAAGGTACTTTTTGGGAAAAGTACTTTTTAGACAAATGCAATTTTTGGGAAAAATACTTTTTATAAAAAGGTACTTTATGGGAAAAGGTGCTTTTTGGAAAAAGTACTTTTTAGAAAAACGTGCTTTTTGGAAAAAGTACTTTTTAGAAAAAGGAAGTACTTGGGAAAAATACTTTTTAGAAAAAGATACTTTTTAGGAAAAGTATTTTTTAGAAAAACGTGCTTTTTAGAAAAAGTACTTTTTAGAAAAAGGTAATTTTTAGGAAAAGTAGTTTTTATAAAAAGGTGCTTTTTGGAAAAAGTACTTTTTAGAAAAACGTGCTTTTTGGAAAAAGTACTTTTTAGAAAAAGGAAGTACTTGGGAAAAATACTTTTTAGAAAAAGATACTTTTTAGGAAAAGTATTTTTTAGAAAAACGTGCTTTTTGGAAAAAGTACTTTTTAAAAAAAGGAAGTACTTGGGAAAAATACTTTTTAGAAAAAGTAGTTTTTAGAAAAACGTGCTTTTTGGAAAAAGTACTTTTTAGAAAAAGGTACTGTTTGGGAAAAATACTTTTTAGAAAAAGGTACTTTTTGGGAAAAGTACTTTTTAGAAAAACGTGCTTTTTGGAAACAGTACTTTTAAGAAAAAGGTACTTTTTGGGAAAATACTTTTTAGAAAAAGGTACTTTTTGGGAAAAGTACTTTTTAGAAAAAGGTACTTTTTAGAAAAACGTGCTTTTTAGAAAAAGTACTTTTAAAAAAACGTGCTTTTTGGAAAAAGTACTAATTTTGAAAAACGTGCTTTTTAGAAAAAGTACTTTTTAGAAAAACGTGCTTTTTGGAAAAAGTACTTTTTAGAAAAAGGAAGTACTTGGGAAAAATACTTTTTAGAAAAAGATACTTTTTAGGAAAAGTATTTTTTAGAAAAACGTGCTTTTGGAAACAGTGCTTTTTAGAAAAAGGTACTTTTCGGGAAAAGTACTTTTTAGAAAAAGGTACTTTTTGGGAAAAGTACTTTTTGGAAAAAGGTACTTTTAGGGAAAACGTGCTTTTTAGAAAAAGTACTTTTAAAAAAACGTGCTTTTTGGCAAAAGTACTTTTTTTGAAAAACGTGCTTTTTAGAAAAAGTACTTTTTAGAAAAACGTGCTTTTTGGAAAAAGTACTTTTTAGAAAAAGGAAGTACTTGGGAAAAATACTTTTTAGAAAAAGATACTTTTTAGGAAAAGTATTTTTTAGAAAAACGTGCTTTTGGAAACAGTGCTTTTTAGAAAAAGGTACTTTTCGGGAAAAGTACTTTTTAGAAAAAGGTACTTTTTGGGAAAAGTACTTTTTGGAAAAAGGTACTTTTAGGGAAAAATACTTTTTAGAGAATGGTACTTTTAGGGAAAAATACTTTTTGAGAAAATGTACTTTTTGAAAAAAGTACTTTTTGAGAAAATGTACTTATTGAAAAAAGTACTTTTTAGAAAAAGTTACTTTTTGGAAAAGTGCTTTTTAGAAAACCCTGCTTTTTAGAAAAAATACTTTTTAGAAAAAGGTACTTTTTAGAAAAACGTGCTTTTTAGAAAAAGTACTTTTTATAAAAAGGAAGTACTTGGGAAAAATACTTTTTAGAAAAACGTGCTTTTGGAAAAAGTACTTTTTTTGAAAAACGTGCTTTTTGGAAAAAGTACCTTTTTCTAAAAAGTACTGTTTCCAAAAAGCACGTTTTTCTAAAAAGTATTTTTCCCAAAAAGTTCCTATTTCTAAAAAGTACTTTTTCTAAAAAGCACGTTTTTCTAAAAAGTACTTTTTCTAAAAAGTACTTTTTCTAAAAAGTACTTTTTCCAAAAAGCACGTTTTTCTAAGAAGTACCTTTTTCTAAAAAGCACGTTTTCCTAAAAAGCACTTTTTTCAAAAAGTACCTTTTTCTAAAAAGAACCTTTTTCTAAAAAGTACTTTTTTCAAAAAGTACATTTTCTCAAAAAGTATTTTTCCCTAAAAGTACCTTTTTCTAAAAAGTACTTTTCCCAAAAAGTACATTTGCGTTTTTCATAAAAATGTATAATTTTTTCTTAATTTCCAAATTTTGATTTTTAGTAAAGGACGAATTTCAGGAGAAGAAACATTCCTGGAAGGCTATTTTTTTGGGATTTACATATGTCTTTTGTGCCCTTTTATGAAACTTAATTTTTAAAACCCTTAACATTTGCGTTTTTCATAAAAAACTTTAATTTTTTTAAATTTTCAAATTTCGATTTTAAGTAAAGGACGAATTTCAGGAGAATGAACATACCTGGGAGGCTAGTTTTCTTGGGATTTATATCTTTTGTGCCTTTTTATCAAACTTAATTTTTAAAACCCTTAACATTTGCGTTTTTCATAAAAAATTTTTATTTTTTCTAAATTTTCAAATTTCGATTTTCAGTAAAGGACGAATAATAATTTAATAGTAAGGTAATAATTTACAACTTTGAATATCTCGCTCGCTAATGTTGTAACTATTTACCACTCGAAAATCAAAATTTTAATCGTTTGTGCAGCTAATACAACTTTATTTTTCCAGTGTCTAATGTCTATCGTGACATACTGTATACTTGTAATGTTCATATTGCACGTACAGTATGTTAAGTAAATGTTTTGACAAATTAAAAAAAATTATGGAACTATAATAATAATAGTATGTACGACACCAGCTACATATGTCAAAGTAGTAATATCGACTTTTTATTAAAATGGTAATTTTTTAAAGTTGTATAAAAATAGAGTCCAAATGAACATTTTAATCACGAAATTTATTGCCAAATCGAACAGGTTTTTTAATTTGCCTCCCATTTTAGTTTTTATGTATGTAAAATGTTAATTTTGAAATAAAAAAATAAATAATAATTTTAAATAGCTTATTAATTTTATAATAATAAATTCCAAGCCAGATCTTTACAATTGATTTGTATATTTTTTTTTGCCTAGAACTGGCAAAATATCGACATATGGTCAGTTTGTTTCTGCTTTGATGTATGGAACAAAAATGTGTTTTCGAGAAAATCGATGAGGAATGTTTAGTTCATTAGTTTTATAAAAATACACGATAGAATTTGTTGTTTAATAATAAAAGTAATAGATACATATGTTTTTTGTTCAAACTAAAGTTGATAAACTTTTTACATGCAATATGAAATGTTATTAGCACTAAAAAGAAAAATAACAAAAATCTTTGTCAACGCATGTCAGAATCATAACAACAATATTGTTCACTACTTGTTCAAGTAGGTTACAGTAGTATACACAGAAAAAATTATTCCCAAAAAAATTTCAAACAAACGTGTGTTTTGAAATAAAATTTAGTTTCGGTAAATATTTTTACTGTTCCAGTAAATTATTTGTTTCAATTTTGTTTCATATAAAAAAACTGTATCATTTAATTTCATTTGTTTGTGTTGGTGTTTTCCTTGCTTGTTGATTGACTCAACGTGGTCATGTGCTGATGTTGTTGTTTTCTTTAAATGCTCGTGTTGTATACGTGTGAATTCGGACAAGAAGCCGAAAAACGTCGTGGCTTGTTTTTTTACTCAACAAAGTTATTTTTAGATTAGAAGAAACAAAAGAAATCATGTTTTGCGTGTATTCATTATTTGCGTATCCAAAAGCGATTTGCTCTTTAGCTGAGTGGTAAGTACGTTAGTTTATTAGTCAAGAGATTGCAGGTTCGACTCATCCCAAACACATTTGGTTTTACACAAAACAGTATGGAGTGAAAAATTCTAGTTAATACAAATTGGTATAAAGTACATTTGTAACAAAATTGTTAAGAGAAGATTTCTGTTCCAATATAGAAATTGCATACTGTACAAAATAATTTGTTTTATTTGCTTTTCTTTTTCATAAAAAAATTTTATTGAATCAGATAATTTGTTGATTGAAAAAATCAGGGTTTTTTTGCAAACAAATTATTACAAAATTCTGTATTTGAATTTACAAATTTCTTTGTAGGACCTAAATTGAAAAAATTAATATTTGATTCAGAGAATTTTGTGTTTGAAATGGAAAATTAGTTTTTTCTGTGTATATTAAGCGGATATAAAAGGTGAAAATATCAGTTTTATTCATATAACATGACTTTTAGAGGAAAAACAGCGAAAGAAATAAAATACAGTTTGAATATATTCAGTAAAAGAAATTTTATTAATAAAAAATTTTGTTTATTAGCGTCATCATACATATTCATACATCATACATACGAAACAGATCTTATAGTTTTTCCCCCATTATCATAAAATTTAAAATTAATTTGAAATGTATTTTATTTAAGATTTTTCATACATTTTCTTAAAATGGATTTTAAATTCATTGTATTTTTTTTATGCATATGAGGATTTGTATATTACGTTCTTTGAGGAGAATATGCATCATAACAGATGCGAATAACAATATTAATACTGTTACATGCGAAATGTGCCACATATCCCAAAAATGTAGATTGCAGGAAAAAAGATTTTAAAATTTTCAACAATTGTGGAAATGACACCAATATTGCAGCCCTATATCTTTTGATATATTCAAGATATCGGAAAACTAATAACGAATTTTGAAAGAAGACACATTATTCATATATATTTATAATCAATCAATAACTAATTTTTTTAAATGTTCCATACATCAAAGCAGAAACCAAGCGACGATATAATGAAAATTAAAAAAAAAATCCTACATATAAACAAGCTTCATTTTTATTCATTTTTATAGACTTGATAATGCTGAGCCAAATTTGAAACTATTCTCCATTTTGCAATACTTTACAAATTTGCATTATATGCCACTTTTATTCTCATAACTATATGAATACAATTTTTTTTATTTCTCATTCATCCATGTGTGATAAATAAAAAGTAAGCTTATGAAATACATTCACGAGTGAGCATAGGCTGAAAATTTTGTTGTATTCATTTATGAATATAAAATAATTGAAACTTCCGGCTTTTTAGATTTTTCCTAACGATCTCTGATCTAGATCTATTTTTGTATGAAATTTCAGCTCGCTAGTGCTCTTACCAAAGATCGGAACACAATTTCTTCTGAAACCCATCTTATTAGAGAGCAGAGTTTTCTGTGCCACTGTACATATGAATTTTGCATGTGGGTGAAGAAAACGCGTGATTCACTTCGAGCGTAAGATATTATTTTATTCTTATATAAGGTCCATACCAAGCTGTAGATTTTAGGTGAAACTATAGCTCAAGTAAAATGTTAAGTTTCATAATATCACTTGAGATAATTTAAATATAAGGCAATGACTATGAACCTGTTGTGAGTGAATATTCAATCACGATCTCATCTCCATTTATTCCATCTCTATTACTACTGATGTGTCAAACTACAACTGAAAATAACTTAAAAAATTTTGCGTTTTTTCATATGGGGTTTGACAGTTCACACAGAGTAGCGACATACTTGCGGTAACCTTGCTGATTTAGCTTAAATAAAATAGTGCTGCCACATGTTAAATAAGAAACACCCGGAATGAAACCAGATTTTCACCATACACTGAAAATATATTTCAGTTTTATGTACAAATAATTAAGACAAAAATAATATGAAATTTCACCTAAGGGTGGTATACCCTCTAAACGGCTAAAATGCCAGGAATGACATTCCTATAGCCGTTTAGAGGTCTTTTTTACCTATTCAAAACTGGTCTTCTTTTTTTGGCACCATTAAATTTACAGATTTTATTCAATAGCGCACTTTTCATATTGGCCTAGTATGAAATTTCACCTAAGGGTGGTATACCCTCTAAACGGCTAAAATGCCAGGAATGACATTCCTATAGCCGTTTAGAGGGCTCTTTTACCTATTCAAAACTGGTCTTCTTTTTTTCACACCACTAAATTTACAGATTTTATTCAATAAGCGTACTTTTGTTTTGGCCTAGTATGAAATTTCACCTAAGTGTGATATACCCTCTAAACGGCTAAAATGCCAGGAATGACATCCCTATAGCCGTTTAGAAGGCTCCTTCACCTATCTAAAACTGGTCTTCTTTTTTTCACACCACTAAATTTACAGATTTTATTCAATAAGCGTACTTTTGTTTTGGCCTAGTATGAAATTTCACCTAAGTGTGATATACCCTCTAAACGGCTAAAATGCCAGGAATGACATCCCTATAGCCGTTTAGAAGGCTCCTTCACCTATCCAAAACTGGTCTTCTTTTTTTCACACCACTAAATTTACAGATTTTATTCAATAAGCGTACTTCTGTTTTGGCCTAGTATGAAATTTCACCTAAGTGTGATATACCCTCTAAACGGCTAAAATGCCAGGAATGACATCCCTATAGCCGTTTAGAGGGCTTCTTCGCCTATCCAAAACTGGTCTTCTTTTTTTCACACCACTAAATTTACAGATTTTATTCAATAAGCGTACTTTTGTTTTGGCCTAGTATGAAATTTCACCTAAGTTTGATATACCCTCTAAACGGCTAAAATGCCAGGAATGACATCTCTATAGCCGTTTAGAGGGCCCCTTCACCTATCCAAAACTGGTCTTCTTTTTTTCACACCACTAAATTTACAGATTTTATTCAATAAGCGTACTTTTGTTTTGGCCTAGTATGAAATTTCACCTAAGTGTGATATACCCTCTAAACGGCTAAAATGCCAGGAATGACATCCCTATAGCCGTTTAGAGGGCTCCTTCACCTATCCAAAACTGGTCTTCTTTTTTTCACACCACTAAATTTACAGATTTTATTCAATAAGCGTACTTTTGTTTTGGCCTAGTATGAAATTTCACCTAAGTGTGATATACCCTCTAAACGGCTAAAATGCCAGGAATGACATCCCTATAGCCGTTTAGAAGGCTCCTTCACCTATCTAAAACTGGTCTTCTTTTTTTCACACCACTAAATTTACAGATTTTATTCAATAAGCGTACTTTTGTTTTGGCCTAGTATGAAATTTCACCTAAGTGTGATATACCCTCTAAACGGCTAAAATGCCAGGAATGACATCCCTATAGCCGTTTAGAAGGCTCCTTCACCTATCCAAAACTGGTCTTCTTTTTTTCACACCACTAAATTTACAGATTTTATTCAATAAGCGTACTTCTGTTTTGGCCTAGTATGAAATTTCACCTAAGTGTGATATACCCTCTAAACGGCTAAAATGCCAGGAATGACATCCCTATAGCCGTTTAGAAGGCTCCTTCACCTATCCAAAACTGGTCTTCTTTTTTTCACACCACTAAATTTACAGATTTTATTCAATAAGCGTACTTCTGTTTTGGCCTAGTATGAAATTTCACCTAAGTGTGATATACCCTCTAAACGGCTAAAATGCCAGGAATGACATCCCTATAGCCGTTTAGAGGGCTCCTTCGCCTATCCAAAACTGGTCTTCTTTTTTTCACACCACTAAATTTACAGATTTTATTCAATAAGCGTACTTTTGTTTTGGCCTAGTATGAAATTTCACCTAAGTGTGATATACCCTCTAAACGGCTAAAATGCCAGGAATGACATCCCTATAGCCGTTTAGAGGGCTCCTTCGCCTATCCAAAACTGGTCTTCTTTTTTTCACACCACTAAATTTACAGATTTTATTCAATAAGCGTACTTTTGTTTTGGCCTAGTATGAAATTTCACCTAAGTGTGATATACCCTCTAAACGGCTAAAATGCCAGGAATGACATCCCTATAGCCGTTTAGAGGGCTCCTTCACCTATCCAAAACTGGTCTTCTTTTTTTCACACCACTAAATTTACAGATTTTATTCAATAGCGCACTTTTCATATTGGCCTAGTATGAAATTTCACCTAAGGGTGGTATACCCTCTAAGCGGCTAAAATGCCAGGAATGACATTCCTATAGCCGTTTAGAGGGCTCTTTTACCTATTCAAAACTGGTCTTCTTTTTTTCACACCACTAAATTTACAGATTTTATTCAATAAGCGTACTTTTGTTTTGGCCTAGTATGAAATTTCACCTAAGTGTGATATACCCTCTAAACGGCTAAAATGCCAGGAATGACATCCCTATAGCCGTTTAGAGGGCCCCTTCACCTATCCAAAACTGGTCTTCTTTTTTTCACACCACTAAATTTACAGATTTTATTCAATAAGCGTACTTTTGTTTTGGCCTAGTATGAAATTTCACCTAAGGGTGGTATACCCTCTAAACGGCTAAAATGCCAGGAATGACATTCCTATAGCCGTTTAGAGGGCTCTTTTACCTATTCAAAACTGGTCTTCTTTTTTTCACACCACTAAATTTACAGATTTTATTCAATAAGCGTACTTTTGTTTTGGCCTAGTATGAAATTTCACCTAAGTTTGATATACCCTCTAAACGGCTAAAATGCCAGGAATCACATCTCTATAGCCGTTTAGAGGGCCCCTTCACCTATCCAAAACTGGTCTTCTTTTTTTCACACCACTAAATTTACAGATTTTATTCAATAAGCGTACTTCTGTTTTGGCCTAGTATGAAATTTCACCTAAGTGTGATATACCCTCTAAACGGCTAAAATGCCAGGAATGACATCCCTATAGCCGTTTAGAGGGCTCCTTCACCTATCCAAAACTGGTCTTCTTTTTTTCACACCACTAAATTTACAGATTTTATTCAAAATTCTACTTTTGATTTTGGCATAGTATGAAATTTCACCTAAGTGTGATATACCCTCTAAACGGCTAAAATGCCAGGAATGACATCTCTATAGCCGTTTAGAGGGCCCCTTCACCTATCCAAAACTGGTCTTCTTTTTTTCACACCACTAAATTTACAGATTTTATTCAATAAGCGTACTTTTGTTTTGGCCTAGTATGAAATTTAACCTAAGTGTGATATACCCTCTAAACGGCTAAAATGCCAGGAATGACATCCCTATAGCCGTTTAGAGGGCTCTTTCACCTATCCAAAACTGGTCTTCTTTTTTTCACACCACTAAATTTACAGATTTTATTTAATAAGCGTACTTTTGTTTTGGCCTAGTATTAAATTTCACCTAAGTGTGATATACCCTCTAAACGACTAAAATGCCAGGAATGACATTCCAATAGCCATTGAGAGGGCTCTTTTATCTATTCAAAACAGGTCTTATTTCTTTGGGCACTATAAATTCACATATTTTATTCACTATCGTAGGTTTCATAATGACAATATTTTTTATTTATTTACATAATAGTTTGACATGCCATGACATTGTAACATAGTTACTAGTTTCTCACCGCAGTTTAAATGCAACACTGTATGGAAAAATTATGTGGAATGGAACAGAATTTCTCATTTCCACCACGAATTATTTCAGCAGGGTTGAAATAAAGTGGATTTGGCTACATTTTTTGCAAAATTCCGTACTTTTTTTCCTACTACATTTTTTTTTCAACTGTGTGGAAAAGGTGGAAGAAATCGGTTTTTCCGGTGCGATTTCTTCACACGCGTCATTTTTTGGCTTGATAATTAAATTTAATACATTTTTCAGTTCTGTTTAAATACGAAATTGTGTTTTCAGTGCATATTTATTTAAAAAGTACTTAAATTCCTATGTGTGGACATTTTGTAGTTTTGCATCACTTTAAACGTTATTTACTAAAATAGCTGATGAAATGAAATCGTATAATATAAAATTTAAATTTTAACAAATATTAGCTAAGTATGAACAGTGGACGTCCAATAGTACGCTGTTTGGTTTGCACGAATTTGCAATAGTACGAAAGGCATTTTTTTTTAATTTGCAGTTCTGTAGTACGAATACAAAGCTTGTTTTACTACTCGATAATACGAACAATGGTATTTTTTAATTAATTTTTTTTTTTGAGTTTTTCTTAATTTTTCAGCCGCCAACTACCACATTTTTATTTAGTAACTAGTAACTAAACAAAATTTTAGTTGCTATTTTCATATAAACGTACTGTATATAAAACTGTATATTTTAAAACTTATTGATTTGACCTGAATTTTAATATTTTTAAGTTAATTTTTGCTTTGTTTTAAATAAAAAAATTGTTAAATTAAATTTATTTTTTTTTTAATGCGGAAAAAAACTGTGGTCATTACGAAAAGCCCTGACATTATATAATTCGTACTGTTGGACGTCCACTGTTTTTAAATATTAAGTTAAAAAATAGGGGTTATTTATATAATAGCTGAAGCTTTGTACTCTGTTCAACATTTTACGTGATATTCGTCGAAACTCATATCAAAAATCACATGAATTGTTTATGAAAAAATGTTGCAGAAGTAGATTATGTTCACATAGGGAAGCAAGAGAAACTGATAGAGACGTGCATACAAAATGTAACAAATGCTCAGGTTTTATGCATTAGACCCATTGAGTTTAATGATGAAAATGGGTAACCAAATATTATGGATAAATCTAAGGTAGCTGGCAAAAAAATAAAAAACAAGGAGTACGTGGGAAGAAGAATAATTATTCGAATTTAGTAGCACTTAATGCAGGACATACATTTTTCCATATGAACAAATTTAAGTTTAAAAAATTGTTTTTTTCTAAAAGAGGAAATACATTTCATTGCTTTTAGACAAGAAGTTTCATCGGAGAATTTTCTCAGAATTTTGTGTACATTAAGTACTTGCTATACGATTTTTGCAAAAATATTTAACCGCCCTAATGTATACATAGTATGTTTTATTGTATATGTTTATTGGGAAATCTAAACCATTGTCCGCTTTTAACTCCTTATAACTATTTTCCTCTCACTGGTAAAATTATAAACGATATTGCCAAGTTTTGGTCTCAGTACTTTGATGGCCGAAATTTTTTATACGAACTTGGCTTTTTTCACATACTATATGCTTTCTTGAGAATATCAATTTACACAGATATCAATATAAAACAAAGAGTGGAGAAAATTACAAAAAAAAACTCTTTTAGAAGGTAAGTAATAAATGAATTGAAACAGTCGATTTTTCATTAAAAAAACTGAAATATTTGGGATTTTAACAAATCATAAATTTTAAGGACAAAATCGTCAAATCGTCATTTTGCTATTTTCGGCACCAAAAATCGTCAAGTCTGGCAGCCGTGGGTGGAACCGTGTTTGCAGCGTGACCGTTTGACCGACTAAAGTGGCAAATTGCCACTTTTTCGACTGCCTTGCCACTTTTTGTCCCCTTTTTTTACGCAGGGTACACACGATACTTAATTGCGCACTTAGCGTAGTATGATTTGTAGTACAAGTTTTCAGATACACGTTACTACAAATCATACAAATTCATTTGAAAGAAAAATTTTAAGGCAATACACGCGCGGAATAATTAATAATGTGGTGGATTTATTAACAATAAGTAAACTGCAGTTGAAAAGAATAAAAAATAATAATGCAAAAACAAAAGGAGCATGTTGCAGGGAATTGTTATAATAATGTTATATGCTATTTTTTAATTAAAATATCCGCTACATAAAGCTAATTTTAAAAATGAGCCGCAGAAACCCTGTTTTCTAAATCAACTCCTCATAAAACTAATTTCGCTGTACAACAGCATGATACACAATACTTATTATCATACTTAGCGAAGCTCCGGCCACAAAAAAACAAAAATTTTTGATTTTCATACTACAAAGTATACTTCATAGGTACGACAGCATGATACACGTTACTAATTTCATACTTGTACGATTTATCGTACGATTTGTAGTATCGTGTATACTCGCCATTGAAGTGAATTATATAATAATACATTAAAAATAAGAAGTTTAGTGTATTTGTCTCGTTTTTTTAATGTTGCTGGCTGTTATGGTGAAAAGTCCCCTATTTTATGCCACTTTTTTAAAAATGTCATCGGTCACCCTGCGTGTTTCTGCAAACACGGCGAAAAAATAAAAAATGTTGATATTTTTATGTTGTTGTTGTAAATGTAGGAATTACAACAAGAAGTGGATGCAGTGTTACCAAAATATATATTTAAAATTACACCTCGTAGGAACCAAAATTACCCGATTTCAAAGGAATTGAGTTGAGGGTGGCGTTGGCTGAAGTAGTTAGCACGTTGACTACAAAACCGAAGGTCCTGGGTTCAATCCCTGTATCCGACAGTCATTAAATAACAACACCACGCATTTTTCTGATGTGTATTAGTGTCCCTTTGTGTCAGTTGTTGTAGGAAAGTTCGTGATGAAGGCATAGTCACTGGTCACTGAACTATACCGACTTCAGCTGATACTAGTCCTAATGTAACATCAGAGCGCCCTCCTTCGTTGTGTAGCAAAATCATCGGCGAAGTAAAATAATCAATAAAATGGCTACAAGACACAGCTTCAAAAAATTAATACGCCCCATTTAACATCAGAGAGGCGCTGCAACACTGCATTATTAAAAACGTGCGAAAAGCAGAGTTGTAAAAGAATGAAGCTTTCCTCTATCTCTTCTTTCACCACCTGTCTTCTCTCTCACTATCCCTTTCCTAAAGAAGGTAACACCTAGTATTAGCAGTAGGCATTAATTGCCTGAGTGTTACTTCTCATTTAAAAAAAAAAAAAAAAAAGGAATTACACCCAATATTAAAATAAATATTTGACACATTTCCAAAATCTTATTTAAGGTCTACTTATGATTTGGTATCAGCCCTAGTGAAATGCAACTCAAATTTTCTCAAAATGAGCTTCCGATGGCAAAAACTTCTCCTTTATAAAATTCATCTGTAAAACATGTGAAAACGATGTGAAAGCCAGAACACACACGATTTATTATATAAAACAAACGAATTTCAAATTACCCGTAAATTACACCTGAGAGCAATTACCCACGCGCTACACATGCACATAAAAATTACACCTGATTCGGGTAATTACCCGCGATTCGGCAACACTGAGTGGATGAATAAGTAACTAAGTCATGTTTTACACTCGGCAGTTTTACTTGAGTTTATTGGTGAGAAAGGAAAGAAGAAAGAAGAGGGGTACTGACTTGCCTGTACAGAAAAGTTACTTCAATTCTGTTTTGTTATTTCATTCGCTGCATTAAAACAATACGAAAATTGAACAAGAAACCGTCTGAGTGTAAACAAATGGGCAGTTTTAAAAGAGAATTGAAGAGAACTGCTTCAAGAAAAACTGCCAAGTGTAAAACATGACTAAGAGGAGAAGAGAATATTATTGTTGAATCCGCCGCAAGCAGGGCTGCCAAAAGTGCCGACTTTCGACATTTTGCCGATTTTTTCATTAAAAAACGAACAAATGCCGATTTGGCAAGCAGTGCTGCCAGAGTGATGATTTTATCATATATTTTATTGGTTTTTGGACTAAACTATGATTTCATGATTTTTTTTTATAGAATGATGATTTTTAATTGTGAAAATTATTATTTTTAATTTCAATACATATCTGAGGTTTTCATTAATGACATCGTATGTCCAAAAATTAAATAGTTAGCACGTTGACTATAAAACCTAAGGTCCTGGGTTCGAGCACGGTCTCCGACAGTCACACAGGGGAGTGTGTGAGACTATTATTGAATTTAATTATCAAAAATCATGCTCGTTTAAGAAAGTGCATCATGCACTTCTTCCATTTTATGGTCAGTTTGGGCGACCTTCTGAGGCGGAATCTTTTGACTAAATTTCGCACCAAAATTACATAATTGAATATTAAGCCACAAACACGCATATGTAGAGTGTGGTCAGAGCAAAATATCACAGCTGTATCCGGCAGTGTTGTTGATGACCGTGGATTATCGATTCGGCGCTATTAGCAGTAATTGGGTATCTTTTACTTCCCCCCCACTCCCACCTAAAATGGAAGAGCTGGACTTGACTGACACTTAGCCTGTTTACTGTGGGGCTATCTTGAGGCTCATGTCTATAAGTACAAGCCCGCAACGGTTACGCAATGAAAGAAAATATTGAAGAATTTATTCATGAGATACTGGCCGATATGTTGGCGAGAGTATGCCAAAGTTAGACTCAGCGTATAAATAATTTTAGGCGGAGCTACGGGTCAACATTTACTTGAAATCTTCGTTAAACATTGAATTATATATGTAGATTGTTCTACTGACTCAAATAAAGATTTCTTATATGTGTTTTTTTATAAATCAAATCCGAAAGCTCTTAAAAAATCATCCTTTACAATGAGAAATTTGATTTTTATATAAATATGTCAATTGTTGTTGCTATATTTATTTGAAAAAAAAAATGAACTTGTGATGATTTTTTTCTTCAATATATGACTTTATTTCCGACAAATGATGATTTTATTCACAAAGCCTCTGGCAGCCCTGTTGGCAAGTTTCAAAATGAAATGAAACTCTAGGAATTTTTAGTCAGTCTTCTACGCGAAACCAGGCGAAACGGAACAAATTGCATGTAATAACTGTAAAGAGAAAACTCGAATGAAGTTGGTAAAAGAAAAAAGAAAAATTAGAAAACCAATTATAAAAAACTGCTAGACATATTTTGTAGATAATTTTTCTGATATTTTTAAACAATAAAATTAAGGAAGTACGCGTACATTAGCTGATTTGTTTTAAATTTTCGGCGAACAGCTCGAGAAGCAAGAAAAAATACACGAAAATCCGAAGTGAATCTATTTCTTGTCAAGTTCTGTTTAGGAGAGTGTGTGATCCATAAGTATGTGTGTGTGTTTTTTTATATAAAATCTTTCAAAGCGAATTGTTGAAACGGGAAAATATGTAAAGTTTTTGTGAAAATATTACCACAAAGTATACATATTACGCAAAACAATGAAAATTGAAAAATGAAAGAAAATTCTACCAGAAAATGGATGAAAATTAATAATTAAAAGCAATGAAAAAAGTTATACTAAAAACTAAAGCACAAAGAATAAGAAAGTGACGCAAAGAAAAATTGGTGAAAATAAATAAAACGAATATGTGGAAGGGGAAAAAATAATATTATACAAAATGTAGCAACAGAGCCCCTAAAAAATAGTCATATTCAACGAGAATTACAAATATAGGCCAAAAATGAGCATCAAAACAAGAAAATTATATTTATATTGTGGCAACCAACAACTTAGTGTTTAAGCTAATTACCTGGGAAAGGGGCCATTGAAGCGAACTCATGGATAACATACTCGCATATTGGCCTAAATTAAGAATAATACAGTATCATACATACCATGTAGCTCAGCAATTTTAACCATTTATCATTGGCATAGCTTTCTTCCGGAAAATGGTTTTTGCGCTGATGGGTACTATAACACATGTGCTCATATATACGGGCATGTCACAGAGTTCAATTCCGTTCGGAATCGGAATTCAATCCCCTTTTTGTAGGAGATGGTGTCTAAAAAAGAAAACTAAAATCGGAAATTTGTCAGGTGTGTTCAGACTGTGGGAGGCGGTGATATGCTGGGGTATGCTTCAGCAAGGGCTTGACATTTTGAAGTTTATTCAATTCCGATTCCGATTCTATTATTTATTTTTAATATTAATAATTAGTAGGTATTAAACATACCTTAAATTTAATCCTATTCATATACCTACTCAAGCAAAAGTAAAACATTTTATTAATGTTGTATGTTAACTGCCAAAAAGAAGTCCTATGTATAAAAAATTGAAGTTGCATGAAGTTAGCATAAGTGACTAACTTCAATTAGGTGTTAACAAGTTCGACCATACAATTTAATATTAAAAATTGGTGCATTACGTAGTTTTAACCCATTACTAAGTCCTAGCGTCATAATGTAAAGTTTTATGGCAAAACTAAAAGATTATGTTAAACTATGCTACTTATGCTAACTTCATGCCAGTTTTTTCTTATACATAAGGCCCTTAGATTTTTGAGTTAATAATGCAGAATAATGCGGCATTTAGTATTTTATCTTGTGTAAAAATTTTATATAAATAGCTTGTACAATCACCTGAGAGAAGAACATTTTTTCATGTCTTCATTGAGTTGTATGGAAATTGAAAACTTAAAACGCGTTTTCTGCAAAACAGTTTTTTTTGAGTTGTGACACTATTGAAGTAAATATCATTTATATATATATTAGAGGAAATGAAATCGCTAAAAGATTCTTAATAAAAGTTGATATTTTCATAAGCGTTTTCAATATAATTCATTGGAGCTTCCAAAATGTCCAATTCTAAGTTATGATAAGCACTTACATATTTGAGACATTATTGAAATTATAACACTTATTCCAGTTGTCAACATCGATGTCACGTCAATACAATAAAAAGAAATTGAGGGCGGGTAGACAATCCTTATCGAAAACAACTGACTGCTCATGTTATTTTCAATATCTTGGGGAACAGAAATAGGCTGTCAACAGCACAAATTGTTCTCGAGATTGCGTACACAAGACCCAATATTTTGGTATTGTACTGACGTGACGTCGATGTTGACAACTGGAATAAAGGTGACTATTACATTTTTAAAATACTACTAACTTAGTTGTATACTAGTGTGAATATCTAATGGATAAATTAAAAAGTTGTAACTTTTGTTCAAATAATTTCAATATTAAATAATTTTTCAAGTTATAAATATTTAATTACCAATTCTCTTGTGAATACCACTATTAATACTTATGAATACATACGAACATATAGGTAATAAAAATTCTGTTGAGTTGCATGTGGGCATGCGTTATATTCTAATTTTATTTACACAAAAAAAAATTTTAAAAATTAAAGCACATTTATTGTGTCTTAAAATCTAAACAACAACCTTTTCAAAGCGTCTTTTTTTCAAATAAAATGCCTCTCCCAATTGTTTCATTACACATCTTGCTTAAATAAGAACTTCACATTTGCTCTATAATGTAAAAGTCATGTTTTTAGTTTATCAGCGTTAAATTTTTTCCTATACATTAATCTTTTTTGTATCTTTTAAAAATTAAAAAAATTAATTTCTATTTAGTTTAATTTTTCCATATTTCGCCTTTACATACGGTGTTTCAATTCATTGTTGTTTTCTTCTATTCTCTTTTCCTCATCGTATTCGTTTCATATTTTTTCGGAGCGGCTGTTGAATTTATGTCAAATGCACTTTTTAATGACACAGTGTTGTTATTGTTGTGTGTGGAAACGAAGAAGCATCAAAAAATTAAGTTGTAAACTTTGTAGAAGTATTAAATTTAGTTAATAAATCATTTTATTTTCTTAATAATTGGAAATACACAAAGTAGTAGAAGAAATTATACTTGTATTTTAATAAAGAATCTATTTTTTGAGAAATGAAAATAATAATCATGAGTACATACATAGATACCCTGAAGGAAATGTCGATGGTGAAAATGTACTGAGTCGCTTTTGACTTTGTCACCAGTACTACTCTCTAATTAATCCCCATACAATACTTTGTGCTATAGACATTTAGCATGTGCTTGTCATTGAAAATCTACTAGTAACACTAAAACAATTGACTAGGTAGTGAATACATAGTTCTTATGGGAACATGGAGACATACCAACCAGACATTTAGTGGTACATTTCTATACCTTACGTACATACAATTATATGAATATTGACAAGTTGTTGCAAAAGCCACCAGAAATAGACCACATTTGTTGTATCTCTTTCTTTTATACTGACGAATAGAAAAGAAATTGTAGACAATGTACCTACTACTAGAAATTTAGTGTTGACATAGAGACATTTGGCCCCAGTCTGACTGCAGGGTATGTATGCACATACACACATACACCAATAACTCGAGAAATAACCCTGCAGGAAATGACAATAGTAAAATTATACTGATTATCTATTGACGATGTCACCATTACTACTGACAAATTGTACCCCAACTAATGCTATTTACTTTTGACATTTAACACAGGCTTGTCCTACGAAATCTACCAGTAGACTTCGTCAATACTGACTAGGTAGTTCTTGTGGGACCATATGGCGAAAATGTCAGTAGTAAGATTGTACTGACTTACTATTGACGATATCACCACACTTTGTGAAATTTCCGTAGTAAAACTATACTGATTCACTATGGACGCTGTCACCACCTGCAGGAAATGTCAATCCTTAACTGATGGCA
This sequence comes from Tachina lurida, assembly GCA_944452675.1. Classification (NCBI taxonomy): domain Eukaryota; kingdom Metazoa; phylum Arthropoda; class Insecta; order Diptera; family Tachinidae; genus Tachina; species Tachina lurida. Next base: position 95,731,183 of record OX101754.1, on the reverse strand, counting down.
CAAAATCTTCCACAGGGTCAAAAAAGATTCCATAATTAGCACTTTCACTTGAAATTTTTTAATTTTATATTTTTATACAATATGGATTGTTATTTTATATGTGTTTTTTTGTAATTTCTTTTATATAAATGTTTTTTAAATATTGTCCAATACACCTTTATTAACCTTTTAATTTGATTTCTTAAGCTAATTTTTATAAACACATAAATTTTGTTTGAAGCCACTTTTATTTTCAACAAACCAATAAAACATTAAGAAGAAGCATAGTTGTGTGTATCTCAAAAAATGTTTTCTACGCATCAAAAACAATATTAATATGTAGACTCTCCGTTGACAATGTCACCAAAATAGTCGACAAAAGTGTTGACTTGGGGACAATTTACGCCACGTTTCCTTCAGGGAAGGGTCGGAGCCAATTTTTCTACTTAATTTTTTTTCTTATATTTTCAATTTCCTATGAGATAACCTATTTAAAAAAAATTTTGGAAATTTTTCGCTGTTTCCTATGAAAAAGTTCAGAGCCCCATAACTCGGAAAATAGGCTTCGCCGCCAACTTTTTTATTTAATATTTTCTTCTTATTTTTAAATTTTCTATCACATAGGCTACTTTTTATTGTGTTTGGAGCTGCTTCGCTAAACTGCATTTGTTCCATAAACAAAATTATCTAAAATTTTAAAAAATTGGAAAGTGACGAAAAGTTAAATAATGTATCGCCAATAGCTTTTGAAAGTGTACTTAACTAGACACTTATTACAAATTGGACTTAAATTTACTTTACGGACACCTCCCTGATAAAAAAATTATCCTGATACAATATTGAATTCCAAGAAACAAAGTTACGTAAAAAAATTCCCGAAAATGCATATTTAGTGAAATACATTTCCTCAAACAACGTCAAAAAATTAATTTTTGTGTTCATGATGCGGAATTAATCCTCATATGTACATATTGCTCATTTACTGAAACAGCGTCCTAACTAAAAAAACTACTTTGACAGCAAACGACAGCCCCCCAAAAAAATATCCTGATGGAAAATTTAATTCCAAGAAAAAAGGTTACGCACAAAAATTCTGCATCATTAACTCAAAACTTCCATTTTTTAAGTGATAATGTTCGGTGAGTAAATGAGCGTTATGTAGACAAAACTTGATCGTGAAAGTAAACTTTGAAAACAAAGAAGATTTCAATTAACTTAAATTTTTTTAATTCTTTAAATTTATAAAATAAATTTAAGAAGGACTAGCATCTTGCCACGACTTCGTTCGCATCTAGAAAGAAACTGAATTCATCTTTTAAATGTATATACCTATACGGAGTTTAGTTAAAACAAAAAAATTCTTGAAGTAAAATTTTAACCCGTTTTACCCTGCAAAAGTATCCTATATCTTAATCTGGACCATATGCTACCCGTCTGCCAAAGTACATCCAAATCTTTCATTTTTATTTTTTATTAAGGTTAATTAAAAATGAATTTATTTTAAACAATATATCGATGACTTAATATAAGAAAGCCGAAACTCGAATTTTCGATATTTTATAGGAGAAGCAAAAACCTGAGGAAAAACTAAAGCATTTGACATGCAGAAATAATTTTTCAAGTGACCATAAGTCATTGATTTTAAACTGTAACGTACTAAGATCTCCAAGGAGGATGCAATTGTACGTTGTCTCCCATAAAACGTTTAAAACGCGATTTCGAAAAAAAATTGGGTTACGCCCTTTTTATATTAAGCCATCGATATATAAAATAAATAAATTTTAATATTGTATGTACATATCGCTCATTTACTTAAATAGTGTCACAACTCAAAAAAACCAGTAAAGAACAAAAATTGTCCGGCATACAAATTAGTCCCGTGTGTGAAAGGCCAATGACATGAAAAAATATTCTTCTCTCTGGGGTGATGGTACAAGCTATTTATATGAAATTTGTATACAAGATTAAATACGAAATTTTTCATTTTTTTACAACAAACACATGAAAAAAAATTAAATTTTTCCATTTTTCCAACAGAAAAAAACTGAAATGAATATCTTTATTATGACACTATTGGAGTAAATGAGCGATATGTAAATGTGTGTACATATTTGCCGCCACAAACAAAAACACTAACACAACGCTTCTCGTATTTTCGATTTTTTGTTGTTATGACTTCCATACAAAACAATGATGTCTGATTCAAAACCCCTTCTGTTGTATTTTGTGGTACACACAACAGAACTGGCAACACTGTGGCTTAATAAAATTAGTAAATGCGATAATCAGCAGTGATGGTATTTTGGTGCGTTTCGGGTATTTTTTGGTGATTTTTGCCTCTTCATAAACGCGAAATTTTGTTTAATGCCCTTTTTTAAAAAGCGTGTATTTACAGTGCTTTTTAACAATTTCTCACAGTGCTTTTGGTGCTTTTTTGTAAAAAAAAAATATTTTTAATTTTACAAACCTAAAATACTTAAGCGCTAATAGCAGCATATCTCTTTAATTAATTCTCTGCATAATATTTGATTGATAGTAGTACGCAATAAGCATTTGTTAAAGCTTACACAAATATTTAATCATCCTAGAACAATTGACAGGATGAGGTTGTCAATATCAGTCAGTTGTTTTAGACAACGGGTAGCCAAGTCCCAATTTTTTGGTATCGTATTGACGTGCTGTCAATGTTGACAACTGGAATAAGGGTGAATATCGCAAAAAAAACTTTTAAGTTATTTAAGAAAAAATTGTTGCTTTTAATGCATTTTGTATGTGTAAATGATTTTTCAGTAACATCTTTATCCTAATTTAGGCCTAAGCTTCACTTACCAAATGACTGACACCGATCATATAACTACTAACATTTTGAAAAATTAGTATAATTTATATTAAATATTTTGAAGCAAAAACTTGAAATTATATAATGAGGTTTTACACCCGAAACTCTCCTTTTTTAAATGGCTTAATGTATTAAAATTAAAAAAAGTGTTGGTGCTTTTTTACCCTCTTTTTCGTATTTTTTTCCGCTTTTTACTCTTTTTGCAACATGTTAATGTGATTTTGCTCTTCTTGGGGATACCATCACTGATAATCAGAAGAAAATAATACAAAAAAAAACAATTTGCCCCCTTTTTCCTTGTGTTGCTCATTTGTTCTTTTATAAAAAACACTCGGAACAAGAACAGCGGTGAAAATAAGATTGGGAAAACAAACAAAATATAATAAAAACATTTTTTAGAAAAAAAGTTGTCGAAATTAATATTTATGATTTATTTTTTGTTTAATTTATACTACTTTGGGATATTTAATCAATGTTTCAATTTCTTTTCGTTTACAACACTTTTTTTGTAATAAAATCTACGGATAAATAAAAAACCAAAGTGTATGAAGACACAAGAAAAATCTGAGTGGATAACTGAAATAGTAAAAATAATTTAAACAAATAATATACACAATAAAAAAATATATGAACTTATACCAATTTTTTATATACATACATACATATGAAAAAAATAAATAATTACAAATAAATTTCTAAAGCTGTTTAAAGAAACCAACTTTTTTTTTTATCGGTTGCCGCCTTATTTCAGCGGCAAAAAAAAACTAACGTCAATACTTTGGGACAACATTTAATAAACCATCATACCATTCAATATAGACGACGAATTACAGCAACACCATAATCGTAAGCGTCCAAGATGACATCTTTAGATATACGCAATAATTCGGCCGTTATGAAACGTGCCGAACAGCTTAAACGATGGGAAGAATCGGATACAAATCAACAACCTCCTGTTCCACGACCTGAACGGGGAAATCGCATCAAATTCTCCTCGGGTTGTATATTTTTGGCGGCCTGTTTGGCCGGCGATAAGGAAGAAGTTCTCAAAATGTTAGAACAAGGTGCTGATATAAATACAGCTAATGTTGATGGACTAACAGCTCTACATCAGGTAAGTTGTGAAACAAATATGTAACAGCATGTTTATAGAACCCAATATGTCTAAAATACGCGTATAAAACCTGACGTGTGTCAAGTTTGCGGTTCTATGTATAACGCGAATGTCATTTTAATTATTTATTTATTTTTATATATTTTATATTATGTAAACTCTCAAAGTATTAAAAATACTACTCATTATTAAATAAAAAAAAAAAAAAAAAAACGTAACAAGTGACAGTTTGTTTGGGTTTGTGTAACGCGTTTTCTGCTGTCAAAACATAGAAAAGTGCACGAATGAAAAATTACATTCGTCGGTGGAAAAATTGCAAATTTTATAAAAAATAAATAAAATAAAATTGATATTTCCGCAAAAAAGTGAGTGTGGCTACAAATAGTATATTTTTATTCGTTTTTTTTATTATTGTAAGTGGCAATTACAGCATAAAGTTGACAATAGCCGTGCATTTATTATTTTTTGAAATAAATTTTCTTTTCTTGCAAATAATAGCTCATTTTATGCTATTTCATTATTTGTACATGTGTATAAAAATATAGATTTCGTTTTTAAATAAAAACTTTTTATTTAAATAAATACTTCCATCTTGCCATCAAAAATTGGGAATTACTTCTCAGTAATAAAGAGACAGCTGATTGTTATAGTATTTTTATAAATACTCTGAGTGATATTCCCTGCAGGAAATGTCAATAGTAAAATTATACTGACGATGTCCCCAGTACTACTGACAAATTATACCCCAACTAATGCTATCTACTTTTGACATTTAACACAGGCTTGTCCTACGAAATCTACCAGTAGACTTCGTCAATACTGACTAGGTAGTTCTTGTGGGACCATATGGCGAAAATGTCAGTAGTAAGATTGTACTGACTTACTATTGACGATATCACCACACTGTGGGAAATGTCCATAGTAAAACTGTACTGATTCACTATGGACGCTGTCACCACCTGCAGGAAATGCCAATAGTAAAATTATACTGATTACTTAAGTATGGATCTGAAAAAAGATTGCATAATTAGCACTTTCACTGGAAATTTTTAATTTTCTATTTTTACACAATATGGATTGTTATTTTATTTGTTTTTTTATTTGTAATTTCTTTTATATAAATGTGTTTTTTAATTATAAGTTTAAAATTTTAAAAACACTAATTTTTTTAATTATTGTTCAATACACCTTTCTAACCTTTTAATTTGATTTCTTAATCTAATTTTTATAAACACTTAAATTTTGTTTGACGCCACTTTTATTTTCAACAAAACAATAAAACATTAAGAAGAAGCATAGTTGTGTGTATCTGAAAAAATGTTTTCTACGCATCAAAAACAATATTAATATGTAGACGCTCCGTTGACAATGTCACCAAAATAGTTGACAAAAGTGGTGACTTGGGTACACTTAACCCCACGTTTCCTTCAGGGATTGTTTCACGTTCTGTTCCTCTTTTGTCAAATAAGATTCATAGGCTTCCTTGGTACACTAAAGGTTTAAAAAAATTAAAAAATCTTAGAAATAAGTGTTATAATAAGTTTAGAGTGACTGGTGATTTAAAACATAAAGTGGCTTACGAGCACTATATGAGGGAATTTAATTTTCTGGATAAATTTCTGTATAAACAGTATGTATTGAACTCCAAATAAATTTTGGAGTTACATTAGATCTAAAAAATCTAGTTCAGACTATCCTTCTACCATGCATTTTAATGATACGCTTTTGTGTTCTGGAAATGACATTGTTAATTCGTTTGCTCAGTTTTTTCAATCGAATTTTGTAAACAGTAATAGTTCAATTGATCCTATTGTCGTAAAATATATTGAGCCCATTGTTGATTTTGGCGTTATACAATTAACTGCGGATGATATTTTAAATGGAATCAGAAGTATAAAAAGCTCTTATGGAATGGACATTGATGGGTTGAGCTCGTTTTTTATAAAAAATTTAGCTGAAAATTTGGTTTTACCTCTTCTAGTTATTTTCAATAGATCACTTGCGAATGGCTGCTTTATTGACAGATGGAAAGTTGCTTCTGTTACTCCAATTTTTAAATCTGGAGATAAATCCGATATATCTAATTATAGGCCTATTTCTAAACTATCTACTATTTCCAAAATTTTTGAGCATGTAATCAAGGAAAAAATGTTTTTTTTCGCTTAAACGTTATATATGTAATGAACAACATGGATTTTTTCCGGGACGTTCTACAGCTACTAATTGTGCAGTTTTCAACAATTTTTGCATCTCTGTTTTTGAGAGACATAATCAAGTGGATGCAGTTTTCATGGACCTATCTAAAGCGTTTGATAGGGTAGCACATGACATACTTTATCTTAAACTCCAAGCCATGGGCTTTCATGGTGTATTCCTTAATTGGTTGAAATCGTACTTGTACAATAGAAAATATACAGTTGTATTGGAAAATTTTGTGTCTTTGCCTTATACTGCTACTTCTGGGGTACCTCAAGGTAGTATATTGGGCCCTTTATTGTTTTTAATATTTATTAATGATATTAGAAATTGCATTCCCGACTCTCATTTCCTATTATATGCAGATGATCTAAAAATTTTTAAGGACATCCGTTCAGAAACTGATTCTTTTATTTTACAAAATTGTATTGATAAAGTATCTAATTGGTGTTTGCTTAATAAATTATTGTTAAATATAAATAAATGTTACCAGATGTCTTTTTGTAGGTCTAGTTTGCGTGTTCAAAGAGTTTTCCAATACAAATTATGTAATGAAAACTTGAAAGTTGTTACTAAAATAATAGATCTTGGCATTGTGCTTGATTGTGAATTGAATTTTAAGTCCCACCTTTATTATATGATACCTAAAGCGTATTCTGCATGTGCTTTTATTAGAAGGAATTGCAAAGAATTTTTGGATCCATGTTTTGTTCGTTCTAAATTAGAATATTGCTCTTTTGTATGGAGCCCATTCTATAATGTTCATATAAATAGAATTGAGAGAATCCAGACAAAATTTCTTAAATTCGCTCTTCGTGGCAATCCTGTTTACTTAGCGTCTCCTTCATATTACTCTCGTTGCTTGCTTTTAGGTTTAAAGCCGCTTTATATGAGAAGAACTCTTCATTCTCTTATGTTTATTTTTAATTTAATTAATGGGATCATTGACTGTGAATATCTATTTAATCTGATCTGCTTGTGTATACCTTTTAGATCACTAAGGTCTTATAATATTTTCTTTGTACCTACGCATAGTACTAATTATGCTATGAATGAACCCATGTTAAGAGCTTTAAATATTTTAAATAAATTAAATAATATTGTTATTTTAGATTTTTCGCTATCTGTAAATGATTTTAAATTGTGTCTAGAGAATAAACATTTATTGAATGTATTATTAGAATAATATTACTTATTGCTAGCCTGTAAGGACATTGTAATCCATTAGGCTGAATTATTATTAAATAAAAAGGGTTACCTTTTTTAATGACAAAAATACAAATTTTACAAGGAAAAATGTAAACAACTAAAAATTGTTTACAGAAACACTGTGATTTGGAAATAAATTGGTAAGAGCGCCACACAACGTAAGACGGACGAAAAAAAATTAACGTGTTCTACAAATGCAAATTCTTACGTATTCGTGCGTGTGCCATTCGTGCGTGTCTTGATTGTGACGTGTTCTATAAACATGCTGTAAGTCTGTCTATGGCACCTATGACGGTTCTCAACTAAATTCGTCTGAGTCGACCAAACTTACTGCCAAAGAATCTGTGTTTTAGATTTATGAAACACAACTGTTTGTTAGTTGAAATTTTCATAAAGACTTAATAAGCAAAATTTTGTATGGAAATCAGCTTGTACGATTGATGTATCACTTAACTTGTTTTCGTACGATTTTCGATACGATCACGGTCGTGACGATTTGAGCCTACTTGTGTGTGTCACAACGTTTTCCTCAACCAGACTTAGGCCGAGTACACACTGCGGCATTTTGTGACAAATATGGCAAAAGTAACAGTGGGAATTTGTGGCAATGTTTGTCATTTCCGATATTTTTAGTTGTGTGGCATTACCACACAAACTGTTTACGCATCTGATGTAATAGTACGTTTCCATATACGTGTTTTGGAGCAGAAAACTTGTTTTGCGCAAAACCAACATGTTTTCCCATACATTTTTCATATCAGCAAAACACCTCAAATAAGTTGTTTTCCTCCAAAACGTTGCAAAATTTGTATTTGCAACACTGCGTTGCTGGCTGAAACTTCGAAAAAAAAAGCCGCAATATGCTAATAAAAGATGGCACTAATAAAGAATATTCAAGTTTTTAAGCAATTGCACAAACCTAGGGTTTGGGATTTCTCGGACTTGCACTTCCCGGGAAACGGGAATTAAAAAATCAAGTTCCCGGGAATTCCCTGGATTCCCGGGAAAAGCTAATTTTCTAAATTAAATACATTTATTAAATGAAAGTTGGTAAAATTTCGATTGTTTTATTAATGTAAGCATTCTTTTGAAATAAAAGTTAATAAAAAAGCAGTTCTAAGACAAATTTTTAAGAATTTTTAATTGAATTTAAGCAAATGGAATAAAGTTATTACACAGCAAAAGATCATATAAAAACCAATTGACGACTGTTACCACAAATAGTAGACAATTTCCTAATAAGACCTACCTTCATTTTAATAAAAATTTGCCTTGCTTGTTTCTCATTCTTTTTGAAAAAGTTCCAGGCGGTTTCTTATCGTTAAGTACAAGGTTACAGTACCACACTGCGCTGCGCCGAATTTTGAATACCCTGAGCCACAGTATGTCTAAGTGTCTTTCATTTTATTTCTCCTAAAATATTTTCTGCAGGGTTTCCATAATAGCGTCTACTTGTAATCAATTTAAGTTTCGTCAACTCAGAGTTCTTACAGCTTAAAATTTTCACTACACTTTTCAAACTTTGTTCACTAATTCTGCGAAAAATCACTTCAAGTTCGCTTAGCATCGAATTATTTACTTTAGGCATCGATTATATCATTGCAATCATTGATACTTATACAATTTATTCCACTTTTTTTAGGAGATATGGTATGACCTCAATTTAATGGAATTTTTATGAAATTTCAGACCAGATTTGAATAGCTAACATTTTTATTTTATATTAAAAAAACATGGACATTTTACTTCTTGTTTATCGGAGTCGAAAGAATTCTTTCTTTCTTACAGTTACATTTAAAACAAAAACTCAATTTAAATTTTAAGATTAAAAAATTTCCTTCGAACAAGGTATATGTAAGTGTTTAAACAGACAATGACAAACGTGTCAACGTTCGTGTAAATTTAGTCATACAATCATTCAAACGAACTTTTGTAATATATAAAAAAATAACAAGTTTTTATATTAAAGTAAAATTGGATTATAAATTCTATATATTTATGAAATATCATGCACTTTTAATGCACTTTAATTTTTGAGATTTTCCCGGGAATATTAGACAGACATTTCCCGGGATTTCCCTCCCGGGAATTCCCGTTTCCCAAACCCTACACAAACCACATCAGTTATATTTATATGTTGTTTATATGTAAATTAGTGAAAAATTTACTAATTTAAATAATAAAATGAAATTCATTTCGAAAATTCGTATAACCAAAACACACAAAAGCATAATGGAAATACTTCGAAGAGTTCTGAGAAAAGTTTACTTTGCAAAGTCTTAATTCAGCCGGGAGACAGCCAGAAAGAGATAGTCCCCTTATTGTAAATGGCGTCGTCGACGTCACATCAAGACGACAATTGACTACTAACATTCGCCATTAATTTACAAAACCTTAGAGATTAGTACGAGATTGTCAATAAGAGCCAATTGTTGCCGATAAAGAGTAGCCAAGTTACAATCAGGGGTGTTCTGTAAACCGCGCGTTTTGAAATCGTACGATTTCCAAAATCGAAAACAGTGTTTCGTTGATCGGACGATTTAGTGCATTCAAAGTTATGTTCGTTTAAAATGTCTTAAGCATCTAAAACATTAAAACCAATTAAAAAGTAAGTAAGTAAAAAATAAGTCACCTTTTTAATTGAGCTCTTTTCTGGAAATTAGACGATTTCAAATCGCGCGATTTACAGAACACACCTGAATATGTATGTATATCTAGAATTTAAAAGTATAGAAATGCAAAAATGGGCAGAAATTTCGGTAAGGTTAGGTCTACATGCACACGAAATTTTTAAACCAACTTGCATCCCAATTCCGTAAACTGGAATGCATAATACAGAATCTTTGATGGTACGCATATTAAGCCCTGGTCTTTTCCACCACTTTATTTGTCGTTTTTTAGATTTTATTAATTTTTTTCTTATTATTGATAACACACGGTGGCACTAGTGAATTGAATAATTTTGCGATTATCCATTTGTATAAATATTAATAAATAAACAATACGAAAAAAAAGTCTCACAAAGGAGATTAAATGTCGTTATGTCAAAACTAGTTCTTGATGTAGACAATGATACCGTATAAATTTAGGGATGGGAGTCTTTCCTGTCACAATGACGCAACACAATTGTGTGTCATCGCAAAATTTGATGGGAACGGCACTGCACGCATATGAAAATAACACCACAAAATGACAAGACATGAAATGCCTGATGTAAACTCGGCATAACGCACTTTTGCAAATGATAGTACCAAATTCACAACTACAAAGTCAACTGTAAATTTAGTTAAGAATGTCAATGCAAATTTATCAATCCCAACCAAATTATTTTAAAAGTTGAAAACCGTGATAGCGACATATATTTATTCTATTTTATCAATATAGTTCCAGCAAAAAAAAAACCTAATTAGGCTTAAATTAAGTTTAGCGACATAACTCCAAAATTAATAAAAAATTTGGCATCCGATAGAAAATTAAAAAATAAAAAGAAAAACTTAAATAAAAAAATTGGCGGAGAGCCTTAGTTTCCGAATTATGGGCCTTTGAAGTTCTAGTATGAAATTGTGATTATACGTAATATTTTCCCCAACGAATGTCTTCAATAGTAGTATCATTTATAAGCTTTGGGTAATATCTTTCAGGAGAAAATCTTTATTAGGCTGCGCCGTGTAGGGAAACACCATGGCAGAAAAACTCCTTAAGCCCGGCAGTGCAGAAAATCGTTATTAGACAGGAAAACTTTGCCAGACAGAAAATCTTATTAGGCTGCGCCATATTGGGAAACACCATGGTGGTGAAAATCTTTAAGCCCGGCCGAAGGATTGCAGTGCAGAAAATCGTTATTAGACAGTAAAAATTTGCCAGGCAGAAAATCTTTACTAGGCTGCGCCGTGTAGGGAAACACCATGGTGGAGAAAATCCGTAAGCCCGGCCGAAGGCCGCCAGTGCAGAAAATCGTATTAAACAGCAAAACATTGCCATGCAGAAAATCTTTATTAGGCTGCGCCGTATAGGGAAACACCATGGTGGAGAAAATCCTTAAGCCCGGCATTGCAGAAAATCGTTATTAGACAGCAAAAATTTGCCATGCAGAAAATCTTTATTAGGCTGCGCCGTATAGGGAAACACCATGGTGGAGAAAATCCTTAAGCCCGGCCGAAGGCCGGCAGTGCGGAAAACCGTTATTAGACAAGAAAACTTTGCCAGGCAGAAAATCTTTATTAGGCTGCGCCGCGTAGGGAAACACCAAGGTGAAGAAAATCCTTAAGCCCGGCCAAAGGCCGGCAGTGCAAAACAACCTTTCTATGTATGAATGCTACAAACACGCACATACATATACATACACAGATTTGTTGGAAAATACACCATGTAATCAGAATTTTGTACTACAATTTCAAAGGCCCATAACTCGGAAACTAAGCATCGCCTACAATTTTTTAATTAAATATTTGTTCCTTATTTTTTAATTCTCAATCGGATAGCATTTTTTTAGAGTTGCCCCTTAGCTTGATTTGTGGCAGTTCCACCATATAATCACAATTTTATACCAGAATTCAAAAAGGCCCATAACTCGGAAACTAACGCTCGCCGCCACTTTTTTTATTTAAGCTTTTCTTTTTATTTTTTAATTTTCTATCGGATACCAAATTTTTATTACTTTTGGAGTTATGTCTCTAAACTTAATTTGTTCCTTAAGTTTTACAGAAAACATTTCTTAAATGCTGGGACTCACTATCTTACATAATCGCTCAACTTACGAAAAAATTCAACACTGATCTGATGAATTGTTTTACCACTTTTCCATACGCAAAAGTTTACGTTGCAAAGTCTTAATTCAGCTGGGAGAAAGACAGAAAGATACTGTACTGCTACCTCTTTCACACAGCTGAATTATGACTTTGCAAAGTAAACGTTCCGTGTGAAAAGGGGTATTATTGTGTTTTGAAAATTTAGTACCAGAGTTGTATTTTCTCAAAAGTCACACGATTATGTACGATAGTGAATCACGTCCTTAAGGCTTTTCACGATTGGTAATTGGGCAAAAACTTTTATTGCTTTTATCAACGCAACGACAAAATATGCATACATACATATTTGCAATTTGTGTAATTTTACTTGGTTTGATGGAAAAAAATCGGAGAAAACTTATCAGTGCATAGTCCCAGCCCACTTCTTTCAACTTTTGTTGCAGCAACTTTTTGTTTTTTAATGAAAGGGAGCGAGAAAGGAACACACAATATGTATGTATATATGTAATTCTATTTCAACACTCTCCCATATGTTCAGGAATTGCTGCAACAAAGATTGCAAGTCTGGACCGGGACATATTTGCTGTTACAAACACATCAAAGTAAACAATAGGGGTTCTTCTGGATAAAAAGGCTGGTAAATATTACTATTAACGGGTATCAATAGAAGGGAATCACAATTCACCCCAATGAGTATCCGAGTGGAGGTACGTTGTAGCACCAACCTTCCAAACCTAACCTAATGTATTTGGATATTGTTAATAATCACTTCCTGAAAAGTCAAAATTATACACTTATTGATACTTTGGAAATAGAGAAATAGTAGTTCCTCAATAATTACTTCCAATTATTTCACTGGGTTATTTTAAAATGACGGCCCTATGCTCCTTGTAAGAGTTAAAAGGATCAAATATATGTACATATATTTCAAAATGAACAATTTTATGTGATATTTTGTTGAAACTCTGAAGTATGTATACTCGTACCATGTGAAAATTACGATCAGAATATGAGATAT